>CAUOFW020002158.1:715493-854949 GCA_963454935.2 Ilex paraguariensis | reverse complement strand
ATACTAGAATGAAAACATCTGTCAGAAATTCCAAAGAGAGCAACACCAAAGATAAGATGTTAAAAAAGTTATAGGAAGAGGCTTATAAACATGAAGAAAAGGAGAAAAGAATAGAGAGATACTCACAAATCAACACCCCAAGCAAGCCTACATTTTCCAAACATAAACAATGTCAGCAAACCAAAATGAAAAATGTTAGAACTGAAAATAGAAAAACTCAAACACTTGATACTATGATATTTAGGAGATTTTTAGTAAGATTATCGTGCTCTCAAGATAGATCTGACATGTTTTGTAAGTTGATAATCTTGTTTAGTTGATATTACTAGCAACAGAATTTTGTAACACTATAGCTTTTTTTATTCTCATTAACACAAACCGAAATGACATTATAATTTACTGCCATTACTTTTAAGAAATACCATATATTTATGATTTTGACTATGATTTTCCTTTTGAGTTTTTCCATCTTGCTGAAAACCTTATAATTAAAACCAGGAAAGAAGGAGTAAAAAATAAAAATGCTCAGTAAAGCCCGTTTGAAGAATCCAGTCCAAACACTTCTCTTTCCACCACCTTATTACGATAAAAACTTATAACTTAATTTTATCATGTCCCCAGCAAAAAAAAATGAGAAGGAAAAATAATATGAGAAACAGAAATACATTATGCAAATTTCTTACAATCTTATATTATTCGTAATTGTTTAAAATTGCTATAATTTCTTAAAATTTATGCAAATTTAGCCTGAAATTGATTATTATTAAACTTAATTACTTATATAGAGAAAGACATTTTTGATAACATTATTAATAACGTTATCAGTTGTTAGGGTTTATTGTAATTAGTCTCATTTTTTGTAAAAGCTTATAATTAGCATTTTTTTATTGAGTATTGTTTGCATAGACTACGTATATGGTGTTTAACCTTTTTGTATTGATGAATCTTTAAACATGCAACAGGATGTAAATAAAAAAAGGAAATATTTTTACCACAATACTTTTATTGATGAGAAAAAAAAATTAAATTTTGCTGATTAAATGTGCTCACCTAATAATACATTTCTCAATATATTTCTGATTCTAGTTCTGGTGTTGGTTCTGGCTCCGCCCCCTGAGCAATGGACAACATTGTCCTCAAATCCGAGAAGGCAATAGCCGCCTCTTGCTTCACACTGTCCACAATAGACGCGATACCATAAAAGCTCAACCCATATGCAAGCCCGTCATATAAGTCTGAAAAAGAAATGTTGCCTTCCGTCGCGGGCCTAAGATATTTGCTGATGTCATAACCATATTGCCGATGCTGCAGGAGTCCTCCAATTGCGAGATATCCATGTCTTCTCGTACCACATAATTATGATTTTGCAACGGAGATGGTGAAGTAGTGTTGGAGGTGGAAGTAGTGTTTCTTTTATCACAAAAGCTAGCGTCCACATATCCACTCCTATTTACGGGATTCTGACAGCTTGTGAACATAACACCAAATATGGCCCTGCTGTGGAGAATCCGAAATAATCGGTATATGGTGAGACAGATTGAATTGAAAGAGAAGAGCAATTATCCTTGTCTAGACCGGGATCAACAAGTCGAATCGAGAAGTTGTCATAAGTGATTGCCTCCACGTAGTAGGAGTAGTTGAATTTGTAGTCGTACCCTGCATAAGGATCAGTTTTAAGGTATAGTATAGTGCGATTGTTGTTGCAGGCAAGTTGGTAGTCGGGAAGACCACAGTGCTGGGGATCGTCTTCCAGCCGGAAAGGGTAGTGTATGTCATGGATATTCCCGCAAGACGAAGTGCAGTTCTGATCATTCTTTTGCTGGGCTTTGCAGCACCTACTTGTTACGCACAATACAATTAGTAGAAGAAATCTTTGGCTTACAAGCAAGAAGACCCCCCTCCTCCTCCTCCTCCTTCCTGACATCATAACTAGAAAGAAAAGCAAAGCCAAGGTGTACTTATCTCTTAACTCTTCTTTTGTGGCTTCATTTCATTTCATTTCATCTGTTTTAGAGACAGCCAGAAAAGGGTCCTCTGGAAAAGGAAGCACCCAAATGATGTGATTTGTTGGATGGTAGTAAGGCCCCCCTATCAACACGGTTAGATATATTCTTTGTTTAGGGGCCCACCTAAAATGAGTCGTCAGTTGAAAAGTCAAAGTCAATTACTGAACAAAAATAAAAATAAATTGGATAAGACTTGTATAGTATCTATAAATAAACATTGTTAGATATAGATGCATCATATATGAATAAATAATAATGCCATTTAGAACTACTTATTTGTCTTAAATTATTGATCTACTCCAAGGCCTCGTTTTGTTTACGTATAGTTTGTTGCCAGAAAATAACAAGAATAGACATTCCATTCAATTTTTTGATGTATATTTATTGTGGTTGTCTCAAAGAAATAAATAATAATAAGTCACTCAATCAAGAGTTTCCTCGAAACTAATAAAATTAGATATTTTATATATAGTTCCCCTCGTACACTTATGATAGGGTCCCAAAGAAGAAAAAATTGTAAGATAAGAGTTTCCTCGAAACTAATAAAACTAAAGTTTGGCTGAAACTAATAATAATATTAGATATTTCATATAGTTCTTTGTCATATACTTGATGTAAGGGTCCCAAAGAAAAAACTTTTGTCTCACAAGAGTTTCCTCGAAATTGACCAAATTAAAAACACTTACTAAAGTAATAAATTTAAAAATACGAGACTGAATTTTTTTTATATTCATTTGACATGGTATAGTCCCAATCATTAAATTAATGGTTTACACTAATTTAATACCCAAATTTTGGATATAGGTAATACTTGTTACGATATTTTATATGAGCAATGTTATTGAGATCTAATTCACTATAACATTTGATTGACTATAGACTTCATCAACTATTAGAATTTAGTGTTGATTAATTAATTTTACTGAAGTCACATCATTATATCAATAAACTATATCAAATATTTAAATGCAAATAAGATTCCTCATAATTATTTGGTTCGTGTCTTGCATGAAGTGAGGCATTGCTTTTTGAGTCAAAGCCAGTCAACAAAAAAACTTATTAAATCAAAATAGGGTTTCGGCGGAATTAACACGGTTAGATATGCTATAATATTCTTTGTTTAGGGGATGCACCTGAAATGAGTCTGTCACTTAAAAAATAAATATAAAATAGATAAGACTTTTATCATTTCTATAATTAGTTATAGTCCATGTCTGAATATACAATATAAGAAAAAAAATTATCAATCATAGACATATTTTAATTCACACTCAAAATCAAATCATAAACATAAAGAAGAGGAAAAATAATTTAAGCATCAGTTGTAGTGAGGGTGAACGGTAATAATAATGATGGTGATAGCCGTGGATGACAAACAGAGATGATGATGGTGATTTTTGGGTGACAATAATAGTAGTGACAGTCATTAGTGATGATGGTGGTAATGGTAAGTGTGCGTGGTGATACGCGATAGCGATAGTGATTAACAGTAGTGGTGGTGGGACAATGACGGTAGTTGTGGTGGTGGTGGGCGACGATGGTGATGGATGATGGCGAATGACAATGGTAGAGGTATGTGCGGTGGGGGTGGGTGATAGTGAATGATGACGGGTGGTGATGGTGAGTGGTGTGTGTGGTGGGGGTATGTGATAATGGGTGACGACAATAGTGAGTGACGACGGTGATGGTGGGCGACGAGGGTGGTGGTGGGTTGTAGTAGTGGGAGGTGGTGGACAACAATAGTAGAGGTGGGCAACGGTGGTGGTGGTGGGTAATTGTGGTAATAAATATAAGAATGAGATGATGATAATAGTGGCGTTGGGCGACGGTGATAGCAATTGGTGATGGGTGACGATAGTGATGATAATGGTGGTGGTGGTTATTGTGGCAGAAGTGGTGGTGGTGGGGGTTGTGGTAGAGGTGGTGATGGGGTGGTAACGTTGACAGTGGTGATGGTGATGATGGTGAGGGCGTGGTGGTTGTTGCGTTGGTTATTGTGACAGAAGTAATAATGGGATGGTGATAGTGGCGGTGGTGTGGGCGGTGGTGATTGTGACGAAGGTAATGATGGGATGGCGACAATAACGGTGATAATGGTGATGGTAAAGATAGTAATAATGCTAGTGGTGGGAATCAATGATATCCATCAATCTATTTTTTTTGTATTCATTGTTGCAAAAAATCTGATTAAAAAAAATTATAATTGTGATTTTTGACCACTGACAGGGTACAGTCCAAATCATTAAATTAAATTAAATTAGTGGTTTACATTAATTTAATACCCAAAATTTGGATGATAAGTGTAAATACTTGTTGCCACGTGTTAAATAGTTCTTTGCTAGGTGTCTTCCATCACTTTGATTTTTCTTTGTACCCGAAAGTCGGGGAAAGTAATCAATTTATGGAGTCGCTCACTAGACCCCATTAAGGGCAAGTTGATTGTTTGTCTAAAGATTCCTAATAGTGGGCCACCTTTTTTTTGACGCGGCATGGAAGACTTTAGCTTTATCTGCCGTGTGGGTCATATACCATTATTAAGATAGAAAATAATTCTTAACATGACTATCAATCAACACTGTGCATGTATGTAGTCTTTAACAAGTTCATGTAATAAAAAAGTTGACATGCTAAATTCGCTTGACAAATTAACGGATTAATTATAACTTGATTAAACTCAACTAAATTTCATGTACGATAATAAATAAATTCGGTATGAATTAAATAAATTTTGATACAGTACTAAATACAAAATTCAAAAATGCACACTAGCACGATTCATGAAAAGTTAAAATCAAAATCAAGGAATATTCATCGTTGGTTGGTATTGGTACCTACATAATTTTAGTTTAGAATTCATTGCCATCCTACAATGATTTTCAAATGACTATGGAAATTGTTAAACGCAATGAATATAAAGTCTAATTTGTTAAAAAGAAATAGAAAAAGAAGGATCCATGACGTGTTATGCAATCTAATAAAATGGTTTAATAATCTGCAAAATTTTATGTTATGTCTCTCGAGAATATAAAAATTAAATCAAAATTAAGCAGCAGCAATATGTCACTCAACTTCAACTGATTTCTATAATGATATTTAACAATTTTCATGTTGCAGAACAATAAAAGAAAAATAAAAATTGGGTCAACGTATATCTAACATTTTTCATTATACTTAGACAGACCCAAAGGTCTTCTTACAATATATACTTAACGATATATGCAATTGATATCGTTCTTTAAACTTGATTGTCTAGTTTAAATCCTAGGTCAAATATACATGATCCCAAAAGCTTATAAACATTCGATAGGTTTTTATTTGTTCATTTTTATAAACATGAGATTGAAGCATTTGTTACTTGGATTGAATCTAAAACTTTGAAACATTATCAAATTCGATTTATTGTGCAATATCAATGAGCACATAAATGAATCAAAATTGAGCCGAACTCAAATCAAATTCAAGTTACTTGAATCAATTAATGCCCCACCTACCATCAATTAGATCTGCTGGATGATTAAAAAAACCCAGCCGCTTGATACTTTTCGAACTTAACATATAAGAATCTCCATCCATTCTACAAAAATGTCCATCATTATACACTCGATGTGAGCTTTGATTCTCGGAATATTTTCTAATGTAAAGGACACTCATTTGTGTTGATGGGGTGCTTATATATCTGCAGGGAAGCAACTTCCAACCCCAGCCCATTCTCTAGAACTAGAATTTAGGCCCCAGACGTCATCAAACACTTTCATGCTGTTTTAGTCCCTTGTATTTCGAATGCTAAGATCCAATAATAAATAGGCCAACACACAACCGACACAACATAAAGTCGAATATGTTTCTTATTTTTTGCACAACACAAACCTAACATTACTCAAATGAATTTTAATTAGACTAAATTTTGATACAACACGACTTAAACAAGATAGGACTCAACGTGACACTCTTGACAACCCATTGCCAACTCTAGTACAAAGTTTGCATGGTGGCCAGCTATTACTTCGGAAGCAACACAATTGACCTAGAGGAGAAAGTAACTGAACAAACACTTGAATTCCCAATTAACTCTGTATTTCAATTTCCATTTTTTTTCCTTTTTGAATTTTTCATATATTCCTTTTTTGAAAAAGGAAAGAAAAAGGTTGATGAATGTTCACGCTTATACCATATTACTAATGCACGACATGCATTGCACGTGAAATTTTTTGTTGAAGCATTTAATAAAATACATAAAATCTAATTATGTTGTTACATTATATATTATTTCATATTTATCATACTTAAATTGTTTATATTCTCTTCATAACTATTAACATCTAATAAACTCATTTTATATGATTCTTTTATTCGAGTTATTAAGTAGTAAAGTTTATAGATTTTTTTTTTCTGTCTTTCTTGTTTTTACTTGGTGCATCAATAATTTTTTACTAAATTATTTTAATTGTGAATGAAGAGATAAGATAAATATATATCTTTTTGAGCACTGAAGATAACATTGTATCAATTGAGTTGTCAACGTGTATTAATATTGGAATTTCGGGAAAAAAGTAATATTATTTTTATATATCATGTGTTAAACATAACATAACCATTTAAAAGTTTTATAAAAATAGAGAGATTTGTATGATATGTAAGAGAATAATTTTTTATTTACATATAAAGAGATATAATAGTAATTTTTATATTTAAATACAAAAGGACATATTAATCTTTATGTTTTTTTATAAGAGTAAAATAATCAATAAAAAATTTTTGGGCATTGAAGATAATATTGTATCAATCGAGTTGTCAACATGTATTAAAATTGAGTTTTTTAGGAAAAAAATAATATTGTTTTTATATATCATGCGGTAAGCATAACATGACCATTCCAAAATTTTACAAAAATAGAAAAATTTATATGATATGTTAGAGATTAGTTTGTTCTTTACCTATAAAGGAATATAATGGTAATTTATATATTTAAATATAAAAAAATATATTAATTTTTTATAAGAATAAATAGTCAATCAAAATTTTTTTTATTAAAATACTTTTATTAATAGTACATATAGATATGTGGTTTGAAATTCTGTATCATTATCCTAATTCAACTATAATGCGGTTCAGTTGTAGGCTACTAGGATAATTTCTGCCAATAATATTTCAGAGACTGAACTCTATCAACTATCAAGGCCATCATAAGGGTGCAACCACGGAGCAGTATTAGACCATGGGCCTGCCCACCAAAAAAGAGATTTACATCCTGGCTTCTTGAGATTTGTCATTTAATCATTCAGATACTTTGATATTTAAAATATTATACATAGACCTCCTAAAATTTTTACGAACGTAACACTTAGAATATATTCGTTAATAAATTACACTTAAACTTCTTGAAATTTATAAATATATATTACTTAAACTTGTTGAGTTTAAAATGTTATATTTAGATTAAAAATATTTTAATTAAATATCAAATATCAAATATTTTAAACTTTATAAATAAAATTCATGTTTTGTTGTATTTTATTTTTAAAATAAAGTCAAAAATAAAAATCAATTTTTTCTTAAAAAATCATAATTCGTATACAATTTTTTTTTTAAGAGTGAATTTCATTTAACTTTAAAACTCACAATTAAATTTTTTTTTTTTTGATCAAATCCTAACCAATGACTCTAACAGAGCCAGGGCCAGGAAAGACAGATTAACACACTCACACACCCGAAACTATCCGATATGAAATAACTCAATTCTCCCACACCCCCGCGTGATTACCATGACCGCAGGGCCTCTAGCCCAAACTTTGTAATTCAATTCAATGAATTATATCTTGATTAAATTCTCAAATTCAATTCCACTTTTCTTTTTCAGCAGAATTCTATCTCATATATATATATATATATATATATATGGCTGGCTAAGTCGGGAGAGTCTACGATACCGTCTGGTCAAACAGTGGTACTGTACCGAAAAAAAGTGTGGCCATAAATTTTTTGGCATTTAATATTACTCAAATGTGTGGCTGTAAATTTTTTGTCATTAAATATTACTCCTTAAAAATAACAACTTTATCTATAAATATAATGACATTATCTTAAAAAATTGTAACTCACCTCAAATACTTATATAATCTTGGCCCCGTTTTTTGTCTAACAAGAATTCCCTCGAAACTAACCAGAAACTTCATATAATTTCCCTGTCCTACACTAAATATATAGGTCCCACCAAAAGCGAGCACGCCCTATGGATAAATGATAAGACTTTTATCATATCTATAACATTGTTAGATATGAATTCAGTCATATGAGAATAAATAATAATGTCATTTAGAACTAATTATTTGCCTTAAATTGTTGATCTACTCCATAAGAGAAAACTTAGAATACCTCCTAGTCCTCTTTAACTATACGTATATATTGTATTTTGCTAGAAAATAACTTGAATAGATATCTCATACAATTTTTTTTTTGATATACACTTATTGTGATAGTCTTAAAGAGAGAAAAAATAAGTCTGATAAAAGTTTCTTTGAAACTAATAAGATTAGATATTTCATATATAATTTCCCATCATACACTTAGGGTAAACGTCTCAAAGAAAAAAAATTTGCCCCATAAGAGTTTGTTTACTCGAAACCAACAAGATTAGAGTTTCATTGAAACTAATAATAAGACTAGATATTTCATATAGTTCCCTGTCATACCCTTGATTGATGTAAGGGTCCCAAAGAAGAATAAATTGTCCGAGAAACTAACAAGACTAGAAACTTCATATAAATTTTTTGAATAGTACCATCAAACTAAGAGAACCAGCTCCAACTCAAAATATGTATAAAAAGAAATTCAGATTCTCCTTATTATCACTTTCATTTTGATTTCAAGCTCAAAAATATCTGCAAGGAAAGGAGAGGCCAAGCAGCGGTCCACACCTTGGGAGACTGTTTGGTATTTCTTTGGAAAATGGTCATCTATCGCATTCCCTTCTTCCTTCTTCTAGTAGTCTTCGCCGGAAATTGTGGTGCCGGCAAAGATTATGAGTGCAAGGTGACAAGATGCAGCGAATTCGGACCTGACATCCGGTTCCCCTTCCGGATAAAAGACCGTCAGCCAGCTCACTGTGGCTATGGCCCTGCCTTTGACCTCTCTTGCACACAAAACAATGATACTGTGTTTGATTATGACCTCCAATTTCCAGTGAGAGCATCGACCAAGAGAATTCTGCTTCCATTATCACTCAAGGTTTTGGTCACGGATATCCACTATGAATCTCAGGGGATGAGTATCAATGTCGTGAATGCAAGTTGTCTCCCACGGTGGCTTCCAATTCCAACCCTGTATAATAATAGTTCATCTTCTGCCGGCTCTCCTTTCACGTTTGACTTCCTAGCCCCCGCAAGCGACTATACACTATTCAGTTGTCCCTCAAACAAAAGGCCCTCAACATACCTTATATTTCAGGTCACCTGCCCTAGTGGTGGTCCTGGTCACCAAGTGTATGCCGCTCCTTCTTCGGGGTTGTCCATGTATGAATTAGTAACGGACCTAACATCCTGCACCAAGATGTATAACATTTCAGACGTTCCACTAGAAGTACTTTTGGGGGATGATATTGGATCAGACCTTCACTCTGTTGTAGCTTTTCTGGGATGGTCCAAACCTTTTTGTGGAAATTGTGAAGCAGAAAATAAGTACTGCCAATTGAAGAAAAACAGCACAATCCAAGATCAAACTGAATGCCTCGACATTCTTATAACTCAACTCAGCTCAAGTACTACTGATCAGTTTTCCAAGTCGTCGTATTCAATCAAGTCCCTCACATCATATATATCTCTTCTTTGAATTTACAATTCTTTTGTCCTTTTCAGGTGCATCCTCACATTCGCATAAACAAGTTGTTGCAGGTGAATATATAGGTATACACTATTTTTTTTGTATCGTTATCTGTATCAAGGAATTATATGAGAATGGTTTATAATTTGTTAAGTATGCTTTTTGTTGCAGGTATCATCGCTGGTGTGTTCCTTCTTGTGCTAGTCGTTGTTTCACTGTGTCTTGTTATCAGGTCAAATATAAGAAAGAAAGAGGATCAAGTGAAGATTGAAAATTTTTTGGAGGATTACAAAGCTCTTAAGCCGGCAAGATACTCTTATGCTGATATAAAGAAGATTACGCACCAATTTAAGGATAAACTGGGCCAAGGAGCTTATGGAACCGTGTTCAAAGGAAAGCTTTCAAATGATATACTCGTTGCAGTCAAGGTTCTTAAGAGTGTCAAAGGAAATGGAGAAGAGTTCATCAATGAAGTGGGCACAATAGGCAGAATACACCATGTCAATGTGGTTCGCCTTGTTGGATACTGTGCTGATGGATTTAGAAGGGCTCTTGTTTACGAGTTTTTACCGAATGATTCCCTGGAAAAGTTTATACCAATGGAAAATCAAAAACGTGTCCTCGGGTGGGATATGCTGCAGAAAATTGCTCTGGGGATAGCCAAAGGAATTGACTATCTTCACCAAGGGTGCGACAAAAGAATCCTTCATTTTGATATTAAGCCTCATAACATCTTGTTGGACCACAACTTTAATCCGAAGATCTCTGATTTTGGTCTGGCAAAGATGTGTTCCAAGGATCAAAGCATTGTGTCCATGACTACTACTAGAGGCACCATTGGTTATATTGCACCAGAAGTGTTCTCAAGGAATTTCGGAAATGTGTCGTATAAATCAGATGTCTATAGTTTTGGAATGTTGTTGCTTGAAATGGTCGGAGTGAAGAAGAAAGTTGATGTCGGAGCATCAGACACCAGTGAATCCTACTTCCCAGAGTGGATTTACAATAGTTTGGATCAAGAGAAAGAATTGGAAATCCAAGTTGAGGAAGAAGATGATACAAAGAGAGCAAGGAAATTGACAATTGTGGGACTTTGGTGCGTTCAGTGGCACCCAGTAGACCGGCCTGCAATGAAAACTGTGATTCAAATGCTAGAAGGAGAAGACAATTTGAGCTTGCCACCAAATCCTTTTGGCTCTACAAATCCAATGAATACGGGTGCAACCATGTTTTCAAGAACATTTAACAGCGAGCTTGAAACCATTTCGGAATTGGAGTGAGAAATATTGTTAGTGTTTTAGTAGTGCAATAATGCTGCTAGTACTGTAAGTCATCTGACAACATGGGATGTTTGAATTTGGATCCTCTTAACTATAATTTCTCTTGATTTTTTTCGATTTTGGTCTACTTACTAATACCTGATTGGTGATCTACTATTGAAAAAACTGAGAGAGGTATATCATATGATTTTTTAATCAAGAGAAGTTATGCTTATCCGTAGATGCAGATTATTGTTCTATTTTGTTATGCAGTCACCCAAGACTAAATAATTAAAACGGGGTTATTCCATATTAAGCATAGAGGGCTTTGATTTTTCTTTGTACCCAAAAGTCTGGGGAAAGTAATCAATCTATGGAGTCACTAGACCCCATTAAGGGCAAGTTGATTGTTTGTTTAAAGATTCCTAATAGTGGGCCACTATTTTTTGACGAGGCATTGTAGACTTGATTTTTTGGGGTTGCCAATGGTGGTTTGTGGCTGAAATGTTGGTTGTTGTTGGTCACTATCATAGGCTATATATATGCTAGCTTTAACGCATGTTTCTTAGCCGTGTGGGTCACATAGCATTATTAAGATAGAAAATAATTCTGAATATGACTATCAATCAACACTATGTGTGTAATCTTTAACAAGTTCATGTTATAAACAAGTTGACATGCTAAATTCACTTGACAAATTAACGGATCAATTATAACTTGATTAAACACAACTAAATTTTATACACGATAATAAATAAATTCAATATAAATTAAATAAATTTTGATACAGTACTTGATACATAATTCAAAAATGCACACTAGCACAATTCATTAACAATTAGAATCAAAATCAAGGAATATTCATCGTTGGTACTGATACCTACAGTACAATTTTAGTTTAGAATTCACTGCTATCCTACAATAGATTTCATATGACCATGAAATTGTTAAGTGTGATGGAAATAAAGTCTAATTTGTAAAAAAAAAAAAAAAAAGGGAAAGAAGGATCCACGACGTACTATGCAATCTAATAAAATAATTTGATAATCTGCAAAATTCTATGTTATGCCTCATGAGAATATAAAATTTTAAATCAAAATTAAGTAGCAGCAATATCTCACTCAACTTTGGTTAATTCCTCTAATGATATTTCACTATTTGCATGTTTCAGGAAAAAAAAAATCATTTTTCTGTATGCTTAAACAATCCCAAATTTTAATGCAGTACAAAAGCCTAGAGTGCATCGTATTTTGAAGGGCATGTTTGGTATATGGGTTTGGATAGGATTTAAGAGGTGAATTTTATAAAAATAAATCCAATACACCTTCTAAACTAGTATTTGGTTGAAATTTTGAGACTCAGGATTCTAAATAAGTCCTTCTTAGCCCGTAAAGAATAATTGATTAAAACCCACAAATGGAGCCATGGAGTTTAATGAAGCCTATGGAAATTGGGTTTCAAAATGAAAGATTTGATTTAATAACAAAAAAACTACTTTACAAAAAAATTTATTATTTTATTCCCATAATAATGAACATTTTAGTAAATTGAGTAATATGATTTGATATAAATTAATGAATCCTACGTCTATTTAATAAAATACATAACAACTTGAATTTTTATCCCTTACATATTTTTTTTTCCTAACAACATCACATCACTCATTTCTATTACATGTTCAATAATTCAATATTTGATTAATTTGTAGTTTAACATAATTTTTATTTTAAACATTATTCATATACAATACTATACACATGTTAAAAAAAAAATTAATATAATGGGATCGATTTTTATATTTCATCGTAATTTCAAACACGAGTTATGAGTAATATATTTACATCACCTACCAAACATAGAATTTGATTTGAATTTTTTTTGAATCCGATGTGTAAATCCTTTGGGCTGGGTTTGGAAACGTTCCATAAATCCAGTCCAAAACCCCCCAAATTAAACATCCAAACATGCTATAAATTTAAGTTTGTTAATCTTTATAAATATGTGACCGAATCATTTGTTACTTCGATTTAGTTTGAGCTTAGAAATATAATCAAATTTGATTTATTGTGCAATTTTACAGTCGATGTGAGCTTTGTTTCCTTTGCATCTCTGAATAATTTCCAAAATCAAGGACATTCGTTTGTGTTGATAAAGTTCATATATAATAAGGTCTCTTCGGACCCTCAAACAAAAACTATACTATAGAAATGGATTTCAGAAAGTGTTGAATCAGCCCAGTATAAGATGATCTCGCAATTACCCAAAATAAAATTTGACTGACCTCATAGCTTCACTCCATTCCTAAATCAACGGCTGTGAATTGACCGAATCTCAGAAATCAGAGCACCCACAGTTTCGTTCCCAATCGCCGAAGCGAGTAGGTTCGGGACCTCTGGGACCTCCGATCTCACCTGTCTCTTTATTCACTTGAACGCCATCACTGTCCTCATCCTCATCCTCATCTTCAGCATCGCTATTGCGAGCATCATCGTCTTCACTTTCGACCTTCTCTGAGTTTTCCGACACCTCACCTTCTGGTTCCTTGGAGTTTTCTTGATGAGATTGTTTTCGCTGCGTCGAAGAGCAAATAAGTCGAATCGCTGAGGTCGAGGGTTCGGATCTGCCGAAGGATAGAGATAATTTTGGAGGCTTGGAAAGCTCGATTGCTGATGGAATGGACGGCCCAGATTGCTCGCCGCCGCTAGAAGAGAACTCTCCCTCGGTCCACAGAGGGAGACCGGCGGCGCCTGAGCTTTAGGCAGATGAGGCGGTGGGACTCGTCCTTTTCGGTAACGGTGTCGTTTTGGTTGTGGGCCTTGTGGCCCAAACACACACCGTACACTAATCAAATTGGCAATTACAAGGGCCAATTTCTTTGTTTTTAGGCTTAACAAATCTGGCTGTCGGAATTGGGTTTCATTAACTATCCAGCGTCTCAGAGAAACTTGCCATTGATCAAAATTCAAGTAATTGAAAATCCTATACATTAATCGATTGGTTCAGTAACGAAAATGCACTCCAACTATACATATAAAACTTCATGTGGTTTTTCAATATCTTTGTAAATCTTGCATGCTAGTTTGACTCACGCTAGTCTGTATTAGTTTGTGTGAGGCGTCTGTAACTTTGACCTAAATTTTTACTCAAAATATTTTATACAAAACATTCCGATGAACAAGAAATAGTGAAATTTTAACATTAAAAATTTAAATTTCTCTTGATTTAATATGAGTATAAATAAAGAATTAAAGTTTATTTTTATCTTATTTTTACTCAAATTTGTATTTGAGGCAAGATCTGATTAATGATTAGAAATGCTCTTACAGTCACCAACTCAAAAGAACTTAAAATTGGAATGATTCTCAATTGCCCAAAGAAAATCCACATAAATTAATTTCAACTGAAAAATACAAAAACAAACTGTACATTATTCCTTTCAGCCCGCACAAGAGCCACCCTTCAGACAAAAGAAAAAGGGAAAATTAAAATTATAAACAAGATAACACAGAAAACAACACCTAAAAAGAATTCTAAGGCCAACACTCAACCCCACAAATTCCACCCCCCTCTCTGCGACTTCTCGAATCCTTTCTAGCTTGATGATGAAGCTCCTGTTGATTCATAACTTGGTGATGAAGCTCCTTTTGGTCATCAACAAGATAATCAGTCCAGAAAATCATCTTGGTATAAACATCTTAGTACCTTGCTTTTGACCCTGTACGAGGAAGTAAAACCAATGTCTTCTATGTCATTACTGTCAGTTTGCTGCTGTCTTGCTGCCTATGAACGCTGTCGTCTTGTCGCCCGGGACTGGTACTCAAGTCTTTTTCATCTCTTGTGAGATAGTTGTCGACCTGAGAAGCAGCCTGCCGGCCTTCTGAGATTGCCCATACCACCAGAGATTGGCCACGGCGGCAATCCCCTGCGGCGAAGACCCCTTCCACATTCGTCGAGAAGCGACCATATTCGGCCTTGAAGTTTGATCTATTGTCTTTCTCCAAGCCCAGTTTGTCTCCTACCATCTGCAGGAATGAATAGCAAAAAAAAAATCAGAATCAAATTAATCATTTATAAGCAAATATTTCAAATCCCTCCATTTTCACCAACAATAAAGGAAAAAATAATAAATATTTTCTTTATCCAACAGTTAAGAAGCATAAGGCACGGGCTTGAGCTCAAGTGTGCCACCTACACCTCAATACATATGACTCAATATGGGGAGGATAGGTTTCACGCCCCTCAGGGCCAAGAGATTAGAGAGGTATGGGCTGGAAAGAGGGGGGTGGGGGTGGATTACCCAATAAAGGGAGAGAAAAAAAGGAAGCAGAGTAGGTTCATTTTCAAAAGGATGCCTGGAGTAAAATTCAATTCAGTTCCATCCAAGTAGTAAGCATTGGTTTTCCGGAGGAAGTGGAAGTATCACCATCTTGATGCATACCATAATCTTACTAAGAAACAAGAAGAGGATCGCAGAATGGAAGGGTCAAATGCCTGGAACTAGACTTCATATTTGTTGTTATCATCAATATTTTAGAGTGCAGAAATTTTGACAGCAAATCTTCAAGCCATCCAGTAGCTTTTCGAGTTTCATAGTAGTTCACCCCAGAGATATCAT
Organism: Ilex paraguariensis; assembly: GCA_963454935.2. Taxonomy (NCBI): domain Eukaryota; kingdom Viridiplantae; phylum Streptophyta; class Magnoliopsida; order Aquifoliales; family Aquifoliaceae; genus Ilex; species Ilex paraguariensis. The sequence continues at coordinate 839,254 of CAUOFW020002158.1, read as the reverse complement.
TCATATTATATGAAAGTAGTTCAGAATACTAACCGATTCAGGACCAAGGAAACCCATTGCTAAAAGAACTAGATCAGCCTCAATCATCTCCTCAGAGCCCTCAACTTCCTTAAATTGAAACTTCCCACTAGCATCCTTCTCCCAGTGGACGTGGACCACTTCCAATCCTTTCACAACCCCATTCTCATCTCCAACAAACCGCTTAGTCAATATCTCATAGGACCTTGGGTCTTTGCCAAATTTGGTAGCAGCTTCCTGGTGTCCATAATCTATGCTAATCACAATCTCTGCTAATCACAATCTCGATTGAATTTTATCAAATACTAACAATATTTAGAGAAAGTTAGTGAAATAATTTGCTATCCCGCGCTATGACCCACAGCAGAAGGCTATAAATTAAAATTGAGCAAAAGTTTTAAGGTGGTCAATTTTCATTACCTTGTTCCTATGAGTAAAAGTGATAACTGTATCAACTGGGGAAAAACTAAGAAAGGGGTCAAACCTGTGGCCAAGGGTTGCCAGGAGCCCTGGTTCGTGGCGGCTCAGGGAGAAGCTCTAAATTAACAATACTACTGCAACTGTGACGGATGGATGTCCCAATACAATCTGTGCCGGTGTCACCTCCACCAATTACCACTACCTTCTTGCCCTTTGCAGAGATGTATTTACCGTCCTGATGATTGCTATCAAGCAAGCTTTTAGTATTGGCGTGAAGAAACTCCATATCAAAATGGACTCCAGTGAGTTCGCGCCCAGGAACAGGGAGGTCCTGTAAATATTAGTTCACGAGTTATATTCTGTCCTGAAGATGGGGGGAAAGATCTGTTAAGTTTCACAAATTTTCTATTTATAAACAATCCAAACAAGCATCATCCATAACTCATTCTCCATGACTCACCTGGGTTTTGTAGCGCCTACCGCCAAAACAATAGCATCATTCTCCTGGCGAAGCCGATCCAATGAGTAAAAAGGATCTTTTCCTACATTAACATAGACCACAAAATTCACACCTTCCTTTTCCATAAGGTTAACCCTCCTTTGGACAACATCAACTTTGTCAGTCTTCATGTTAGGGACCCCATACATCATAAGTATTAGCAACAAACCACAGCTCGGCACACTCAACAGTAGTGAGAGTCAATGGAGCAATAAGGAAGCACAAGATTCTTGGAGAAAAAAGGGGAAGACTCTCACAATATTGCCGAAATTAGTGGAGAGACGTTGAGGGGCATTGGAGCTCTAACTGCAATAAGTTTAAACCAAAATAATTATCCAGCAAGTCCTAAAAATCAGGAAAAATCAGACCATTTGTAGCAGCAGATTTTATGAGAAATCAGACCATTTGTAGCAGAAATCTGTGGAGAGACGTTGAGAGGCATTGGAGCTCTAACGGCAATAAATTTAAACCAGAATAATGATCCAGCAAGTCCTAAAAATCTGGAAAAATCAGACCATTTGTAGCAGCTGATTTTATGAGAAACCATTTTGTAGCAGATTTTTTGGAAATCATTTCGTTGTATTACTTGTTTAAATACTCCTCTTGTAATGCCTAATGGTTCACGTTGCCAATTATTGAATAAGAGACATATCAATTCAAGCTTTCTTCTTCCTCTGTTTTTATCTTTTTTCCTCTATAAGTCCACCAATTCAATCAGCACGCTCAATCACAGTCACACTATGGCCCATTTTGTTCAATTGATCAGTGGCAGCCAATCCCGCAGGGCCACTTCCAATGATAGCAACTCTTTTTCTGTAAGAGTGAGGAATATTAGGATCAGTTTCGCCATGACATTTCATTCGAGACAATATAGTACTTGTGGAAAAGTCCAATAAAAGAAACGGAAGTTTCTAAGCTTAAAAAAGAATCTTAAGACTTGCAATCACACCAGAACAGAAAATATATATTTTTTTAAAAGTGGAACACCTCTTAAGATGTGGGAAACTACAGTCAAGCTAAAAATCAAGAGCATACCCAGTTCTCCTTGAGGGAGGCCGTGGCACCATCCATCCCTCCTCAAAAGCCTTGTTATCAATGGATTTCATCAGGGGAAGCATAGTTTTTAGGGAACGCGATCCTGGAGGTACTAGAAGGTTCATTGCAGGTATTCAGTGGTAAATCACTAGAATCTGCATTCCGGACCCCAGTACAGGCCAATGTCAACATGAGTCTTGACTGCATCCCTCAAGCAAAAATCCAAATTATGTAACTTAATGATATTTGCTTCCAGGTTAGGTCAGGTTATCATACTTCTGCCAATGATCTTTGCTTCCAGGTTTGGTCAGGTTATCATACATCTGCGGGGTGCAGTGCCTCTGCTTTCTAATGCATCCAGTCATCGTTATATATTTTTATAAATTTCTGCGTTCAAAATGCAGGAAATTTCTGCGTTCAACAGCACTGCCTCATCAGTATCACACATTTTATTAACATTACAATCCAAGGACTGTACACAAAAAAAAGTAGAACGGTGTCATTAACTTCTCTAGTTTAAAAAGACATCATTGACTTAAATAATTGAGGAACATGTCTGGCCTTAGTAATATCTGACTTAAACTTCATGACCTCTCATTCAAAAAAAGCCGCACCTATTTAACTAACCATTTTTAAATTAACAACATCATCATCCTGCTTATCCGAAAAATGGGAAGTTTCTCCTAAACAAGTATATGTGAGCATGCAAACGGATCACAGATACACCCAATGGCATGGAAAACAATTAATTCACTAGTTACTAAACAACTTACCAATTTACATTTCCCCGGAGTGTGTTAATTTCCCCATTATGGCCCAAGACACGCATAGGCTGAGCACGATCCCAGCTCGGAAATGTGTTAGTTGAGAACCTAGAGTGTATCTGCACCAAGAATCGAAAAAACCATATTTTCACTCCAAAATGTGTCCACATTATGAAAATATGGGTTCTTAACTTCATAATTGGAAATGAAATCGTGTTCAGGGCACTACAATTATGATATACTGTAATGACAGTACAAAACATCATGGAAACCCTAAACTACCTTGACCAAACACAATTTCTTTTCAACCACCAACATGAAGGTTTTGTCCTTAAGGACTGATCATAGAAAGCAAGGCAACAAGTTTCTGCAAACATGATTTACTTCATAATGAGGTAATTTACCAACTCACCCAAAAAATCCAATCTGGCATCCAAATTCAAACAGTAATCTAGGGAGTGGAAGAACTTAAGAGATCATTCAAACTTCAGTGCCTCAGAAGTCATTCCTCAACCTTGAAATCTCTCCAGTTAACTGGTTCATCCCATGCTGTTCGTTGCCAAAGTATGGAGTCAGTGTACAAAGAAGAAGTGTAAATGAAAAATATATTTACCAGGGCCATGTAGCTTGTAAACCTTTCAGTGCCAAGATCTGCATAGTAGTACTCCTTCAACTGATTGGGCTTCAGCTGACCCTTGTAGACAACAGTCCTGCAGAAACAAGGTAAGGTCTTCACAGTCTGAAAGCAGAATTCAGCAAATGAACATATCGGCAAGACACTAGAGCAAACAAACCTCGAGGAAAGAGAACATATGTAGAAGTCCCTCACACCACCATGTTGGAGGTTTAGTGCAGCTCGAATAGCTACCACCATTGAAACCCCCCTTAATATATACATCTGCAGAATGAAAAAGAAAGACAACAAAAAGTGCGAAGACCAGGAGTCTTTCAAAGGAAGAAAATAATTGGATGAAACTCTCAAATAAAACACATTACGGGAAATAAGAGAGGACTGAGAAAGTATCCTGCAAGAGTCACATGGTTCATCAATTTCACCTCATTTTTACAAAACAAATAGATTGTAAAATCAAGGGAACTTCCCCATGGGAAATCATGCAACAACCCCAATATTGTGAGTACTTTCTTCCAACAATCCACTGGAGGTACTAGTGGATTGTATTCAATCAGGGGAAGCCAGTCCATGCACAACTGACAAATCATGTAACCCCAATATTGTGAGTACTTTCTGCCAAAAATCCACTATAGGTACTAGTTATCATGGATTTAGTCAGGGGAAGCCAGTGAATGCAGAACGGACAAATCATCCCACTTTCAAGCCTAAAAACTGATTCTAGCATAACAGAGAGAGATTTACCTGTTGCTCAAAATCAGCTTTTGACCGAGGCGTAGGTGTAAAAAACACTTGCTCAATAACAGGTTCTATCTGCAAAGCAGATTTGCCCAATCCTGAGTTATCTGTGGGGACCATGCGCCACCCAAGTACAGTATGCCCAAGAGACTCGGCCACCTACAAATATATTTCATAAATTCTCAGAAAACAACATCAAGACAAGATATAAGAAAATTCTAGCAATTAATCGGAATGGCAACTCAAAACATAGAAATCCGGAACTGTGCCAAGAATTCCATTTCAAATATTTGAGCAATAATGAAGATGCTCCTCGCTGGAGTTCACGTAAAAGAATAAGAATATAGATGAAGTCTCCACTAAACTAAACATAGACAGCAAAAGAAATGAGAACAAACAGGCCAAATTTTAGCTAAGTTACCTTTGTAAATACAATTTTGCTTTGTTCCCTTCGACTTTCAGATGCAGGCAAGAAGAACATGCCCACGGCATATTGTCAACGTGGTGCCAGCTCGAAACCAATATCCTTAGCAACCTGTTACAAGATGACCAAACAAAAATCACCACCTAGTAGTTTATAATAAAGTAAAGGAGAATATGGCCTTGAGCCAAAGACAACAAGAGTAAAACCGCTAGAAATTAGAATTCAGTTAAGGTATTAGAAACACGCATACTTACTAAACATTTTTCTCTTTTTGTTTCTTTCCCCTTATATAATCACGCAAATTTGAAACGAAAATTACATAACCAAATAAATTCATCACAAAGAAAATAAAACGGTTAGCTTTCAAAAATAAAAAATAGATTCCCTGTCGAGAAAGGTTGTTAATAGAAAAACGTCTTCATAGTTATTACCTCAAAAGAGAAATGAAAGTGAAGTTGATAAACACACCTCCTTATAGAAGTCATGAGGAAGAGCTACGAGAATACCAGCTCCATCACCAGTATTTGTCTCAACCACAAGCGCCTCTATGTGACATACGTACCAACATCTCTATCGCATCCGTCACCTACAGAGCACAAGGACAGTTCCATCAAAAGTGGAATAAAATATTTGCATTGTCATGTGAGTTAGCTGTCTCTTTGGATCCTTTTTTCTTTTACATTCCACTGATAGATAATGAGAAGAAGTGCCTTGGGTTGGACAAAAAGTTGGAGGTCACAGCTAGTGTATTGCGTTCCTTCACTGATATCTTTTACATAATCCATATCTTCTTTCAATTTCGTACCCGCTTTATTGCTCCTTCTTCGCGAGTATTTGGAAGAGGTGTTTTAGTGGAAGATGCTTGGGCAATAGCAAAGAGATATTTATCATCGTACTTTTTAATTGACATTCTAGCTGTTCTTCCACTGCCACAGGTGAGAAAAGATTTCTGCATTGCCAAAATGTCCTCACGTTGCAATTTTCCATTCCTCTCTGGACAATTCCAAATCCGTTTTCTTCTTGTTCAGCAATTTGGGGCAGGTTTTTTAAGAAACATTTTGAGCGGAGTCTAATGATTGGTTCTGCATTATTATACTAGTGTGTGATAATTTCTGAGGCATAAACAAGAAGGATGATTTTTGCCCTAGTGCATGTATGTTTTCTTTTTTAATTTTTTTTTGTGGTTATTGCATGCATGTTTTGTCTGTAGTTGCAACCTTTTTGGCATCTAATTGCATATGCATTATAAAATCTTTCTTGATCTCGAATTTAGCCTGTTCACTAAAAATATTTGTCTTATTCTAGTGTTATTTTATCGGTTATCTTACAAAACTCTCTTTTGGCTGCTCTCAGCTACTGGGAGCCTTTTGGTACTTGTTTTCTATTGAACGTGAAACTACTAGCTGGCGAAAAGCTTGTGCAAGTAGGGCTGATTGTGTCCATGCTTCAGTGTATTGTGATGACAATAATGTCGGATTTATCACATTTCTGAATAATACATGCCCTATACAGACACCAAATGCAACACTTTTTGAATTTGGGATATTCATTGACGCTCTTCAGTCTGGTGTTGTCCAATCAACGGATTTCCCGCAGAAATTCTTTTACTGTTTCCGGTGGGACTGCAAAATTTGAGGTATGAACATAAAAGATGGTATCTGTTCCTCTAATTTTTACTAGTGTTTCGAATAAAAATTGCAATGTTCTTTTCTTAATCACTGGTTTGTGTTGTACTCGAGTTGTACTTGTTTGACATTCATCGAAGCCAAGACCTAAAAAAGGAATGAAAAAAGGATGATCTATAGGAACATGCCACCAATACCCTTTATCTTTTGATGATTGAAGTGCATGCCACGAATATCCGATGTTAGATTGACTATTGTAGTTCACATGTGCGATTGGTGTTCTCATACATAGCATGAGTGCAAAGTTGAGGAAAGTTTGGTGACACCAGTTCTTCTAGATCTTCGTTGCTGGAAGAGAAAATTTATTAATCTTTTTTTTTTTTGGGGTAGATAAGAAACCCAATTAGTCTTTCAACTATTTCATTTCACCAGATGGTACAAGGAAAGCAGAGGAGGAGGGACGGAATCTTGGCAGATGAGGTTCTTATGTCACTTTTTTTTATAGGAGGGTTTTCTTTGAAATGCCCTCCTTTCACTTGCTTCTAATCCTTTGGGACTGGATGTGTAAGCCGATAAGACAGAAAAGTAATTATGATTCATGGCAAGTGATCTCTCTCTCTCTGGCTCTGCCCGTATTTATGCATAAAGATATATGAGTGTGCATACCGGTATATATAAATATGTGTGTGTGTGTACGTTCGGATTATTGCTAAATATTTTCATTCTTGTTTTTGCTGGTCAAATCTTTACTACAAAGAGGAAAGAGTGCGATTTCTCAAATTGGTGATACTGGTGGCAGGTGGAGGCAGCGACCACCTGATTTTCGGCCGCGTTTGATTTTCAGATGTGTGTGTGGGCGCGCGTTTGGTGGTGGACGGAAGGAAGAGGAAGCAAATGGGTAGTTGTGCATGGGGTTTGGTATTGGGTCTTCTGTAGTGGGTGAGTTATTTTCAAGGGTTATTATTCACATTCTAAACCAATGAATCTGTTGATATTAGGAAACTCCATTGCAATTTCAGGTTTGTCAAGTCAGGGAAATTCAATCCCAAAGTATGGGGGTTTAGTGTTGTTCTAGAAACAATAATATTATTAGTTGGATATGCTTTGTTGATACAATTTATCGACCTAGATTGATAGATAAATAATAAGGGATGTCAATATATTTATCCTTACATCTAAGGACCATTAACAACCATAAAGGTCTTTCCAAAAACAGAGATGAGTTGGAGGGGTAAAGTGTTATTTTGAAAATATTAAGGTATCTCTTAAAATATTGATCATCATATAACAACCATGATATAATTCCATAACCTCTATAGATGGGAAATCATTTTAGTTTATTAGATTTCAATTAAGCAAGCTTGCACAAATGTTAAAACTCAAATGTCATGTGGCCATGAAGAGGCATTGCAAAATATAAAATGAAGTGACTAGATTTATGTTTACCATAGCAAAACAAGGGAAATTTTGCTCACAATCTCTCAGTCTGATAAGGATTGTTGGCTTGATTTATTTTATGGATGCACTCATTGCTACCTGCATTACCTCAATCTTCAATATCCGCACTGAGAGAATCTACAGAGTTACCTGACAACAATGGTAACTCTACAACATCTTTGTTCATTTCATGATTCTCAGTTGGGATCTCTTGTGGAGTTAGAAAAGGCTTTGGAGGCATTTTCAGGAGTGCAACATCTCCTTCCAGCATCTCCACCACTCTGTGCATAGAAGGACGATCAATAGGCTTCAGTTGTATGCACCAGAACGCTACTATGATCATCTTCTTAACCATCTTCTTTTCCTCCTCAGTGGTAGCTCCCAAATCAATGTCCTCTCCTTCGCTGTATCGATCATAAACCCATGAGGGGAAGTAAATTTGGCTTGGGCGATCAGCAATTGCATTCAAATTCTTCCTTCTGCCCCCCATTTCCATTAACAACATTCCGAAACTATACACATCAGCTTTGTATGAGACACCTCCTATGTTTTTGTAGAACAATTCTGGAGCCATGTAACCCATTGTGCCTCTTGCTGCAGTCAAAGGCACAATGCTATCATCTATTGAATATAGTTTCGCAAGCCCAAAGTCAGAAACTTTTGGAATGAAATTCTCATCAAGAAGAATGTTGTGGGGCTTGATGTCGAAATGTAAGATTTGCATGTTACAACCTTGATGTAAATATTCAATCCCATGAGCCACTCCGAGAGAAATCTTATACATTTTTTCACAACTCAAGGAGACGGTTTTTTCTTCTCGTGGGAAAATATGTTTTTCAAGAGACCCATTAGGCATGAAGTCATATATAAGAGCGCGCTTTGAACCCTCCGCGCAGAAGCCAACGAGTCTCACCACATTAAAATGGTGAATCCTTCCAATGGTAGCAACCTCACTGATAAATTCTTGCCCAGTAGCTTTGGATTTGCCTATCTTCTTCACCGCAACAAGGGAGCCACTTCGAAGCTTTCCTTTAAAGACAGTACCAAAGCCTCCTTCGCCCAATTTTTCATTGAAACCATTAGTCATCTTCCTAATCTCTGAGTAACTATACCTTATGGGCATCAGGTTATTGTGTCTTTGTAGGAAGTCTTCAATGTTGTCATAAATTGGTAAGTGCAGCTTTCTCCATTTATATACCACAAATGCGAGAAGAAATGAAATCCCACAGAAAGACCTTGCTGCAATAATCCATCCTACGCATATTTTAATAGAAAAAATTAATGTGAATTCGGGAATTTGAAAAAGAGAAAGATTCTTATGGATTTCTTTTTCTTTTTTTTGTGGTGGGGGAAAGAAAAGGGGCTGATTTTACTTAACAGTCTAAAATGCGATCGCAAGTCAGACTTATCAAAAACATGCCAATTTGAGTCACATTTTCCTTCGAGCCGAGGGAAATTTGAAAATCTGACATTAAATACAAGCCAAAATTACATTGAGGGTCTTAGCTTACCGATTGGTTTGTATACTAGAGTGAAAACATCTGTCAGAAATTCCAAAAGAGAGCAACACCAAAGATAAGATGTTAAAAAAGTTATAGGAAGAGGCTTATAAACATGAAAGAAAAGGAGAAAAGAATAGAGAGAATACTCACAAATCAACCACCCAAGCAAGCCTACATTTTCCAAACATAAACAATGTCAGCAAACCAAAATGAAAAATGTTAGAACTGAAAATAGAAAAACTCAAACACTTGATACTATGATATTTAGGAGATTTTTAGTAAGATTATCGTGCTCTCAAGATAGATCTGACATGTTTTGTAAGTTGATAATCTTGTTTAGTTGATATTACTAGCAACAGAATTTTGTAACACTATAGCTTTTTTATTTCTCATTAACACAAACTGAAATGACATTATAATTTACTGCCATTACTTTTAAGAAATACCATATATTTATGATTTTGACTATGATTTTCCTTTTGAGTTTTTCCATCTTGCTGAAAACCTTATAATTAAAACCAGGGAAAGAAGGAGTAAAAAATAAAAATGCTCAGTAAAGCCCGTTTGAAGAATCCAGTCCAAACACTTCTCTTTCCACCACCTTATTACGATAAAAACTTATAACTTAATTTTATCATGTCCCCAGCAAAAAAAAATGAGAAGGAAAAATAATATGAGAAACAGAAATACATTATGCAAATTTCTTACAATCTTATATTATTCGTAATTGTTTAAAATTGCTATAATTTCTTAAAATTTATGCAAATTTAGCCTGAAATTGATTACTATTAACTTAATTACTTATATAGAGAAAGACATTTTTGATAACATTATTAATAACGTTATCAGTTGTCAGGGTTTATTGTAATTAGTCTCATTTTTTGTAAAAGCTTATAATTAGCATTTTTTTATTGAGTATTGTTTGCATAGACTACGTATATTGGTGTTTAACCTTTTTGTATTTGATGAATCTTTAAACATGCAACAGGATGTAAATAAAAAAAAGGAAATATTTTTACCACAATACTTTTATTGATGAGAAAAAAAAATTAAAATTTTGCTGATTAAATGTGCTCACCTAATAATACATTTCTCAATATATTTCTGATTCTAGTTCTGGTGTTGGTTCTGGCTCCGCCCCCTGAGCAATGGACAACATTGTCCTCAAATCCGAGAAGGCAATAGCCGCCTCTTGCTTCACACTGTCCACAATAGACGCGATACCATAAAAGCTCAAACCCATATGCAAGCCCGTCATATAAGTCTGAAAAAGAAATGTTGCCTTCCGTCGCGGGCCATAAGATATTTGCTGATGTCATAACCATATTGCCGATGCTGCAGGAGTCCTCCAATTGCGAGATATCCATGTCTTCTCGTACCACATAATTATGATTTTGCAACGGAGATGGTGAAGTAGTGTTGGAGGTGGAAGTAGTGTTTCTTTTATCACAAAAGCTAGCGTCCACATATCCACTCCTATTTACGGGATTCTGACAGCTTGTGAACATAACACCAAATATGAACCTACTGTGGAGAATCCGAAATATAGAGCATATGGTGAGACAGATTGAATTGAAAGAGAAGAGCAATTATCCTTGTCTAGACCGGGATCAACAAGTCGAATCGAGAAGTTGTCATAAGTGATTGCCTCCACGTAGTAGGAGTAGTTGAATTTGTAGTCGTACCCTGCATAAGGATCAGTTTTAAGGTATAGTATAGTGCGATTGTTGTTGCAGGCAAGTTGGTAGTCGGGAAGACCACAGTGCTGGGGATCGTCTTCCAGCCGGAAAGGGTAGTGTATGTCATGGATATTCCCGCAAGACGAAGTGCAGTTCTGATCATTCTTTTGCTGGGCTTTGCAGCACCTACTTGTTACGCACAATACAATTAGTAGAAGAAATCTTTGGCTTACAAGCAAGAAGACCCCCCTCCTCCTCCTCCTCCTTCCTGACATCATAACTAGAAAGAAAAGCAAAGCCAAGGTGTACTTATCTCTTAACTCTTCTTTTGTGGCTTCATTTCATTTCATTTCATCTGTTTTAGAGACAGCCAGAAAAGGGTGAAATACATATATCTCTGGAAAAGGAAGCACCCAAATGATGTGATTTGTTGGATGGTAGTAAGGCCCCCCTATCAACACGGTTAGATATATTCTTTGTTTAGGGGCCCACCTAAAATGAGTCGTCAGTTGAAAAGTCAAAGTCAATTACTGAACAAAAATAAAAATAAATTGGATAAGACTTGTATAGTATCTATAAATAAACATTGTTAGATATAGATGCATCATATATGAATAAATAATAATGCCATTTAGAACTACTTATTTGTCTTAAATTATTGATCTACTCCAAGGCCTCGTTTTGTTTACGTATAGTTTGTTGCCAGAAAATAACAAGAATAGACATTCCATTCAATTTTTTGATGTATATTTATTGTGGTTGTCTCAAAGAAATAAATAATAATAAGTCACTCAATCAAGAGTTTCCTCGAAACTAATAAAATTAGATATTTTATATATAGTTCCCCTCGTACACTTATGATAGGGTCCCAAAGAAGAAAAAATTGTAAGATAAGAGTTTCCTCGAAACTAATAAAACTAAAGTTTGGCTGAAACTAATAATAATATTAGATATTTCATATAGTTCTTTGTCATATACTTGATGTAAGGGTCCCAAAGAAAAAACTTTTGTCTCACAAGAGTTTCCTCGAAATTGACCAAATTAAAAACACTTACTAAAGTAATAAATTTTAAAAATACGAGACTGAATTTTTTTTATATTCATTTGACATGGTATAGTCCCAATCATTAAATTAATGGTTTACACTAATTTAATACCCAAATTTTGGATATAGGTAATACTTGTTACGATATTTTATATGAGCAATGTTATTGAGATCTAATTCACTATAACCTTTGATTGACTATAGACTTCATCAACTATTAGAATTTAGTGTTGATTAATTAATTTTACTGAAGTCACATCATTATATCAATAAACTATATCAAATATTTAAATGCAAATAAGATTCCTCATAATTATTTGGTTCGTGTCTTGCATGAAGTGAGGCATTGCTTTTTGAGTCAAAGCCAGTCAACAAAAAAACTTATTAAATCAAAATAGGGTTTCGGCGGAATTAACACGGTTAGATATGCTATAATATTCTTTGTTTAGGGGATGCACCTGAAATGAGTCTGTCACTTAAAAAAATAAATATAAAATAGATAAGACTTTTATCATTTCTATAATTAGTTATAGTCCATGTCTGAATATACAATATAAGAAAAAAAATTATCAATCATAGACATATTTTAATTCACACTCAAAATCAAATCATAAACATAAAGAAGAGGAAAAATAATTTAAGCATCAGTTGTAGTGAGGGTGAACGGTAATAATAATGATGGTGACAGCCGTGGATGACAAACAGAGATGATGATGGTGATTTTTGGGTGACAATAATAGTAGTGACAGTCATTAGTGATGATGGTGGTAATGGTAAGTGTGCGTGGTGATACGCGATAGCGATAGTGATTAACAGTAGTGGTGGTGGGACAATGACGGTAGTTGTGGTGGTGGTGGGCGACGATGGTGATGGATGATGGCGAATGACAATGGTAGAGGTATGTGCGGTGGGGGTGGGTGATAGTGAATGATGACGGGTGGTGATGGACGATGATGGGTGATGGTAGTTTGTGTGGTGGGGGTATGTGATAATGGGTGACGACAATAGTGAGTGACGACGGTGATGGTGGGCGACGAGGGTGGTGGTGGGTTGTAGTAGTGGGAGGTGGTGGACAACAATAGTAGAGGTGGGCAACGGTGGTGGTGGTGGGTAATTGTGGTAATAAATATAAGAATGAGATGATGATAATAGTGGCGTTGGGCGACGGTGATAGCAATTGGTGATGGGTGACGATAGTGATGATAATGGTGGTGGTGGTTATTGTGGCAGAAGTGGTGGTGGTGGGGGTTGTGGTAGAGGTGGTGATGGGGTGGTAACGTTGACAGTGGTGATGGTGATGGTGATGATGGTGAGGGCGTGGTGGTTGTTGCGTTGGTTATTGTGACAGAAGTAATAATGGGATGGTGATAGTGGCGGTGTGGCGGTGGTGATTGTGACGAAGGTAATGATGGGATGGCGACAATAACGGTGATAATGGTGATGGTAAAGATAGTAATAATGCTAGTGGTGGGAATCAATCAATGATATCCATCAATCTATTTTTTTTGTATTCATTGTTGCAAAAAATCTGATTAAAAAAAATTATAATTGTGATTTTTGACCACTGACAGGGTACAGTCCAAATCATTAAATTAAATTAAATTAGTGGTTTACATTAATTTAATACCCAAAATTTGGATGATAAGTGTAAATACTTGTTGCCACGTGTTAAATAGTTCTTTGCTAGGTGTCTTCCATCACTTTGATTTTTCTTTGTACCCGAAAGTCGGGGAAAGTAATCAATTTATGGAGTCGCTCACTAGACCCCATTAAGGGCAAGTTGATTGTTTGTCTAAAGATTCCTAATAGTGGGCCACCTTTTTTTTGACGCGGCATGGAAGACTTTAGCTTTATCTGCCGTGTGGGTCATATACCATTATTAAGATAGAAAATAATTCTTAACATGACTATCAATCAACACTGTGCATGTATGTGTAGTCTTTAACAAGTTCATGTAATAAAAAAGTTGACATGCTAAATTCGCTTGACAAATTAACGGATTAATTATAACTTGATTAAACTCAACTAAATTTCATGTACGATAATAAATAAATTCGGTATGAATTAAATAAATTTTGATACAGTACTAAATACAAAATTCAAAAATGCACACTAGCACGATTCATGAAAAGTTAAAATCAAAATCAAGGAATATTCATCGTTGGTATTGGTATTGGTACCTACATAATTTTAGTTTAGAATTCATTGCCATCCTACAATGATTTTCAAATGACTATGGAAATTGTTAAACGCAATGAATATAAAGTCTAATTTGTTAAAAAGAAATAGAAAAAGAAGGATCCATGACGTGTTATGCAATCTAATAAAATGGTTTAATAATCTGCAAAATTTTATGTTATGTCTCTCGAGAATATAAAAATTAAATCAAAATTAAGCAGCAGCAATATGTCACTCAACTTCAACTGATTTCTATAATGATATTTAACAATTTTCATGTTGCAGAACAATAAAAGAAAAATAAAAATTGGGTCAACGTATATCTAACATTTTTCATTATACTTAGACAGACCCAAAGGTCTTCTTACAATATATACTTAACGATATATGCAATTGATATCGTTCTTTAAACTTGATTGTCTAGTTTAAATCCTAGGTCAAATATACATGATCCCAAAAGCTTATAAACATTCGATAGGTTTTTATTTGTTCATTTTTATAAACATGAGATTGAAGCATTTGTTACTTGGATTGAATCTAAAACTTTGAAACATTATCAAATTCGATTTATTGTGCAATATCAATGAGAACATAAATGAATCAAAATTGAGCCGAACTCAAATCAAATTCAAGTTACTTGAATCAATTAATGCCCCACCTACCATCAATTAGATCTGCTGGATGATTAAAAAAACCCAGCCGCTTGATACTTTTCGAACTTAACATATAAGAATCTCCATCCATTCTACAAAAATGTCCATCATTATACACTCGATGTGAGCTTTGATTCTCGGAATATTTTCTAATGTAAAGGACACTCATTTGTGTTGATGGGGTGCTTATATATCTGCAGGGAAGCAACTTCCAACCCCAGCCCATTCTCTAGAACTAGAATTTAGGCCCCAGACGTCATCAAACACTTTCATGCTGTTTTAGTCCCTTGTATTTCGAATGCTAAGATCCAATAATAAATAGGCCAACACACAACCGACACAACATAAAGTCGAATATGTTTCTTATTTTTTGCACAACACAAACCTAACATTACTCAAATGAATTTTAATTAGACTAAATTTTGATACAACACGACTTAAACAAGATAGGACTCAACGTGACACTCTTGACAACCCATTGCCAACTCTAGTACAAAGTTTGCATGGTGGCCAGCTATTACTTCGGAAGCAACACAATTGACCTAGAGGAGAAAGTAACTGAACAAACACTTGAATTGATTAACTCTGTATTTCAATTTCCATTTTTTTTCCTTTTTGAATTTTTCATATATTCCTTTTTTGAAAAAGGAAGAAAAAGGTTGATGAATGTTCACGCTTATACCATACTACTAATGCACGACATGCATTGCACGTGAAATTTTTTGTTGAAGCATTTAATAAAATACATAAAATCTAATTATGTTGTTACATTATATATTATTTCATATTTATCATACTTAAATTGTTTATATTCTCTTCATAACTATTAACATCTAATAAACTCATTTTATATGATTCTTTTATTCGAGTTATTAAGTAGTAAAGTTTATAGATTTTTTTTTTCTGTCTTTCTTGTTTTTACTTGGTGCATCAATAATTTTTTACTAAATTATTTTAATTGTGAATGAAGAGATAAGATAAATATATATCTTTTTGAGCACTGAAGATAACATTGTATCAATTGAGTTGTCAACGTGTATTAATATTGGAATTTCGGGAAAAAAGTAATATTATTTTTATATATCATGTGTTAAACATAACATAACCATTTAAAAGTTTTATAAAAATAGAGAGATTTGTATGATATGTAAGAGAATAATTTTTTATTTACATATAAAGAGATATAATAGTAATTTTTATATTTAAATACAAAAGGACATATTAATCTTTATGTTTTTTTATAAGAGTAAAATAATCAATAAAAAATTTTTGGGCATTGAAGATAATATTGTATCAATCGAGTTGTCAACATGTATTAAAATTGAGTTTTTTAGGAAAAAAATAATATTGTTTTTATATATCATGCGGTAAGCATAACATGACCATTCCAAAATTTTACAAAAATAGAAAAATTTATATGATATGTTAGAGATTAGTTTGTTCTTTACCTATAAAGGAATATAATGGTAATTTATATATTTAAATATAAAAAAATATATTAATTTTTTATAAGAATAAATAGTCAATCAAAATTTTTTTTATTAAAATACTTTTATTAATAGTACATATAGATATGTGGTTTGAAATTCTGTATCATTATCCTAATTCAACTATAATGCGGTTCAGTTGTAGGCTACTAGGATAATTTCTGCCAATAATATTTCAGAGACTGAACTCTATCAACTATCAAGGCCATCATAAGGGTGCAACCACGGAGCAGTATTAGACCATGGGCCTGCCCACCAAAAAAGAGATTTACATCCTGGCTTCTTGAGATTTGTCATTTAATCATTCAGATACTTTGATATTTAAAATATTATACATAGACCTCCTAAAATTTTTACGAACGTAACACTTAGAATATATTCGTTAATAAATTACACTTAAACTTCTTGAAATTTATAAATATATATTACTTAAACTTGTTGAGTTTAAAATGTTATATTTAGATTAAAAATATTTTAATTAAATATCAAATATCAAATATTTTAAACTTTATAAATAAAATTCATGTTTTGTTGTATTTTATTTTTAAAATAAAGTCAAAAATAAAAATCAATTTTTTCTTAAAAAATCATAATTCGTATACAATTTTTTCTTTAAGAGTGAATTTCATTTAACTTTAAAACTCACAATTAAATTTTTTTTTTTTTTGATCAAATCCTAACCAATGACTCTAACAGAGCCAGGGCCAGGAAAGACAGATTAACACACTCACACACCCGAAACTATCCGATATGAAATAACTCAATTCTCCCACACCCCCGCGTGATTACCATGACCGCAGGGCCTCTAGCCCAAACTTTGTAATTCAATTCAATGAATTATATCTTGATTAAATTCTCAAATTCAATTCCACTTTTCTATATATATATATATATATATGGCTGGCTAAGTCGGGAGAGTCTACGATACCGTCTGGTCAAACAGTGGTACTGTACCGAAAAAAAGTGTGGCCATAAATTTTTTGGCATTTAATATTACTCAAATGTGTGGCTGTAAATTTTTTGTCATTAAATATTACTCCTTAAAAATAACAACTTTATCTATAAATATAATGACATTATCTTAAAAAATTGTAACTCACCTCAAATACTTATATAATCTTGGCCCCGTTTTTTGTCTAACAAGAATTCCCTCGAAACTAACCAGAAACTTCATATAATTTCCCTGTCCTACACTAAATATATAGGTCCCAC
The DNA here is from genome assembly GCA_963454935.2 of Ilex paraguariensis. Taxonomy (NCBI): domain Eukaryota; kingdom Viridiplantae; phylum Streptophyta; class Magnoliopsida; order Aquifoliales; family Aquifoliaceae; genus Ilex; species Ilex paraguariensis. The sequence goes on along the minus strand of CAUOFW020002158.1, from coordinate 821,907 downwards.
CAAAAGCGAGCACGCCCTATGGATAAATGATAAGACTTTTATCATATCTATAACATTGTTAGATATGAATTCAGTCATATGAGAATAAATAATAATGTCATTTAGAACTAATTATTTGCCTTAAATTGTTGATCTACTCCATAAGAGAAAACTTAGAATACCTCCTAGTCCTCTTTAACTATACGTATATATTGTATTTTGCTAGAAAATAACTTGAATAGATATCTCATACAATTTTTTTTTTGATATACACTTATTGTGATAGTCTTAAAGAGAGAAAAAATAAGTCTGATAAAAGTTTCTTTGAAACTAATAAGATTAGATATTTCATATATAATTTCCCATCATACACTTAGGGTAAACGTCTCAAAGAAAAAAAATTTGCCCCATAAGAGTTTGTTTACTCGAAACCAACAAGATTAGAGTTTCATTGAAACTAATAATAAGACTAGATATTTCATATAGTTCCCTGTCATACCCTTGATTGATGTAAGGGTCCCAAAGAAGAATAAATTGTCCGAGAAACTAACAAGACTAGAAACTTCATATAATTTTTTTGAATAGTACCATCAAACTAAGAGAACCAGCTCCAACTCAAAATATGTATAAAAAGAAATTCAGATTCTCCTTATTATCACTTTCATTTTGATTTCAAGCTCAAAAATATCTGCAAGGAAAGGAGAGGCCAAGCAGCGGTCCACACCTTGGGAGACTGTTTGGTATTTCTTTGGAAAATGGTCATCTATCGCATTCCCTTCTTCCTTCTTCTAGTAGTCTTCGCCGGAAATTGTGGTGCCGGCAAAGATTATGAGTGCAAGGTGACAAGATGCAGCGAATTCGGACCTGACATCCGGTTCCCCTTCCGGATAAAAGACCGTCAGCCAGCTCACTGTGGCTATGGCCCTGCCTTTGACCTCTCTTGCACACAAAACAATGATACTGTGTTTGATTATGACCTCCAATTTCCAGTGAGAGCATCGACCAAGAGAATTCTGCTTCCATTATCACTCAAGGTTTTGGTCACGGATATCCACTATGAATCTCAGGGGATGAGTATCAATGTCGTGAATGCAAGTTGTCTCCCACGGTGGCTTCCAATTCCAACCCTGTATAATAATAGTTCATCTTCTGCCGGCTCTCCTTTCACGTTTGACTTCCTAGCCCCCGCAAGCGACTATACACTATTCAGTTGTCCCTCAAACAAAAGGCCCTCAACATACCTTATATTTCAGGTCACCTGCCCTAGTGGTGGTCCTGGTCACCAAGTGTATGCCGCTCCTTCTTCGGGGTTGTCCATGTATGAATTAGTAACGGACCTAACATCCTGCACCAAGATGTATAACATTTCAGACGTTCCACTAGAAGTACTTTTGGGGGATGATATTGGATCAGACCTTCACTCTGTTGTAGCTTTTCTGGGATGGTCCAAACCTTTTTGTGGAAATTGTGAAGCAGAAAATAAGTACTGCCAATTGAAGAAAAACAGCACAATCCAAGATCAAACTGAATGCCTCGACATTCTTATAACTCAACTCAGCTCAAGTACTACTGATCATGAGCCATATATAGGTACCCCTGACTAGTTTTCCAAGTCGTCGTATTCAATCAAGTCCCTCACATCATATATATCTCTTCTTTGAATTTACAATTCTTTTGTCCTTTTCAGGTGCATCCTCACATTCGCATAAACAAGTTGTTGCAGGTGAATATATAGGTATACACTATTTTTTTTGTATCGTTATCTGTATCAAGGAATTATATGAGAATGGTTTATAATTTGTTAAGTATGCTTTTTGTTGCAGGTATCATCGCTGGTGTGTTCCTTCTTGTGCTAGTCGTTGTTTCACTGTGTCTTGTTATCAGGTCAAATATAAGAAAGAAAGAGGATCAAGTGAAGATTGAAAATTTTTTGGAGGATTACAAAGCTCTTAAGCCGGCAAGATACTCTTATGCTGATATAAAGAAGATTACGCACCAATTTAAGGATAAACTGGGCCAAGGAGGTTATGGAACCGTGTTCAAAGGAAAGCTTTCAAATGATATACTCGTTGCAGTCAAGGTTCTTAAGAGTGTCAAAGGAAATGGAGAAGAGTTCATCAATGAAGTGGGCACAATAGGCAGAATACACCATGTCAATGTGGTTCGCCTTGTTGGATACTGTGCTGATGGATTTAGAAGGGCTCTTGTTTACGAGTTTTTACCGAATGATTCCCTGGAAAAGTTTATACCAATGGAAAATCAAAAACGTGTCCTCGGGTGGGATATGCTGCAGAAAATTGCTCTGGGGATAGCCAAAGGAATTGAGTATCTTCACCAAGGGTGCGACAAAAGAATCCTTCATTTTGATATTAAGCCTCATAACATCTTGTTGGACCACAACTTTAATCCGAAGATCTCTGATTTTGGTCTGGCAAAGATGTGTTCCAAGGATCAAAGCATTGTGTCCATGACTACTACTAGAGGCACCATTGGTTATATTGCACCAGAAGTGTTCTCAAGGAATTTCGGAAATGTGTCGTATAAATCAGATGTCTATAGTTTTGGAATGTTGTTGCTTGAAATGGTCGGAGTGAAGAAGAAAGTTGATGTCGGAGCATCAGACACCAGTGAATCCTACTTCCCAGAGTGGATTTACAATAGTTTGGATCAAGAGAAAGAATTGGAAATCCAAGTTGAGGAAGAAGATGATACAAAGAGAGCAAGGAAATTGACAATTGTGGGACTTTGGTGCGTTCAGTGGCACCCAGTAGACCGGCCTGCAATGAAAACTGTGATTCAAATGCTAGAAGGAGAAGACAATTTGAGCTTGCCACCAAATCCTTTTGGCTCTACAAATCCAATGAATACGGGTGCAACCATGTTTTCAAGAACATTTAACAGCGAGCTTGAAACCATTTCGGAATTGGAGTGAGAAATATTGTTAGTGTTTTAGTAGTGCAATAATGCTGCTAGTACTGTAAGTCATCTGACAACATGGGATGTTTGAATTTGGATCCTCTTAACTATAATTTCTCTTGATTTTTTTCGATTTTGGTCTACTTACTAATACCTGATTGGTGATCTACTATTGAAAAAACTGAGAGAGGTATATCATATGATTTTTTAATCAAGAGAAGTTATGCTTATCCGTAGATGCAGATTATTGTTCTATTTTGTTATGCAGTCACCCAAGACTAAATAATTAAAACGGGGTTATTCCATATTAAGCATAGAGGGCTTTGATTTTTCTTTGTACCCAAAAGTCTGGGGAAAGTAATCAATCTATGGAGTCACTAGACCCCATTAAGGGCAAGTTGATTGTTTGTTTAAAGATTCCTAATAGTGGGCCACTATTTTTTGACGAGGCATTGTAGACTTGATTTTTTGGGGTTGCCAATGGTGGTTTGTGGCTGAAATGTTGGTTGTTGTTGGTCACTATCATAGGCTATATATATGCTAGCTTTAACGCATGTTTCTTAGCCGTGTGGGTCACATAGCATTATTAAGATAGAAAATAATTCTGAATATGACTATCAATCAACACTATGTGTGTAATCTTTAACAAGTTCATGTTATAAACAAGTTGACATGCTAAATTCACTTGACAAATTAACGGATCAATTATAACTTGATTAAACACAACTAAATTTTATACACGATAATAAATAAATTCAATATAAATTAAATAAATTTTGATACAGTACTTGATACATAATTCAAAAATGCACACTAGCACGATTCATTAACAATTAGAATCAAAATCAAGGAATATTCATCGTTGGTACTGATACCTACAGTACAATTTTAGTTTAGAATTCACTGCTATCCTACAATAGATTTCATATGACCATGAAATTGTTAAGTGTGATGGAAATAAAGTCTAATTTGTAAAAAAAAAAAAAAAAGGGAAAGAAGGATCCACGACGTACTATGCAATCTAATAAAATAATTTGATAATCTGCAAAATTCTATGTTATGCCTCATGAGAATATAAAATTTTAAATCAAAATTAAGTAGCAGCAATATCTCACTCAACTTTGGTTAATTCCTCTAATGATATTTCACTATTTGCATGTTTCAGGAAAAAAAAAATCATTTTTCTGTATGCTTAAACAATCCCAAATTTTAATGCAGTACAAAAGCCTAGAGTGCATCGTACTTTGAAGGGTATGTTTGGTATATGGGTTTGGATAGGATTTAAGAGGTGAATTTTATAAAAATAAATCCAATACACCTTCTAAACTAGTATTTGGTTGAAATTTTGAGACTCAGGATTCTAAATAAGTCCTTCTTAGCCCGTAAAGAATAATTGATTAAAACCCACAAATGGAGCCATGGAGTTTAATGCAGCCTATGGAAATTGGGTTTCAAAATGAAAGATTTGATTTAATAACAAAAAGACTACTTTACACAAAAATTTATTATTTTATTCCCATAATAATGAACATTTTAGTAAATTGAGTAATATGATTTGATATAAATTAATGAATCCTACGTCTATTTAATAAAATACATAACAACTTAAATTTTTATCCCTTACATATTTTTTTTTCCTAACAACATCACATCACTCATTTCTATTACATGTTCAATAATTCAATATTTGATTAATTTGTAGTTTAACATAATTTTTATTTTAAACATTATTCATATACAATAGTATATACATGTTAAAAAAAAATTAATATAATGGGATCGATTTTTATATTTCATCGTACTTTCAAACACGGGTTATGACTAATATATTTAGATCACCTACCAAACATAGAATTTGATTTGAATTTTTTTTTGAATCCGATGTGTAAATCCTTTGGGCTGGGTTTGGAAACGTTCCATAAATCCAGTCCAAAACCCCCCAAATTAAACATCCAAACATGCTATAAATTTAAGTTTGTTAATCTTTATAAATATGTGACCGAATCATTTGTTACTTGGATTTAGTTTGAGCTTAGAAATATAATCAAATTTGATTTATTGTGCAATTTTATTTTTTTAATCAAAATTTATTGTGCAATTTTATTTACTGAAATGTCCATCATTGTACAGTCGATGTGAGCTTTGTTTCCTTTGCATCTCTGAATAATTTCCAAAATCAAGGACATTCGTTTGTGTTGATAAAGTTCATATATAATAAGGTCTCTTCGGACCCTCAAACAAAAACTATACTATAGAAATGGATTTCAGAAAGTGTTGAATCAGCCCAGAATAAGATGATCTAGCAATTACCCAAAATAAAATTTGACTGACCTCATAGCTTCACTCCATTCCTAAATCAACGGCTGTGAATTGACCGAATCTCAGAAATCAGAGCACCCACCGTTTCGTTCCCAATCGCCGAAGCGAGTAGGTTCGGGACCTCTGGGACCTCCGATCTCACCTGTCTCTTTATTCACTTGAACGCCATCACTGTCCTCATCCTCATCCTCATCTTCAGCATCGCCATTGCGAGCACCATCGTCTTCACTTTCGACCTTCTCTGAGTTTTCCGACACCTCACCTTCTGGTTCCTTGGGGTTTTCTTGATGAGATTGTTTTCGCTGCGTCGAAGAGCAAGAAGTCGAATCGCTGAGGTCGAGGGTTCGGATCTGCCGAAGGATAGAGATAACTTTGGAGGCTTGGAAAGCTCGATTGCTGATGGAATAGACGGCCCAGATTGCTCGCCGCCGCTAGAAGAGAACTCTCCCTCGGTCCACAGAGGGAGACCGGCGGCGCCTGAGCTTTAGGCAGATGAGGCGGTGGGACTCGTCCTTTTCGGTAACGGTGTCGTTTTGGTTGTGGGCCTTGTGGCCCAAACACACACCGTACACTAATCAAATTGGCAATTACAAGGGCCAATTTCTTTGTTTTTAGGCTTAACAAATCTGGCTGTCGGAATTGGGTTTCATTAACTATCCAGCGTCTCAGAGAAACTTGCCATTGATCAAAATTCTAAATTGGGCCTTTAAGGCCCAAGTAATTGAAAATCCTATACATTAATCGATTGGTTCAGTAACGAAAATGCACTCCAACTATACATATAAAACTTCATGTGGTTTTTCAATATCTTTGTAAATCTTGCATGCTAGTTTGACTCACGCTAGTCTGTATTAGTTTGTGTGAGGCGTCTGTAACTTTGACCTAAATTTTTACTCAAAATATTTTATACAAAAATTGATTTTATACAAAACATTCCGATGAACAAGAAATAGTGAAATTTTAACATTAAAAATTTAAATTTCTCTTGATTTAATATGAGTATAAATAAAGAATTAAAGTTTATTTTTATCTTATTTTTACTCAAATTTGTATTTGAGGCAAGATCTGATTAATGATTAGAAATGCTCTTACAGTCACCAACTCAAAAGAACTTAAAATTGGAATGATTCTCAATTGCCCAAAGAAAATCCACATAAATTAATTTCAACTGAAAAATACAAAAACAAACTGTACATTATTCCTTTCAGCCCGCACAAGAGCCACCCTTCAGACAAAAGAAAAAGGGAAAATTAAAATTATAAACAAGATAACACAGAAAACAACACCTAAAAAGAATTCTAAGGCCAACACTCAACCCCACAAATTCCACCCCCCTCTCTGCGACTTCTCGAATCCTTTCTAGCTTGATGATAAAGCTCCTGTTGATTCATAACTTGGTGATGAAGCTCCTTTTGGTCATCAACAAGAAAATCAGTCCAGAAAATCATCTTGGTATAAACATCTTAGTACCTTGCTTTTGACCCTGTACGAGGAAGTAAAACCAATGTCTTCTATGTCATTACTGTCAGTTTGCTGCTGTCTTGCTGCCTATGAACGCTGTCGTCTTGTCGCCCGGGACTGGTACTTAAGTCTTTTTCATCTCTTGTGAGATAGTTGTCGACCTGAGAAGCAGCCTGCCGGCCTTCTGAGATTGCCCATACCACCAGAGATTGGCCACGGCGGCAATCCCCTGCGGCGAAGACCCCTTCCACATTCGTCGAGAAGCGACCATATTCGGCCTTGAAGTTTGATCTATTGTCTTTCTCCAAGCCCAGTTTGTCTCCTACCATCTGCAGGAATGAATAGCAAAAAAAAAATCAGAATCAAATTAATCATTTATAAGCAAATATTTCAAATCCCTCCATTTTCACCAACAATAAAGGAAAAAATAATAAATATTTTCTTTATCCAACAGTTAAGAAGCATAAGGCACGGGCTTGAGCTCAAGTGTGCCACCTACACCTCAATACATATGACTCAATATGGGGAGGATAGGTTTCACGCCCCTCAGGGCCAAGGGATTAGAGAGGTATGGGCTGGAAAGAGGGGGGGGGGGGTGGATTACCCAATAAAGGGAGAGAAAAAAAGGAAGCAGAATAGGTTCATTTTCAAAAGGATGCCTGGAGTAAAATTCAATTCAGTTCCATCCAAGTAGTAAGCATTGGTTTTCCGGAGGAAGTGGAAGTATCACCATCTTGATGCATACCATAATCTTACTAAGAAACAAGAAGAGGATCGCAGAATGGAAGGGTCAAATGCCTGGAACTAGACTTCATATTTGTTGTTATCATCAATATTTTAGAGTGCAGAAATTTGACAGCAAATCTTCAAGCCATCCAGTAGCTTTTCGAGTTTCAAAGTAGTTCACCCCAGAGATATCATTCATTATATGAAAGTAGTTCAGAATACTAACCGATTCAGGACCAAGGAAACCCATTGCTAAAAGAACTAGATCAGCCTCAATCATCTCCTCAGAGCCCTCAACTTCCTTAAATTGAAACTTCCCACTAGCATCCTTCTCCCAGTGGACGTGGACCACTTCCAATCCTTTCACAACCCCATTCTCATCTCCAACAAACCGCTTAGTCAATATCTCATAGGACCTTGGGTCTTTGCCAAATTTGGTAGCAGCTTCCTGGTGTCCATAATCTATGCGGAATATGCGAGGCCACTGCCAACCAGAAAAGACGGGCAAAAATTAGTATTGACATCTAAAAATAAGGCATATGAAATGTTATTAAAAAAAATTGGATTAAGCATTTTCAAAATTACACAGCCTTTTAGTTGAGACTTCCTATCAAAAATCTGACATGTAATGCAAATATGCACCAATATGTTGGACCGCTTGCTCTTGATATTCCATAAGCACAGGATCGCTTATTCTTGTTCTTTTTTCTTTTCCATTTTTAAATTGATAGAATTAAAATCAAATCCCAGATTCCCTGCTCCTTTTTTCTCCCTTTTGAGTGGCACTGTCAACTGCTTACCACTGTACTATACAGGTTTTGGTATGCAGCATCAGGCTTATCATTTTGCTGTGCTAGAAATTCTCTGCTAATCACAATCTCGATTGAATTTTATCAAATACTAACAATATTTAGAGAAAGTTAGTGAAATAATTTGCTATCCCGCGCTATGACCCACAGCAGAAGGCTATAAATTAAAATTGAGCAAAATGGTCAATTTTCATTACCTTGTTCCTATGAGTAAAAGTGATAACAGTATCAACTGGGGAAAAATTAAGAAATGGGTCAAACCTGTGGCCAAGGGTTGCCAGGAGCCCTGGTTCGTGGCGGCTCAGGGAGAAGCTCTAAATTAACAACACTACTGCAACCGTGCCGGATAGATGTCCCAATACAATCTGTGCCGGTGTCACCTCCACCAATTACCACTACCCTCTTGCCCTTTGCAGAGATGTATTTACCATCCTGATGATTGCTATCAAGCAAGCTTTTAGTATTGGCGTGAAGAAACTCCATAGCAAAATGGACTCCAGTGAGTTCACGCCCAGGAACTGGGAGGTCCCTGAAATATTAGTTCACGAGTTATATTCTGTCCTGAAGATGGGGGGAAAGATCTGTTAAGTTTCACAAATTTTCGGTTTATAAACAATCCAAACAAGCATCATCCATAACTCATTCTCCATGACTCACCTGGGTTTTGTGGCTCCTACCGCCAAAACAATAGCATCATTCTCCTCGCGAAGCCGATCCAATGAGTAAAAAGGATCTTTTCCTACATTAACATTGACCACAAAATTCACACCTTCCTTTTCCATAAGGTTAACCCTCCTTTGGACAACATCAACTTTGTCAGTCTTCATGTTAGGGACCCCATACATCATAAGTCCACCAATTCGATCAGCACGCTCAAACACAGTTACACTATGGCCCATTCTGTTCAATTGATCAGCAGCAGCCAATCCAGCAGGGCCACTTCCAATGATAGCAACTCTTTTTCTGTAAGAGTGAGGAATATTAGGATCAGTTTCGCTATGACATTTCATTCGAGACAATATAGTACTTGTGGAAAAGTCCAATAAAAGAAACGGAAGATTTTAAGCTAAAAAAAGAATCTTAAGACATGCAATCACACCAGAACAGAAAATATTTTTTTTTTAAAAAGTGGAACACCTCGTAAGATGTGGGAAACTACAGTCAAGCTAAAAATCCAAAGCATACCCAGTTCTCCTTAAGGGAGGCCGTGGCACGATCCATCCCTCCTCAAAAGCCTTGTCTATAATTGCGCATTCAACGCTTTTGATTGATACAGGATTCTCAATGATACCAAGGACACAAGAACCTTCACAAGGTGCAGGACACACCCGGCCAGTAAACTCTGGAAAATTATTGGTCTCTAGAAGCCGATCTAATGCTTCTCGCCATCTATTTTGGTATACTAACTCATTGAATTCAGGTATTTTATTCCCAAGAGGACATCCAGAGTTTTCCTGCAATTTATTTTTCAATAATAGATATGATTGAAATAAAAGAGATATTATTATCAATAAATAGATCTCCGGTAATTATTCTTACCTGATGGCAAAAAGGCGTACCACAGTCCATACAACGGGCAGACTGCGTCTTGAGAAGTGGACCAGGTTTTGACTCTTCCATTACTTCTTCCCAATCATTCATACGAACCGCAGGATCCCGGTAGGAGATGCTCTCTCGCTCATAAGCAACAAAGCCTCGACGTTTGTCAGCATCAGCAACTCGAGTTGGTCTCTTCAATGGTTTAGCCTCTTCCACCTGTGAATTTAAAACTCATGAAATTCTTCTACGACAAAGACCCTCGCACCTTCTATTTCTTAACGATTCAAAAATGAGACTGAAAAAGAATAAATGAATAACTAAAGAAACAACATAGCATAATTATGCACAGGCACTACAGTTAGGCGTACATGGATTTTGACTTGTGTTATTTTTCTGACTAACTTTTTTCTCATCAAGAAAATCTTGTGTCAAAGAAGTGATGCAGACCCTAGAACCACAAATTAATAATTGAATAGACAATCAACCTGACTGGCTTTCTCATTTAAAGATCCAGATGCCAACTTCTTAAGCTCTTCAAAAGCATCTTTCTCCATCAATTCTGCCTCCTCTTGCTCTTCAGCTTCTTTAGCTTCCATTTTCGCAGACGCTTTGGCAGTTTCCTCTTCTCTCATGCTTGCAAGAATTCGTTTGTAATCCCTGGGGAATACTTTAATAAATTTAGGTAAAAGATTGTGGAAGTCAGCTAGCACTTCTTTGGCTAGTTGGCTGTTTGTGTGACGCTGATGCTGCTGTATCATCATTCTGAGAGTCATAATATCATCTTCTTCTTCAACTTTATCAAGATCCACCAGCTCAGGGTTGCATCGAGATCGGAATTTGGAATCCACATCAAGAACATAGGCAGTGCCCCCACTCATGCCAGCAGCAAAGTTCCTCCCAGTTTTTCCGAGCACAACAACAGTCCCACCAGTCATATACTCACATCCATGATCACCCACACCTTCTACAACTGCTTTAGCCCCTGAATTTCGGACACAAAATCTTTCTGCCGCCATCCCATTAAAATAAGCTTCTCCACTCGTTGCCCCATAGAGAGCCACATTGCCTATCACAATGTTCTCCTTTGGGTCAAACTGGCTACCTTTTGGAGGATAAACAACAATGTTGCCACCTGATAATCCTTTCCCAACATAGTCATTGCTGTCACCTTCAAGCTCCAACTTGATTCCAGGGCAAAGAAAAGCTCCAAGGCTCTGGCCTGCACTCCCACTGAGCTTGATGTGGATGGTATCTGCAGGAAGCCCCGCCATGTGGTAGCGCTTTGTCACTTCATGGCTGAGCATTGTTCCAACTGCACGATTTATATTACATATTGGTGTTTCAACGTATACAGGAAGACCTTTATCTAAAGCAGCTTTGGACAAAGCTATTAGTTTTTTATCCAAAGCCATGTCCAAACCGTGATCCTGTTTCTGTACACAATACTGGGCAGCTTCTGACCGAATGTCAGCAGCAGGTCGAAGTAACAGGGAGAGATCAATATTTTTTAGCTTCTCGTTGTTCTTGATTAAATCTTTATCCAGTTCAAGCATATCAGCGCGACCTACCATTTCCTTGATTGTTTGAAACCCAAGCTGAGACATAATCTCCCTCAACTCCTCCGCTAGCATGAAGAAGAAATTAATGACATGTTCAGGTTCTCCAGAAAACTTTTCTCGGAGAACTGGATCTTGGGTGGCAATACCAACCGGACAAGTGTTTTTGTGGCACTTCCGCATCATGATGCAGCCAAGTGTTATGAGAGGAGCAGTGCTGAAACCAAACTCCTCTGCGCCAAGAAGAGCAGCAATGGCCACGTCTCTCCCAGTTTTCAGTTGGCCATCTGTCTGAAGAACTGTTCGGCCACGAAGGTCATTAGCAACAAGAGTTTGGTGGGTCTCCGCAAGACCAAGTTCCCATGGGAGCCCAGCACTCTTGATGCCAGTCCATCGAGAAGCCCCTGTACCTCCATCATGACCGGAGATCAAGACATGATCAGCATGCCCTTTCACAACTCCACTAGCAATTACTCCCACCCCAGCTTCAGAAACCAATTTCACACTTACTCGAGCTTCTGGATTTGCATTCTACAACATATGGCAGGAAAGTGTCAGATGCACTAGAATACCCAATGGTACTTAAAAAAATTAACTCCCCCTAACAACACCACCCACATACTTTTACTTTTAAGAGGGATGTAAGTGCATGCATGAGCCGCAGAAGCAGGCATATAGGGGCTGGAATAAGATCAAAATCATCACGCAAACTGCAGAAATTTTATAATAAGCAACCTATGTAATTACCTTAAGATCGTGAATCAACTGGGCAAGGTCTTCAATTGAATATATGTCATGATGGGGTGGAGGACTGATAAGTCCCACCCCAGCCGTAGAATTCCTAGTAACAGCAATATCACCAATGACCTTGTGGCCAGGAAGTTCACCACCTTCACCAGGCTTAGCACCCTGTGACAAGGCAATCCGAAGTTATAATAAATCTCAATACACAACGGATATATGATTTCAGTTCATATTTGACCTCACCAAATGCCACATGTAGGTATCAGTTAATGATGCAAAGACACCCACAGGTGCTTTGCTGACACAGCATCATCTGTCCATGAACATAAATTCATAAACAAGAGGAACCTCTGTTCCAATACGAATACAGTGGCCAATAGGAATAGATAAACCATCAACATATGAAACAAAGACTGGAATAGAACTTGTCAAATTTGAATGTACAACATTCAAGGTGTTATACCTGGGCCATTTTTATTTGTAGCTCATTAGCATTTGTAAGGTAATAACTTGAAACTCCAAATCTACCACTTGCAACCTGCTTAATTGCACTCCTTTTTGGATTCATTGAACCATCTGGAAGAGGCTCCATACGAGATGGTTGCTCACCCCCCTCACCTACAAAAAAAATTGCATAGTAGAGGAATCCATAAAGAAACAATCCAAAATTGTCAAGAAGATTAAGCTACAAAACAATGCACATTAAGCATGCAAATTGGTTTACACAATGCAACTCTAAATTCTAAGGAAATGAGAAACTCAAAAAAATGCATCTCAAAAAGCAGCAACAGGGTTTTTTTGGGTTTTTTTTTTTTTTTTTGGTCTTTTCTGGGTGGTGGTATGGCAAGTTGAGAGGAGGAGGGTGGGTATTAAGAAAACAAGAGAAAGACTTCAGAATAGGAGTTTGGCACGAGATTCACTAATTATTCAAAACAAAATTCAAAGAGCACATCTTTTTTTAGCAATTAGCAGTATAAAAAATCCTTTGTCCTAAGAACCATATAAACTTGACCAGACTCGCTTGAATGATGCTCATGAAATCCATAAACAGCTCAGAAAAAGTGTTATCAACGACCAACCTGTGTTTGACTTCCCACCAATTTTGTTCATTGCAGTGGCAAGGGTGGTGTGCGCCTCCAGTGATATTGAACCATAACTCATGGCCCCAGTACAAAACCTTTTAACAATCTCACTAGCAGGTTCCACGTCCTCCAAAGGTATCTTCACATCTGCATCTTTAAATTTCAAAAGTCCCCGCAAATTGCATGATTTATTTAGGTCCTGTATACGCTTAGAATACTCCTTGTAGGCAGCCACACTGTTGGATCTGGCAGCATCTTGCAGCTTTGCTATAGCAAGAGGATCATTCAGGTGAACCTCGCCACCTTTCCTCCAGTGATAATCTCCAGGATTTGGCAGTGCTACAGCCTCCGCACTTCCAGGAGGGAAGACCCGTGTTGGAAATGCCAGCTCATGCAGCTGAAGCGCATCATGGGCAAGTGCCTCAAACGTTGCACCCTCAACTCTGCTTGGGGTTCCCATAAAGCATTTCTCCATAACTTCTGATGACAGACCCACGGCCTCAAAAATCTGAGCACCCTTGTAAGAAGCTAGAGTTGATATCCCCATTTTGGCAAGAACTTTCATCATTCCATAGTTGCTTGCTTTGAAGTACTTCTTGATCAGTTCATCCTTAGATTGGAACTCTCCACCTGCTTTGGGTGGGATCTTTCCATCAACCTGCAGTCTCAAAATGGCTTCTATGGCCAAATATGGGCAGATAGCATCTGCACCAAATCCAACCAGTGTACAGAAATGATGCACTTCACGGGGCTCAGCAGATTCAACAACCAATGCAACTCGGGTTCGTTCAAGTTTTTTAACTAGATGATGATGAACAGCACCAACAGCCAAGAGCGAGCTGACGGCGACACGCTTCGATGAGAAGGCTAAGCAGTTGGAAAGAGAGCAGATATATTATTTTAAATAACAATATATAAATCTGCACAGAATCAGGCACATTATTCTACAAAGAACGTTTTAAAGGTGCTATTACGAGTACCTCTGTCAGAAAGCACCAATGTTGTATAACCCCACTTAATTGCATCGTGTGCTTCAGAACAGATCCTATCCAAGGTCTCCTCCAAACCCTTCCTGCCACGGTCTTTTGCATAAGTAGTATCAAGAACTTTGCAGCGCCAGCCTCGGTAGTTCATCTTCTTAATTGCTTCCATTTCATCTATTGACAAAAGAGGCCCTTTAAGTGAGAGACGATGACATTGGTCTTCTGTAGTCTCTGTAAGATCACCTTCTGGACCAATCATGCACTCCATGGAGGTAACTATCTTCTCTCGGATAGGATCAATCGGAGGATTTGTAACTTGAGCAAACATTTGCTTGAAATACTCAAATGTGAGTTTCTCTCGGTCAGACATCACAGCCAAAGGAGCATCATTTCCCATCGAACCAAGGGCCTCAACACCATCTTTTGCCATGGGTAGTAATAACATCTCCAAAGCTTCGACAGTGTAACTGCATATGAAGGCCATAATTTAAGTCCAGTAACCCATAGACGTGCAAGGCCCATTTAAATTTTGAGTGCAAGACGAGCAACAAAATATACATACCCAAAAGCCTTCAATGGAGCCAATAAACCATGAATTCCCATATTTTCCATGTTGTCATCATCATTAGAGGCCTACAAGTTACCACGCGTATATAACTCCAAATCAGAAAGTCCTCAAGGAAAGATTGAGAAATAAATGAAGAATATAAGGAATGAGATAGTATGCTTACTGACACAACTCCTGCTATGGGTGGAGAGACCCTCTCAGATTCCTGAACTGATTCAACTATGTCCTTCAGTTTTATCTTTTGCCTTTCAAGCCACTCCCCATAAGGTCTTGCCAGTGAATACTGCTGCTTCAAGGCTTCATCATCTACAACGACATGCTTCTCAAAATCAACCAGAAGCATCATGCCAGGATTAAGTCTTCCTTTCCTACAAACATCTTCAGGTGGAATATCCACTACTCCAACTTCACTTGCCATTATTACTCGTCCACTATGTGTAATATAAAAACGACCTGGACGTAATCCATTTCGATCCAACGTAGCTCCAAGGTAGCGGCCATCAGTAACTGAAAATCATTACATGTAAGCACTAACCAAAAACTAGCAACAAACTAACTTGATTGACAGTAAGAATCTTGAGTGGAACTCCTACATGATATTAGAGCAGGCCCATCCCATGGTTCCATAAGTGCAGAGAAATATTCATATAAGGCCTTGCGATGAGGATCCATATTCTGATCGTTTTGCCAGGCTTCAGGTATCATCATCATTACAGCTTCGGGGAGACTTCTACCAGCTCGAACTAAAAGCTCAAGAACACCATCAAAAGCTCCTAAATCAAGGGGAAATAGCAATCAGATACATGGCAATCAAATTTATGAACTTTAAAAGAGCACAATGCAACTAATTCAAGTGATCACAAGCTGCATTCAAGCACCAGCGTTCAAATATGGATCAGAAAGGAGACACACAAGTGTACAGAATATTCAAGCTGCTTTAATTCATGCATCAGTGTTCAAATATGGACCACACAAGATACTAGTGTATGGAAATGAACATGTGCAAGCACATACAATAGAAAAAAGATTTGAAATCCAAACCTGAATCAGATGAGCTGGCATCTACAATGGGTAGAAGCTTCTTCATCTCATTCTTTGACAAGCCTAGTTCCTTGCACTTTAGAAGACCCTCACGTGCCTTCATCCTGAACAAAATAAAATGTATGATCACATCAATCGAGATATCCAGATTAAACAATAAACGCAAATCAAGTGACAGACTAGCATAGGTTAATACAAGAATCCGATCAAAAAATACAAGAATATCAACCACTTAAGGGGTACATAATTCAGCTAGCATAGTTTTAGAGAACGCGATCCTGGAGGTACTAGAAGGTTCATTGCAGGTATTCAGAGGTAAATCACTAGAATCTACATTCCGGACCCCAGTACAGGCAATGCCAACATGAGTCTTGACTGCATCCCTCAAGCAGAAATCCAAATTATGTAACTTAATGATATTTGCTTCCAGGTTAGGTCAGGTTATCATACATCTACGGGGTGGCAGTGCCTGTGCTTTCTAATGCATCCAGTCATCGTTATATATTTTTATAAATTTCTGCGTTCAAAATGCAGGAAATTTCTGCGATCAACAGCACTGCCTCATCAATATCACACATTTTATTAAGATTACAATCCAAGGACTGTACACACAAAAAAGTAGAACGGTGTAATTAACTTCTCTAGTTTAAAAGACATCATTGACTTAAATAATTGAAGAACATGTCTGGCCTTAGTAATATCTGACTTGCAACAGGCAAGCAACAAAGAATTTTAAACTTCATGACCTCTCATTCAAAAAAAGTCGAACCTATTTAACTAACCATTTTTAAATTAACAACATCATCATCCTGCTTATCCGAAAAATGGGAAGTTTCTCCTAAACAAGTATATGTGAGCATGCAAACGGATCACAGATACACCCAATTTTACCAATCACATATCAAACTTCACACGAAGCTTCTCAGAAGAAATAGCTGACCAAAATGGCATGGAAAACAATTAATTCACTAGTTACTAAACAACTTACCAATTTACATTTCCCCGCAGTGTGTTAATTTCCCCATTATGGCCCAAGACACGCATAGGCTGAGCACGATCCCAGCTCGGAAATGTGTTAGTTGAGAACCTAGAGTGTATCTGCACCAAGAATCAAAAAAACCATATTTTCACTCCAAAATCTGTCCACATTATGAAAATATGGGTTCTTAACTTCATAATTGGAAATGAAATCGTGTTCAGGGCACTACAATTATGATATACTGTAATGACAGTACAAAACATCATGGAAACCCTAAACTACCTTGACCAAACACAATTTCTTTTCAACCACCAACATGAAGGTTTTGTCCTTAAGGACTGATCATAGAAAGCAAGGCACCAAGTTTCTGCAAACATGATTTACTTCATAATGAGGTACTTTACCAACTCACCCAAAAAATCCATTCTGGCATCCAAATTCAAACAGTAATCTAGGGAGTGGAAGAACTTAAGAGATCATTCAAACTTCAATGCCTCAGAAGTCATTCCTCAACCTTGAAATCTCTCCAGTTAACTGGTTCATCCCATGCTGTTCGTTGCCGACGTATGGAGTCAGTGTACAAAGAAGTGTAAATGAAAAATATATTTACCAGGGCCATGTAGCTTGTAAACCTTTCAGTGCCAAGATCTGCATAGTAGTACTCCTTCAATTGATTGGGCTTCAGCTGACCCTTGTAGACAACAGTCCTGCAGAAACAAGGTAAGGACTTCACAGTCTGAAAGCAGAATTCAGCAAATGAACATATCGGCAAGACTCTACAGCAAACAAACCTTGAGGAAAGAGAACATATGTAGAAGTCCCTCACACCACCATGTTGGAGGTTTAGTGCAGCTCGAATAGCTACCATTGAAACCCTCCTTAATATATACATCTGCAGAATACAAAAGAAAGACAACAAATAAGTGTGAAGACCAGGAGCCATTGAAAGGAAGAAAATAATTGGATGAAACTCTCAAATAAAACACATTATGCGAAATAAGAAAGGACTGAGAAAGTATACTGCAAGAGTCACATGGTTCATCAATTTCACCTCATTTTTACAAAACAAATAGATTGTATAATCAAGGGAACTTCCCCATGGGAAAACATGCAACCCCAATATTGTGAGTACTTTCTTCCAACAGTCCACTGGAGGTACTAGGGGATTGTATTCAATCAGGGGAAGCCAGTCCATCCACAACTGACAAATCATGCAACCCCAATATTGTGAGTACTTTCTGCCAAAAATCCTCTATAGGTACTAGTTATCGTGGATTTCATCAGGGGAAGCCAGTGCATGCATAACTGACAAATCATCCCACTTTCAAGCCTAAAAACTGATTCTAGCATAACAGAAACAGATTTACCTGTTGCTCAAAATCAGCTTTTGACCGAGGCGTAGGTGTAAGAAACACTTGCTCAATAACAGGTTCTGTCTGCAAAGCAGATTTGCCCAATCCTGAGTTATCGGTGGGGACCATGCGCCACCCAAGTACAGTATGCCCAAGAGACTCAGCCACCTACAAATATATTCCATAAATTCTCAGAAAACAACATCAAGACATGATATAAGAAAATTCTAACAATAAATCGGAATGACAACTCAATACATAGAAAACCGGAACGGTGCCAAGAACTCCATTTCAAATTTTTAAGCAATAATGAAGATGCTCCCCGCTGGAGTTCACATAAAAGAATAAGAATATAGATGAAGTCTCCGCTAAACTAAACATAGACAGCAAAAGAAATGAGAACAAACAGACCAAATTTCAGCCAAGTTACCTTTGTAAATACAATTTTGCTTTGTTCCCTTCGACTTTCGGATGTAGGCAAGAAGAACATGCCCACAGCATATTGTCCACGTGGTGGCAGCTCGAAACCAATATCCTTAGCAACCTGTTACAAGATAACCAAACAAAAATCACTACCTAGTTTATAATAAAGCAAAGGAGAATATGGCCTTGAGCCAAAGCCAACAAGAATTAAACCGCTAGAAATTAGAATTCAGTTAAGGTATTAGAAACACACATACTAAATATTTTTCTATTATTGTTTCTTTCCCCTGATATATTCACTCAAATTTGAAACGAAAAATTAAATAACCAAATAAATTCATCACAAAGAAAAATAAAACGGTCAGCTTTCAAAAATAAAAAATCAAACGCTCAAAATGGATTAAAACTACGCAAACTTAAATAGATTCCCTGTCAAGAAAGGTTGTTAATAGAACTAAACGTCTTCATAGCTATTACCACAACAGAGAAATGAAAATAAAGTTGATAAACACACCTCCTTATAGAAGTCATGAGGAAGAGCTACGAGAATACCAGCTCCATCACCAGTATTGGTCTCACAACCACAAGCGCCTCTATGTGACATACGTACCAACATCTCTATCGCATCCGTCACCTACAGAGCACAATTTTTTTCAAAACTTAAGTCTCAAATACAATATTTAAATGCCGATATATCCGTATATGTACACATCTATTGATTATATCTACCGTTTTTCGGCTGCTTTCGCCGGATAATTCAGCCACGAAGCCAACTCCACATGAATCTTTATCAAAAGAAGGATCATAGAGACCCAGCGGCTTCTCCGGCAGCTGAGACAATGCGGACCGCACCACCACCTTGAGCTTCGGAGATTTCCCTGGACCGTCCGATTGCCAAAGTTGGCGCGTCTCCGAGCCCGAAGGTCGCAGTCTCATCCCATAGAACCTGTTCTCCAGCGAAACATCAGACCTTCTTGCCACAGAACCACGATAAGCCCTAGCTCTGGTGGTTCCAACTCGGCTCAACGGCACAACATTCAATTGATTATTGATAAAAGGTTTGGTAGTGACGGAAGGAACTACCGATTTAGCTCGTGTTTGAAGAGCAGAACTATTCGAAGCCACCGACATTATCAACAAAACTACAACAACAGCAGTTTTAACAGGTTCTCTTCCTTCGTTTATTCAAATATATGGCAACAAGAACAAAGATCAATGATCAGATTTCTTCAACAACAAATTCGTATGCCTTTTCTACGAACTGGAGAATATCAGATCCAGGCGGATTTTTGAATATGTTTCCAAATCAATCCATTTTCTTCTCCGGATCAGATTCGTCAGTTTTGGATATATGAATCGTCAATTGATAGAAGAAAATCGATTGAAAATAGTTAGGGGAGAGAGAGCGAGGGAGAGAGAGAGAGAGAGGATCTAGATTGGCGGTGAAAAAACCAAATCGTTGATTGGGTAATATGCCGAAAGGTGTCCTTATCCGCAGCAACCTCTTCCACAACCAACAAAAAATTTAACAACCGCAATTCTAGTATAACTTAAAAACCGAAATTATAGCAGAGAACCTATTCATATTTTGAGATATATAGATACCGAGATACAGAGAGAGAGTCCACCGCTTCGGCCGACAAGATTATCTGGTTGGTTGGGTCCTCCTCCTCAGTCTGGAGGAGTTGAGGTGTTTGGATTTATAGAGAGGCGAGAGAGAGAGAGAGGAGGTGGAGGAGGTATTGTTTTGAGGGGACCACCGGTGGTGGATTTAACACAGTCGGACCTCACCATCTTTGTTGAGGTGGACAGGTCGAAATTTTCTGTTTGATGCCACGTGTATCATTAGACTATGCGGCACGAGACAGCCGCTCATGGTAGGGCCCATTTGCTAGCTTTATTAGCTTTTGTTTCAGTCTCATGGTAAATTGCTTAGCCGCCTATAGGCTCGGTTCCGAGGCTCCCTGGCTCGTGATTGGTAACAGTTTACCTTTATTATATTTACAATCCGGTATTACAAATACAAGCGATACCTCGTTAGTGAAATTAATGTATACTATATTATAATATTATACATGTATTAGAGTGTGCATATAGGTAGAAGGTATATATTAGAAAAATATATCTTTATAAGTTCAAAAATTTAATTATCTTATTATATAAATTTAATTTATTTTCTTTTTTCTAATTGCAGTTAAAGCGAAAATAAGGGTAAGTTGTAAAATTTAAAATTTAACAATTTCTTATAGTCAAACTTTTCGGTTTCTACACAATTTGATTAATAAAATAAGTTTTCATTGATTGGATAAATTGTATCCAGGCTCTGAGAGTGTGGGTTCAATTCATTGTCAATTGTTTGAGTCCTAATAGACTGTTTGCACGTGTTAAAAGGTTGATGTGCGCGACACACTCTAAACGGAGTAGGGTGGTATTACAAGTGTTTTATTATTTTCTTTTTTTAACCCTGATTTAAGTGAAGATAAGGACAAATGGTAAAATTTAAAATTTGACAACAAATCTCTTAGACATCAATAGAGTTTGATTAGTAAGACAAGTCTTGACTGACTAGATAAATCGTATTTAAGCTATGTGAAAGGGTTAGCCCTCGTCATTAGATGTAATGACATTAAATGAAGCCCACGTGAGGTTGACAAGATAGATCACGTGACAGATAAATCATTCACACAGTCTTATAAGTTAAGTCGTGTTGATCGATAGATTCGGCAAAGAAAGAAAGAGTTCGGTTCTCTTTATAACCGAACTCATCAATTTGATTCAACTAAGCAAGGAAAGAGCTCAGCTTGTACCAAACCGTGTCCGTTAAAGTGATTGGCAAGGCGATTGAAGAGGTCGCTTTGTGTTAAACCAAGTCCCTTAATCTGTTCGGCAAACGTCGAATGTGCTCGATATTCAATATGTTCGAACTGTTTCAAAAAATAGATAGAAAGATAAAGATTCGCCTATAACTTAGACAATCAGATAAATGAATCGGAGAAATTGAAGATATCAAGAGAAAAAACTGGAGAAATATCAGTAACTTCTTAAACCGAATCACTGAATTGAAGGAAGATGTGTCACATTTAATCAAAATTTTTGAAAACCTTAAGGGGATGACCATCTATAAAAAACAGAAGAATTCAAAGTGAAAGGTACGTTAAACTCTCTTGGTCTTCTTCCATTCATTCCAGTATCTTTATTGACTTAAGTTTCGGAGTGACTTTGATCGAAACACTTCGATCTTAGACAGTTTGTTAGTTTTGTAGGTAAGAGAAGATTGGGAGATTGAGTTCATAAACACTTCAATTTTTTAATTCCTGTGAGAGGTATTCTTAATTTTTCCTCTTACACTATGGGTGTGGGTTCAACTCATTGTCAACTTTGCGAGTTTTAATTGACCGTTATATGTATTAAGAGATCGGTGTGTGCAACATGCTCCGAAAGAAAAATGTCTCCCGATTGGACCAAGGTTAATTTTGAGGGAGGTAAATGTAAGGGGTAGAAATCACTATAGATCTCATCCCTCCACTTGAAAGATTTTCGGCTGACCTGGTTGCACCGAGCCCCAGTAGCCTTTACCTCTCTTCGCCAATAGGACCTTTTCCTAAGGCAATCCCACATCGGAAGAGAGTCGTCTTCCCCCCT
The DNA here is from genome assembly GCA_963454935.2 of Ilex paraguariensis. Taxonomy (NCBI): domain Eukaryota; kingdom Viridiplantae; phylum Streptophyta; class Magnoliopsida; order Aquifoliales; family Aquifoliaceae; genus Ilex; species Ilex paraguariensis. Next base: position 799,788 of record CAUOFW020002158.1, on the reverse strand, counting down.
GTCATATAAGTGAACACTTCCTATGGAGGAGGTACCCATTAGGCACCTGATCAGGTCGCTAGTGAGTACCTCCTTCATAGGAAGTGTTCACTTATATGACAGGGGGGAAGACGACTCTCTTCCGATGTGGGATTGCCTTAGGAAAGAGTCTTATTGGCGAAGAGAGGTAAAGGCTACTTGGGCTCGGTGCCGCCAGGTCAGCCGGAATCCTTCAAGTGAAGGGATGAGATCCATAGCGATTTCTACCCCTTATAGTAAATACCTGAGAGTTACCCTTTTTTTACTTTCTTTCATATGTCCACAATACCCTTATTTCTTGTGTTTAATCGCATGTTTACTTCTTTGTTTCTTTGTCTCAAGCTGCAAGTTTTGTGATTTTTTTTTGGGGGGGGGGGGGTAGGGGGTAGATTGGTCAATGGCTAACAGCATCTCTAATAAAAAAAAATTATTTTCACTTAATTTCTTATTTTAAAGAGTCAATCATCAAAAATCTAATAAACTCTTTATAGACTAGTTAAAATAAAGAGTTTTATTTGGTTTTTCACATTTAGAGAGTTCAACTCATTCTCTATTTTTTTTTAATGAATTAAAAGACACACATGTATATTTTTCATTAAATACTATTAATTGTAAGACTTTTTTTTACTAAAATAAATAGTTTATCGGAGTTGTCTAAAATATTTCACTCAATTTTAATTTTTATTAAAGATACTATTTATTTTCAGAAAATATGTTCTCTAAAAATACAGAGTACTATTAGAAATATTTAATTTTTTATTTTAGAGAGTCAGTAAACCACCAAAAAATTATCCTTAATAATAAACTCTCTGTTTAAATTAGCTAAAGTAAAGAATCTAAATTGTCTTTCTACATTTTGAGGGTGAAACTCACTCTATACTCTACAATTAATGAATGAAAAAATATCATACATATATTTCGTTAATCTTTTTTGCTATAAATTATATTTTTTTATATTAGAATATAGAACCCTAATGGAGTTGCAAAACAAATAAAATTCATTCTCTATTTCAATTTTTCGTCAAAAACATTTTATATTTTCTAAAAAAAATAGAAAATATTTTATAATTCACCCATTTATCCCATACCTCACAAGTATACAAAAAAAGTAAATGTCTCCAATTTTTTCCCTTTTATATCATTTAACATAGGACGACCATGGCATCCATATTGATGATGTACGACAAATTACAAAATTAAAAGTGAATTTACAAATTGAGAGGCTTTAAAGTACATGTCAATCTCAAAAGGATAAAATGTACGGTTCAATAAGGTCTAAATTATAATTAATTATAAAATATTTATAATCAAACATGAAATATATAATTTTAAAAAATCAAGTTATTATCATTAAAAATTAAATTATACAATAAAAATGAGAAGTTATATATTAAAAAAGAAATTTTAAACCAAATAAATTAATTCATAATCTATCATAACATTCCTGATACATCATGAATTACAAGTTATAATTTCTATTTTACAAAATATAATTTAACTTGTACAGATAGAAAATTCCATCCTTAAACCTTCTCCTTTCCAACAAAGGATCCCCATCCAGTAGAACTCCAACTATGTAACGAAATTAATTGCTTCTTCGGATAATAAACCAAAAAACTGGGAGAGAAATATAATACAATAATTTTTTCAACGGTAGATTTTTCTTCTGATTTTAGGAGATACCGATAAAAAAAATTTAATACCGTATCTCTAAGATTTATTATTTCAATGGGTACTTTTATAATTTTTATTGGATATTTTACAATAAAAAAAATTACCACTTTTATGAGTGATTTATTATTTTTGTGAGTATTTTTACTACTGTTATTGATATTTTTATCAAATAATTATTTTTACCACTTTTATTCAGTATAAAAAAATTATTATTTTTGTGGGGGACTTTATCATATTTATGGATGTTTTGTTTTACTATTGTAAATATTTTTATTATTGTTGTGATAATTATTTTTATTATTTTTTTAATATCACAATATAATAAAAATACCTATAAATATAATAAATATTGATACTGGTACAGTAGATAACTCCCTCGTTTTATTAACAGTTTACCAACCCCGGGGTTAGGTGGGTAGTTGACCACCCAACGACTACGCAACGTGACGGAATATGCACATAGAAAAAAAGCATTTATTTTGAGAATACGCGGCCACCGGTATACGTTGATTCAAGCGCCGGCAGTTTTATGTGGCCAACAGTAACGGCTAGGCCTTTTATTATGTATATTAATTCCATAAATACAATACAAATGACTTACCCATCAATGGATTAGTAAGCAAATGTGTGGACTGAAACCTTAGATGACATCCCTCCTGACGAAATCAACTTCACTTTTATCGGTGTTGGAATTAACCAAGGGTCACAGTCGTTGTGACACGTGTTTAGAGTCGGATAAAAGAAATACGTTGTTTGAAAGAGTAGACATAACAAATAAAAAATAAACGAGATAGATTAGAATATCTCTCACCGGGACTAATTTCTCAAATCCAAAATAAAAAATATGATCGGATTTAATAAACCGAACAACTTAGAACAAACCAAGAAAGGTCGTAGACGGGGTGTTCAAATTTTCAATTAGTCCCAATTTTTCATCCTATCCGACTGTATCTTATTAAACGGCTAATTAAAAAAAAATGGGTAATAATGTAGAAGATTTTTTGATCTTCCGATTAAATAAGGTAGGAATGTGAAATAGTTATTAATTTTTATATTCTTACCTTATTATACCCGCAGTAATCTATATAATAAAATAGAATGAAGTTTGAATCCAAAAGACAAAGAGAGGTTCAAATCGTTTTGAATCAAAACATAAATACATCCAACGGACAATATAATCTCAATATAAAATACACTTCAGATCATCTCAAAAATACTGATCCGATGATCATAATTAAACTATAACACTCTTATATCTCATATAACTCTCTCTCTCTTTCTCTTTCTTTTATCACTAAGACGTTTTAAACACACTATCTTATCTCTTCTCTCTATATATAATAAATTAGCTAAATTCAAAACCAATCTAATCACCATCACTACTTCCACGCAAATAAAAAGTATAAATATACAATTCATAAATAAAATCATAAAATTATTATTTATACCAAAATAGATCACTAATATGTGAAAACCTGTAATTCTCAAAAAAGAAAAAAAAATAAAAACAAAGCCCAATATAATCACCAATAAAAAAAAATAAGTTACCAATAAAAAATAAAAATATTTCCAATTACACACAAAAAAAATTTCAAACCAATCTAATTGTCATCATCACTTTCACACAAACAAAAAATACAAATATTCAATCTATAAGTAAAATCATCGAACTATTATTCATACCTAATCACCACTTTGCTCATAATTACATGAAAACTTATAGTTCTCAAAAATTTAATTTTTATTGAAAGTGAACAAAACATATTATTGATTGTCATAAATGATTAGTTAAAAGAATATATATTACAAATTTTGTTAATGGCAAAGCATCTCATTATTTCATGTTGATTATTTTTTTTTGTTCAATTTTTATAATTGGGTAGTTATTAAATATTTTACGTTTAATTTTTATAACTATGCAGTTAGCAAATATTTAACATTTATGCGTGTTTATGAATATTGATGATTTTTTTCGTTGGTTTAGTAGTGTATGCTTTGGCAATAGTTTGTTGTTTTTAATTTTCAATGTTCGTGTAGTTTAGTTGTGGATATAATGTCATTAACTGATTGTTGATAAATGTTATATGTTAAAAGTGTATTGTTTGTACTTTGATTTAGGTTAGTTTTGTTTAATTTCTAATTTTACGATAAAATTTTGCATAAAATTAAAAATATTTCTATTAAACACACATAAAATAAATAATATATTTAAGTTTAGTGCTTCTTTTTTCAAGGTTTGTCAGTACCCAAATGAACAATGTCACCATTTTTGAACATGTAAGTTATTTGGTATATCGATTTTTTCAAAACCTTTGGTTTAATATTTCATTAAAAACCATTATATACTTACTATATAATTTTTCATCATTCTTATTACAAATTGATTCATATCTAAAGTACACCGTAAGTAGATCTTCTTATCACGCATCTTAGTACTAGTGATTGATGTTTATTTATTACTTCTTATCAATTAATAAAGTTTAAATTATTTTTATAATTCATAAATAAAATCATTAATTTATTATTCATACAAAAAATAAATCACTACTGCATGAAAACATATAGTTCTTAGAAAATAAAATAAAATTTGAAGCCCAAGTTAAGCAGTAATTAAAAAAAATATAGGTGACCAATACAAAAAAAATAAGATACCAATTGCACTAACAAAAAATGTTCAAAACCAATCTAATCTCTATGTATTGAAATTATTCAAACATCCTACTATTGTGTGTTGAAATTTTATAAGTAGGCACGGGCAATGACTAGTTTATTGTTATTGTATTTGCGCAACAGTTATGATGGATTGATGTTTTATGTTTTCTTGTGTTTTATTGTAATTGTTTTAGGTTTTAGTATTATTGGTTTATTGTGTTATTAAATTGACGCATATTGTTTAATTAAATTGTTAAAATGATTCAAAAATTAATAACTATAAAAATGTTCACCTGATTTTCTACTCGACTTTCTATCCGATTAATTTGGTCGGAAGTCGGATAAAAATATCACACTTAATCGGGTAAGCTAAGTCAAGAAATTTTTTTTTTACAAAGTATAAAATAGGAAGACAAAAAATTATATTTTTTACCTGTAAAATAGAACGAAGACCGCTAGTTGTAAGAAGTAATGAGCAGAATGAGGTTACGTTGAACCAATTTTATGTGTGAGTCAACACACTAATAATTATTGGCAGCTAAGTATGTGACAATGTGGTATTTATTAGCAAACAAACAAGAAATTATCAACAATAAACGAGTGGATCAGAGTATCTTTGGTCAGGAAGAAGAGCACCTAATTTCACTATACTATAACAATCAAATTAAGCATAGAGATGCATTGAGAATGCGTATCTTTCTAAATGTTAATTTACTAACATTTTGAATATTTTTACCATTTTTTTAAATTACTTTAAAATTTTAAAAAAATCAAATTTTTAATTATTTAAAATATAAATAAATATTATTTTAATAAAAATAAAAATTATTTAGAGATATTATGGTATCGGAAAATTTGATAAAAAATAATAATAAATTTCGTGTATCACACCCAAATTAAATTAACTCAATTGTCCCAAAGCTCTCTCATGCAAATTAAATTAACTTAGCCAATATTTTGTCCGATTTCACCGGAGAAAAAATTCGAAAAAGGGGCCTTCGAATAACTAATAAAAAAAAATTGCAGATTGTTTTGAAAATTTTTGGGTGATGAGTATTTCATAGTACCGATACGGAGCTGTCCTTACCTGCTGAAAAGTACGGAGCTTTATTACTGGTCGCCCTCGTTTTGAAGTAAAGTTTTCTGTGGTAGTGACGAAGATCACGTGGCAGTTCTCAAAGCCAGAAGTGCAGTTATTTATTATTATTATTATTATTTTATTTTTAAATTTTACTGTCAAAAGTTTTTAAGTTAATTGATATGCATTTCAATTAATTTTTCTACCGATTCGGTCAAAGACAGGCCGTCTACGTCGGAATTAGAGTATTTATGAGGGATAAATTCTTTATGACTTATCCTAAAGAATTGTCAAAATTCGAATTCACGACTTTTTAATTTATAACTCGTCTTTATTACCGCTTGAACTACCTTTTAAAACTTATAATATTTATGAGTAATATTATTTCGACATAAAAATTTAACTTAATTTATTGACACAATGATGTAACTTCATATAAATCATTGAATCAACATCAAATTCTAATGTTTAATGAATTTTATAATAAATTCAAATGTCTCGATAAATTAGATTTCAATAGCACTGTTCAATTTTTATTAACCAAGTTTACACTGAAAACGAGCTTCCTTCCACCATTACCAACCTCCGGCTTCCATTTCTCGAGATCTTCGGTAGGTGAAGCCATTGATGAGAGACAAAGAAGTATGGATAATGCGCCTGTCCAAAAGGTCCACATGGGATAGCTCCATTTCTCTTAAAATTCACTTATTGTTGGGGTCCATATCATCACCAGTCTCCAACTTACCATGCCTCGTGAGAATCATGGCACTTCTAGCTGTTGTTTGTTTGTCTTTTTGGGTATCTCTAGTTTGTTATCCCGTATCTCACTACTAGTATTGCATGTAATGCATTTTTTTTCTCACCCATGTGTAACGTTTTAACCCAGATACGAATTATAAACCTAAACACTATGAATTTGAAATTCGATAACTCTTTAAAATTAATTTCTCGGGTGTTAGTATAATTTAGTTTGTAGAATACGCTTTCATTGACTTTACAAAACCGTTTTCAAACTTTGGGTGTGGGTTCGATCTCATGTCGGCTGTGAGAGTCCTAATTGACCCTTGCACATGTTGAAAGGTTGGTGCGTGCCAATGTGCGACTCTTTACCGAATAGAAATTATCTCCCCGAAGGGGTTAGCTTTGAGGGAGGTAATTCCTTCGGAGTTAGCCTTTTGTGTACTGCATTTTTTCTTTTACTACTTAAATTGTAAGGACATTTCTAATCTTGACTCAAATTTCATGTGAGCGAAAAGTTTGATTTGATACAATATATTCCAATTGAGAAACTCAAAATTAAAAAAGAATAAACATAAATTTAAATGATGACAAAACTTAAATTTAAAAGAAGATATAATATGATCATTGGATCTTTGAAATATGATGGAATCTAATCATCAGTGATTTGAGAGTAAATATTTGAGTCTTTCCCTTGATTTTGTATGGTTTTAGGTATAGTATTAGAGAAAATTTTAGAGATTTTTTACACAAAATTAAATTTGGGTTTAAAAAATAATAAGAACTGGAGATGATCCAAGTGATTAAAATGTTTACTATAATTAAAATGTAAGTATGATTAGAGTATATATTGTGGTGAGAATATAAGCTAATAGTTAAATGTAAATGAGTTGAAACCTTTGTTATGTTTTATGTTACGTAGATTTAAAGCATCTCCAACGGGCATGTCAAAGTCAGTTGGCGCACCCCCAACGAACATATTTGGCTTTTCTTCCGTCTTCAACTTGTATATCAATTGTTGAGTCGATAAATTTTTTTTGGCATACTACCAAATTTGTCATATGTCAAATTTTTTTAATGAGGTAAAAATTTTAATTGTTATATATCAAATTGTCACATAAGTCTTTCAAATTTAAATTTGACATCTACATCTCCATTTTGGAGATGCTCCTATATAGGTATTTATGATAAGCTTAGAGTAACACAAGAAAAAGGATGATTAAAAACAAAAAATAACACAAGAAAAAAGATGCTTAAAAACCAAAAATGGTTAATATTGGTTCTTACTTATTAGGTCAGGTTTGTTAATTTTTATTTAAAGACACTTCTAACTTTTAGCTTTACCAAATTTTGTTCAAACGTTTGATGTGGTTTGTTTACCTTAAGTGAAGCATAAATAGCTTTAAAAAAATTGAAATTTGTTTTTAAAAAGTTGATCAAGTGATATTATTATTATGTGGTTCTTTTTTTTTTTTTTTTTTTCTCTATTATAGGATGTTCAAGCTTGCGCCGACTTCTCTTTCAAGTTCAACGGCTGACCACCGTAGATTAAACTGAGTTAAAACATATCACTAAAGAGATAAAAATGACTATCTCTTAGGTGGTGTGAGAAAAAATTGAATTTAAAATCTCTAAATTATCAAAAATCAGATTCAACGACTAGAAAATACCTAAAAATTTATATGTGGTTCTTAAAAGAACTATTTTTTACTATATTAATTAAGCATGCACAAGCATGGCCATATTTGCAGAAAGATTAAGTAATTCAACTCAATTCGGTTATTAAAGGTGATTAGAACTCCCCAACTTTAAAGGAGTCAATTGAAAGTAGTGGGAACATGATAATTAAGGGAATCTTATACCTTTATCACATGCACAAGGGATATTCTCTATATCTTTCTTTTTTGGGTTGTTATCCCAACGCTAGTTTTAGTGAATAATAAATTTGCAAAGGCCACTTCCATATCTCTCTGTCATATTTTTTCCAATTACCACTTTATTCCACTACAATCATGGAGAAAATAATGTAAACGTTCAATCCCGTGATGTGTTCCTTTTATTTTTTTATTATAAGGTGTCCAGACTTGTATCGATTATTCTTTTAAGTTTAGTTATTAACCCTCATGTCTCGAACAAATTTAAAACATGTCTCCAGAAGAAAAAATGATGACTAACATTTAAAAAATATGAGAAGAGTTGAATTTGAGATATCTAAATTATTAGAGGTCATACTCAACCATTAAATTATCCTACCGATTGATGTGAACTTCTTTTTTTCTGACCCAAAAAAGGTGTTTTCTTCCAATCCCACGAATCAACTTGGAAAACACTTTGCTTCTTCCATCAATGCAGGCATTGCCATCATGGTCCCTTTACTCATTCAGTGTGAAAGTGGATAGTTCAGTAGTCTAATAATCCAAGATATGTTTTGCAATGGTAAAATAAATCAATAGATAATAACACAATGAGTTAGGCAACAAACCAACTAAAGTTAAGTGTATATTTGAGATAATTACAATCAAACCCCTTTTGAAAATGAAGTCTTACCTACTATGTAGGAAATAATTCAAACAAATTTTTATGAGATTTGTAAAATGGAGGTGCATGTACAGGATTTTCAATACGTCACCAACCTAAATTACACAACATTTCTTTTGTCGTACATTGCTAACTCAACTCAAAATTGTGTTTTAAGCATTATTAAAGTCATGCAAAGGAGCTAGAATCTTTGACATTAAATTTATGTGTCGCGTACTCTTCAACCCGCTCTTCTATTTTGAATCACAAAAGAATCTTATAGTGGGTGTGTTTTTGTGTGTGTATGTGTCGCGTACTCTACAACCCACTCTTCCATTTTGAATCGTAGAAGAATCTTATTGTGAATCACACATACACAAACATGTGTGTGTGTGTGTTTTGTAGTCTATAATCTACTCTTCTATTTTGAATCGTAGAAGAGTTTTATTGTGATACACACACATATATATCATTTGTGTTAGGTGAGATACCTACTCACCAACTAGAGAGTTCATATTGTGCATCACGATCTTGTACCTAACATGCTTTTATAAAATAATGTCAATATCCTAATGTTTGAGTTATTTAGTCTGTTTCTGCTTCGGCATAAGGTAAGTTTAAGAAGTATGGCTATCCGAACTTAGTGAAAGTTATTGTGATTGACTTTTTGAATGGCATACAACATAGTGTTCTTCAATTTTACTCTACTGTAGATCATCCGTCATAAATTATTCAACTTATTATATCAAAGGAGTTCTCTGTGTAAGTAATCTATTTGTGAATGAAATTAAAAAAATTATGTATCAGAGTAGATCTGGAACCACGAGAATTGTTAATCCAAATGAAAACTCTAGCCATGGCTCCTCAACCTTACAAAAGAACCTTCTTGGATTAAAAAGTAAAAACAAAAGGCAAAAACCTTACAAAGGGAAATGCCAACATCATTCATCCATGAACCAACAAAAGGAAAAGGGAATATCAAAGCAAGCTTTCTGCTGCGTCTTTTGTAAGCTCCGCTTTTGTTTATTCATGCCATCACAGTCCAAGGAGCATTGGGGACAAGAATAAAGGTGTAGAAATAAAATTAATTATAGGTGTGGTGCTTGACCATAATTAACTATATGTTAAAGGAGTTTTAATATAGTAAAACACTTAGTTCGAGGTTCCTTCACTACCAAGAAGAAAGTAAATTAAGAATTTACAAACCGAGAATTATCTCAACTACTCAATACTTAGACTTACAGATATAATGAAAATTAGGATATACACGAATCACTTAAAAATTACGAGCATTAGTTTTATCTTACGAAACTCGAACTTGAGATCACGAGATATTTATTATTAATGTCATATCATACGAAATATATTGTCGGGTCTCTTTTTATTAAATAAGTAAAGAAAACCCAAATGGGGCAATTATATAGCTGGTTATGTCATAATTTTTTATTGATTATTATATTTGCACTGCATTGTTGGACTCTATTTTAATAATGACGGTTGCGTGCTTTATGAAAAATTTAGAGAAAAAAACAAAGTATAAAGAATTTATTGAGACCCGTAATCAATTGTATTAATTGAAAATATTGGGTTGTCTATTAGCTCCATTACATTAAGACCAAATTAAAATACTCATTAGTTTGCATGATAGTAGATTAAAAGTTAGTACTTTCTTGTTGAGCAACAAAAAAACAATCACAATGTATCTTTCGGAGGCAAAGGGGGCCTTTATGGGTTGGCATTGGAAGTATGTGAATGGATGCATTTAATGGGACAACTGTACCATTGACTAAATCAATGATGCATTTATATGTAGATTTATAGTAAACTACGACTAATCTAAACTGTCATAAAAAGTAAAATATTTATATACTTTAACATGTCTTCTGTCGTGTATATCAAAATACAATTCGGTTGAATTGAGAGGTCAATCAAATTTGGTCCAGTTTGTAAGAGCCTCAATCATTGAATCTTTCAACCATGTACTGCCCATTTTTAAATTTTTAGACTGTGCATTAATTCATGTGATACATCACATGATTGAAATTCAGGTACAATTTTCGGTTAAAATTTGGGTTTATTACTAGTTGAAAATTTAATTTCAATATGATTCTCATGTTACACTACTCGGGTGTAAGTTCTAACTTGATTAAATGAAGAAGGATCATGAGAACCCAAATACTAGGTATTGGAGGGTTTGAACTGAATTGGGTTCTGATTGATTTTTCGAATTATATTTTACGGACATTTCAGATTTTGAACGAAGTACGTGCAAATATGGAGTTGAAAATTAGATTTAAATTTAGAACTTTTACTCTCCTACGATATGAATTCCAAGTCCTTTATTGCCTCAATGTGTTTTGACACTTGTAGAAATGGTCCAAGCCTAACCTTACATGTAAACATGCTTATGATTGAACTTTCCTTCAATTTACTTAACCTAACTATGAAGCACTAATGGCAGATAAACGTGAGAGTAGATATATACCCTTATCATCCCACGAACTGGGTTGTACGATCTAAATGGGGTGAGTGTGTGATTCAGATCGTTTAAATTTTTGATCTCAAAATAAATACCGATTAACTATTTGTATATAAACGTATAATTGTATATAATCTCATTTAATAAAGAAAGTGATCCTGCAGAAAATGCACCATGCTTCAAAATAACATCACACCGCTTACATAAAAAAATATCATACCGCTTACCCAAACATATACCATGTACTCCATCAACTAGCGATTCAGATAACGTTAATTTAGTCTTTAAATGAAGTGCTTCTCATAAATATATTGTACATAATTTAATATATGCAAACACTAATCCTACTCATCTCCGAAAATGGCAACTCTTTCGGTTTGCCGCATTTTTTGCAGATTTAATGAACAATGTAAGACATGGAGGAAAAAAAAAAAAGGTTTCGACAATGCTCTGTTGTCGGCAAGTTGAGGCGCATGAGGCCGTCGGTTTGCTGCATATTTGACACCAGAAAGGAAATGGAAGGCCATGATCTAATGGGTTGAAACAATGGACGTTGATGGGTGCTTCAAGACAAAGAAGAAAAAGAAAGTTACAGATGATAACGTAGCCTTCCATGCTTTGTTAGATTTTGAAGTATATATTGTTTATAAGAGACGTGAAGGAATTGGGTAAGTTTTAAATTTTTTAAAATAGAATCAGTTGGCTGTTGGAATGAGTAAAGAGTCCACACTCTTTCCATCTTGATTCTAACTTAATTCACGTCGGCGGCGGCAGCGTCATCGTGTGCAGTACTACCTCCCTAATAAAAACATCGGATTAGAATGGATTTCACAAACTGTTTTATTTATCAAATAATTGAAGGCATTGGGTCAAGTTTAAAATTTTAAAGAGGCAGTTGGCTGTTGGATTGAGTGAGGAGTCCACACTCTGACTGCTCCTTCCTGATTGTAAAGAGTCATAGACTGCAATATATATTTATTTATTTATTTATGAAGACAAAAGGGGTTTTGTTGCAACTTTTTCATTGATTTTGTTACAACTTGCACCAATCATGGAAGTTAGAAACATTTTGCCTCTTATAGCATGTGGAATGCCTCAATGAAAAGAGGGATGCTTGTTATTTGCAACTTTTTCATTGATTTTGTTACAACTTGCACCAATCATGGAAGTTAGAAACATTTTGCCTCTTGTAGCATGTGGAATGCCTTAATGAAAAGAGAGATGCTTGTTATATATATATATATATATATATATATATATATATATATATATATATATTCAATGGCTAGAGTCAAAATAATTTTAAAATTCCGATCATTTACAAAAGGAAAAGGAGGAAGTTTGATCAAGCTCATTATTCTTATTGTCATTGTTATACTTACATAGAAATATTAAAACAAGTTGAAATAAAATTCAGATTCACATCATTACAATTAAAAGTAGATCATTCATAAAAAAAATAACAATAATTTGGAGGGGGTTGGTTGGTTGGCTTCTTATTGTTCTTGGGGGTGTCTATAGGCCGAGTCGGGTTAGACCCGCATAATTTTTTCTGGGCGGGGTCTAGATAGTGTAGATCTAAGTCCTTACACGGCGAGCTATCAAGTGGGGCGGGCGGGCTTCGGATAGATGTAGGTTAACTACTGCTCAATCCACCACTCACTGGGTGAGCTTGTTGGGCAGGCCTCTTTTTATACATATAATTTTATTTAAAATGTTTTCAACTTAATATTTTTTGAATTAAAAGTAGGGTTAAAATAAAAAAAATTAAATAATAAATAATTTTATTTAAATAGAGTAAAGTCATATATTACCACCAAACTTTCAAAGTTTCAATAGTCAAGTTTTTTTCAAACAATTGGGTGGAAAGACGGGCTAGGTGGGTTGGCTCATGGGCTAGGTTTTTGCGGGCAGACTCATGGGCCGGGTAATGGGTTTGAGGACAAGTTCAAACTCTTTTTTAAAAGATATTGGATTCGAGCTCGAGCGAACCAATTATTGGACCTATCGAGTTTCGAGCCGAGTAATGGGATACGTGGACAACCAGGCTCATAAACACCCCCTAATTGTTTGTTTCCCACACTTTTCCTCATAAGATCAAATTTGATGGGCCCTACTAAGACCAAACTCAGGTTAGAGGCTCAGTCTAGAATTGCAGACCAAACCCACCTCAAGCATACAAACCCAGCCCATCACAGGATAGAGGTAGATAGGGTAGGTCAATCGCGCCATCTTGAGAGAGTCAGGTCAACTGTATCATGACTAGAGACTCAATCCACAACTGACATACAAGGAGATCTCATTGGGACGTGCACGTCACCACCTCCACGGAATTATCTCGTTTGTTACGAGAGATACACAACCTCTACCGAACTATGTCATCTGATACGAGAAAGACACATCAACCTATTAGGAGACACCTATAAATTATAAGTCTCACCTACACAAAGGAAGTATCTCTCACATATCACTCACATTTGAATACTTTGCACTCCTTGATAAATAAAACACTCAAGTCATCTTAACCATTTCCAATGGCGCAGATCATCCTGATCGAACCACTTAAATTGTATTTTGTTGTGTTGACTCTCATCATTTATTACTGTATTTTATACTTGATAAGTGGTGCATAAACGCGTTTTGTTCATCATTAAAATTAATTCAATAAAATTAGAACTTTCATAATTTTATTCTTTCTCCTTTTCTTCTATAATGTGAAAAATTATAATGTCATGGCCCCATCATGTACTGAATGCTCAACTTCTATCAAGGTACATGAGTGAACCATAAATTATGTTAGCAAATTATTTTAATAAATTAAGTTTCAATAGTATTTGATGAGCCCAAAAGTAATTGAGTCAGACCCAATTAATTAATAGAGGTCCACATTACCTCGGAGCCCAAACCAACAAGTTAAGAAGAAACCAAAGTCAAAGAGGAGTATAAGGGGGACACCCTCAAGGGGACACCTTAAGGGGCACCACCCAAGGGGGCTAAGCTAAGGGTGTCGCCCAAGGGCTACCTCAAAGGGGCGCTGCCCAAGGGAGGCCACCCGAAGGGAATCTCTCCCTCATGTCCCATGTTCCCTCTCTTGCGCAACCTCGTGGAGTCCTTTATCCTCTTGACTCCGAAACTCCAATTCAAGTCTAGCACCCACCAATTCAAGTCTAAGTCTAGGATTCTCCTTCGACTGAATAGGAGTACGACAGAGAGAATATTGGAATACGCACGAAAATCTAATCCTACTTTAATTGTACTTACCAAAATAGTAGAAGTCATCTCCCTCATGTCACCGTCTTACTAAGCCTATATAATGTAAATCTTCTCTATATAAAAGACATGACCTTAAGATCTTGACACAACCTTGAGGCCCCTATATCTTGAAATCTTTACACATACTACACCTCTTTATACACATTGTTTTCTCTCTCTCAAAAGTATTATAACTCTCATAGAGTAAATTTTTTTGGTGACTTTTATTCATTAATAAAGATTTTTGGTTATCGCTGTCGTTCTCGAGAGTAGAATAGATCACCAGAATTGAACCACTATAAATTTCTGTATTGATTCTATATTTACTGTTCTGCCATTAATTGCTAGCGTCCAAGAAAAAAAAAGAGATGGAGAAAGGGAATAACATGCCAGCGCCCGAGAAGAAAAAACAAAAAAAGAGAAAGCAAGAGGCGGCGCCCAAGAAAGAAAAAAAAAAAAAAAGTAGAGATGGCCATCGCCCAAGGAGGCCAAGAAAGAAAAAAAATGCTAGGAACGTGGGGCCATCAGCCATATTGTTTCGGAGGAAGTTGGTGTTCACGCTTATATGTGGTTCATGCCAACTAGTAAAATATGACTTTCTTTTGTCTTGATGGCTGGATCTTCTAGAAGCCAATATCATTGACCAGTTGGTGATTGACCAATGACTTATCTAGTTTTATTTATTTATTAACTTTGTGGAACCCATCATTCTTTGTTGCATCTACCACCACTAGCCATCCAAAATTTGCTGTGTGTAACCAATTGCAAGGAGTGGGACAGGCGCCAAAGGTGCTGCCCACTATAGCAACCACCACAAGTAGTGCCCAAGGCGCTACCCAGCCCCTTGAGGCATCGCCCCAAAAAAAATAAAAAAGGAGGTAGCGTCGCCCAAGGGCCCTCGCCCATGCCAACGAGCGCCCAGCTGTCCACTTGATCATCCAACGCCTTGGCATTGCCAAGGCTATCTTTCATGCACCAAGTGCCTCCATCAACTAAGTTGCCTAATCTCCAAAGAACGGAAAGCAAGCTACCATGTAGAACAAGAAGACTCTTGTTCAAGTAAAGAAGAAGTATATGCCCTCAACCCCTTCCTCTTGTGAAAAGTCAAGGGTTTGGGGCATAAGGGACAAATGATGAGCCCAAAAATAGTCAGACCTAATTAATCAAGAGAGGCCCACGTCACTTTGGAACTCAAGCCAGCAAGTCAAGGAGGAACCCAAGTTAAGGGGAAGTCAAAGTAAAGGAGGAGACACCTTAAGGGGCGCCGCCCAAGGGAGGCCACCCGAAGGGGATCTCTCTCTCCTGATGCTCTCTCTCCTGCACAATCTCTTAGAGTCTTTCGCCCTCTTGACTCTGATACTCCAATTCAAGTCCATCACCCACCAACTCAACTCCAGGCCCAAGATCATCCTCCGAATGAATAAGAACACGAGAGAGAGAATATCAGGATACGCAGAGAAATCTAATCCTACTCTAATTGTATTTACCAAAATAGTAGAAGTTCTCTCTCCCACATCATCGCATCACCGCCGTACTAAGCCTATTTAATGTAATGTCTTTACACCTTGAGATCTTTACACACATTATACCTCTCTATACACATTGTTCTCTCTCTCCCAAAAGCATTGTAACTCACCTGGTGACTTTTATTCATCAATAAAAATCTCCGATCACTGCTGCCGTTTTCGAGAGTGGAGTAAGTCATCTAGACCGAACCACTATAAATTTTTGTATTAATTCCATATTTACTGTTCTGTCATTGATTGCCTATTTACTGCTCATTAATTGTGTCTCTTGATATACTCAATTGTTGATTTTGTTCAATACCAATTTGTGCATCATCAATATTACTCATTATTTTAATATGGACTTTAGAGTCATGGATATTGGTTTTTTTTTTTCATGCCAGGATAAGATTATATAATTTGACTTTTTTCTCTCCCTCTATTTTTTTCTTTGTTCTTTTTATGGTTTGGCCCACAAGGTCATCTCTGGTAGTAACTTTCAGATGTAATTTTCATTGGCCTACAGCACCCATCTCTCTGTGGGAGTTGTTGGCTTATAGCTCATCATATAGTAGATGGTAGTAGGTTTGTTATATGTAGGTGATGGGGGCATCTCTTACTTTAGGTAGATGGGAAATTTGAAGAGAATTGAATTTTGAGGCATATGTGGTCACCGTTTTTCTAGGTTTAAAAGTTAGGTTAGTGTGAAAGAGAACCACTAATCATCACCAAAAAAAATGCCTTCACCAACCCAATAACCTCTTGCCTTTCACTTTCATGTTGCTTGTTGCTTTAAACTTTTGATTAGTCAAATTCAACTTTTACATTATCTTATTCCATTATTTAAGGTTAATGAAACTTGTGTGGCAAAAAAAAAAAGAAGAGGTTGGCTATAAATGTGTGGTATACTTATAATTGTTGCAAGTTTTAATTTACCTTTTTTTTTAATCTAATTGTACAAACATTTACCCATGGTATTTATATAACAGTTCGATACTATCAATTGAAACCATTCAACGGAGTTGGAAAGGATTTCGCTAATCATAATAAGATTGGTCTCACCTTTGTCCAGGGACTCGAACAATGAGATCATTAAAGCCGATCACGTCTGTGTCTTTGTCAGTGAAATAAATTACCCTGATGTTAAGCGATCCATGATGTTTATTGTGAGCCCAACCACCCCAAATAGTAGGAGAAAGGAAAACGCTCGATCTATGCAGTCCGTCATTGGACTCTCCCATTAACAGATATAGATGAAGAATCAATTAGCCCATTCGATACTATCAATTGAACTCGAATTTCAATTCTAATAGTGTAACTATCAATATAGTTAGACTTGAAGCATTCTCATTAAATATCTGGCCGAATTGAATATGGTTTGAGGGTTTTTTAACTTGAGTTAGCACTTTTAGTCCAAATCCGGCCCGAGTTGCCCACATTATCAAGGATTAAACAGAGTAGGTGTTCACTTATAAAGATTGACAAAGTCCCATCCTGTTAAATTGCAATTAATGGATATCTTATGCTGGCAATCAAGTGGTAATAAAAATGTCATTAATCCTCGTAGGTTTTTGTACACCCCGTGATCATTTTCGTACTGACGACCAAGAAAATTCATGGCCACAATAATGGAGATCCGTAGAAACGCCAAAAACATTGTGATGTTTTTTCCTCGGTACTATGTCTGTGGTACAACCATGGTCCATCTAAAAAAGTGACAGGACTTAAAGGGGTTGCAGATCTTGGTGATAGTGTCTTGGTTGTTGAGACACGATCCTTTTATGTGGTAGATTCTACTATCATCAAGGTAGTTGAACCAAGACCAAAAAGAAAAAAAAAAAAAAAACCTGAGAGTTGAACATGAACATCACGTGTTTCTGTGTTTAGTCATATTTCGCCTTACAACTTTAAAAAAAAGTTAAAAAGAATTTCTTATGCTCGTGGAAGTAAGAAAAAAATTGTCACTTCCGATACGGTACATCCTTCGGTAACAAGAGAAAACAATTGGACTTTGATAAAGCAGCCAAACAGTAACACCATAACATTACAAGCTCAAGTAACCCAACTCGGTCAACCAAATTTTTCAATGGAAAAAAGGGCAAAAAATCTCCCAGATGCCAATCTTCAGGAATCTCTTTGGCAATGAACTACATAAACAATCCTCCAGTATCAGTAGTCTAGATCTCAGTGTCAAAAAGGCGGATCGTCACCTCAGAAACCATTCTACGAGCGAAAGGAATGTAACTTAAGCTGTACCTGAAAGAACCCAACAAAGGTTTAAAAACACTGAGCATAATCTATTCAACAGCACCCATAAAACATGAAATATTAGAGAAGAATATATCTTTAATTAATGAACTTCTCACTTTGAACTACAGAAAGACTTAAGGTAAAAAGGGAGGCATTCATACTCAAGACAAGTTTAGCTTTCTTCCCCAAATTAACCAATCTAAAACGGTTGATTGCAACTCATGAAATATAGCCTGTACATGTCGTGGAATACAAAATATTGAAAACTTATAAAATGTGCAGCTCCATGGTCAGCAGAGTAGCAATGAATATGGTGGTAACTATTAAAAGCATGCATTATTCACAAATAATTCCAGAAGTCCACAATGACAACAAAAGCTTCTCTCTGCCAAACAGAATTACTTTTTCCCCAACTATATACATTCAAGCCACCACTTGGATGGTTAATTTCCAGTTTTCTCCAGAATATTTTGAATAGTCCTTGCTTGACATCAATTATAAGTCATCAAAAAGCTATTATTGTGGAAACAATTACAAGTATAAACTAATCAATGAGAACCACCACAACATAATAAAGAGATATAGGAAACAGGAAATCACTTGAAAACTACTGGCCCTTTAAAAGATCTTAAACAAAACATCAAATAAAGAGGAAAAGTGGTGGAAAGAAAACAACAAAAATTTTGATTTTTCTTTTTTCTCTTTTTTGGTATGGGGATGGGGGGCTTGAACCCAC
The DNA here is from genome assembly GCA_963454935.2 of Ilex paraguariensis. Taxonomy (NCBI): domain Eukaryota; kingdom Viridiplantae; phylum Streptophyta; class Magnoliopsida; order Aquifoliales; family Aquifoliaceae; genus Ilex; species Ilex paraguariensis. The sequence continues at coordinate 780,889 of CAUOFW020002158.1, read as the reverse complement.
ACCATAATGAGTCACCTGACCTGTCCCCATAGGGATAACAGTATGATACCTTGGTGTTTCTTGTATGTAGTCCACATATTGTTGATTAGAGCACTTCATACTAATTAGATCTCAAACGTCCTCACATATATAGATATTACTCTTAACAGTCTACACCTTAGCATTGGGGCCACGAAGATCAAGGGAAACAACTCAACCAAAAAGTAAAGGTAACCAGCAACTCATGCACTGAGGATTAAGATGATCACTAAAACTTCATCACTCACAGATTCATCTTACCTTTAATATTATAGCCCAAGCACAACCAAATAGACAACCACAGAAGATAACTCAACAAAGCCTTCATTTAAATGATCGAGGTAGGCTAACACCAGATATATATTGAGAAGTCATAACTAGAACTTACTGGAAAACATATACTAACTTTAGCTTGTTTGATGGCATCTTTTACAACCTAATATGAATGATCAGGCTGTGTTTTTCGAGATACAAAAACCAAAGATTTATCTAAACACGGAACTTTTACTTCTATATTCAAAATTGTTGCAAGTAACACTGAAGATGAAATACCAACTTCCTCTACAGAAACTAATTACTGAAGGGGAAAAAATCTCCAAGAGAAACTACAAGCAATTAGAAAGCTCAGACTGTAAACAGAAGTTAAAGGAACTAATCATAACTTTTCTACAAAGTTTCCTCTATTCTCTTTCATATTATGCATTTTTCCTTCAAACTCCTCCGATCCCCCTCCTCCAGGCGAGGGGGCCCAGAGAAAACACAAATATAGAGCTTCAAATTTAACTCTTAACCTATGAAGTATAGATATTTCGTTAAAGTCGGCGTACCCGTATCGAATACCGTATCAGATACGATACTCGTCTGATACTCAAGAATATGTATCCGATAATAATTAAATATTAAAATATTTCACGGATACTTTTGTGTTAAAACAACATATATAATTTTTAAGTTGAATATCATATAATACATTTACAAAAATTCATACTATTTCAAAGGCACATGAGTATTTCTTAAGTATTTTCTACAATTACATGTCAAAAGAGAATAAAATAAATCTATTATATTATAGTCTTAGCAAAAATTACTTCTAAATAAACCAATTCGGTAATTATTAGTTTTGATTCATTTAATTAATCACTTCACTTTGTGAGTATACCATAGTGATAGATATATATTTTCTTAAAACTAAAAAAAATTACTAATTTTCTTTATTGTGTTAAAAAACTACCAAAATATATAAGTATTACGTTGATTGAAAATAATAAAATTATTTTATTATAGTATGTTGACCGTACCCATATCCTACTTTTTTAGATTTTGTTGTATGCCGTATCCGTATTGTATCGTTACCATATCCCGTATACATATCCGTATTTCATAACGCTTAACTCTTACAAGTAAACCCTAATGCTCTAGTTTAACCTCAACACAATTCAAAATGATGTCCAAGGCTTCAAATTTTTTCAGTCTATTCAAGGCAAAACATCTTTATTCGCATACCTAGTGCTAAATGTTATCAACTTCATAATATAGGTGAATTTCCTAAATGGAAGATTTACTATTAATAAGCCAGGAAGTGGTTTAGATGTTTCATTGCATATGTAAGTCTCCCTGCCCCTACACGTAACATAAAAATCACACTCTTTAAGCCAAGTTTGTATGGATGTAAATCCATATATTCTTACAAGCAAAAAATCTATATTCTCTTGCATTAATTGGCAACTTTTCATCCACTTTTTCATGTTATGAAGTCATTTTCCTGAAGTGAAATACTCATTATGTCTGCATAGTTTTGTTCTTCGCTTTTTGTTGGGGGGAATGAACTCATGCAGAAACATGCCAGAATCATGGATGTAGAAACCAAACTCACCAAATGAGGGCGCAGATCTCACATATGATTGCAAGTATTGTCAAAACCTTATTGTGGATCTGCAAATGAAAGAAAGGGTGAAAAACTGGTAATGCATTGCACTATGACAAAAAGATGCTGATGGTGCTCCAAACCTCATGATATGCTGTGTTTTTGGTAAAAAAATCTAGCCTCAGACATCACAGACATAAGGCTTGGGTGAGGGAGGCCATGAGTATAAAAGGAGTGAAGAAATTTTTGGAGTTCTAACTGCACCAGTTTAAGATGTTGAGTTATTTCAAACTTTTGCTTTCTTCCTTTGATAATAGATTAAAAATGTGAATGAAGATAATATATTTTTGAAACCGTTATGTAAAGGTTGGTATCAAAATTGTGATTCAAAGGTTACAATGATATTAAAGGACCTTCTCCCTATAAACAATGGACAAAAAATGTTAGGGAATGGACTTGGTTAGGATAGCCCATAGGGTCCAATTTCAGTGTATTTGGAAAAATTTGATAATATATATGATTGCCCAAAAAAATATCTTTATGTCTTGGAGGGTTTGGGCAATATAAACCATCAAGTTCCTGGAACAGAATTCATCCCCCTTCAAAACGTGTTGTTAACCAGAGTTCCAAATATAGGAACATTTACCACTTGCTTTGATTAACTTTGCTTCGTTTTTCGAAAGGCTTATGGTACTGTTTAAAATGTTAGTTGGTCAAGCTTGTAGACTTACCAAAAGAGCACAAATGAGAGCTAAAACAACACATCCAACATAAACAGCTGTAGCGTAAACACGGACAGGATCAAGCATCATCCTTGCTTGTTGCCCTGCTCCAATAAGGAAAGCTGTGCTGCCACACAAATACAAGTTTAGAATCTGAAGAAATTAACTTGAATGAGGAAATTCTAGATAAACTGAATCAGACATGACCACAGAAATGATGTCAGAGTATCCATGGTACTACGTCCATTTGCTTTTAGATTTAGATTCATAATCCCAAAAATAATTCTGCCATTTGTGAATGGCATTACCATATGGGGCAAGGGCACTAACTTCATTAATGATTAACCAAGAAAAGGATCAAAATGAGTCATTCTACTTGATAGAAATTGTGGGCTCAAGTACAAGGGCAGCAACTTAGTGCAGACAAAAGCCCGAGGTTTGGAGTGTATCCAACCTTCCCTTGGTAGAACACCCCCCCCCCCCCCAAAAAAAAAAAAAAAAAAAAAAAAGACTGCCATTGCATAATGACCGAATAGCCCATGCCCAAGTTCTCAGCATTAGATGGTTTCTTAGCACTTGGCTCAGTTAGCTTGTGACCTACCTTCCAACAGCCATCATGTTGCCAAAGGTAAACAACAATGCGAACTTGATGGGTATGGCAAAAACAATCAATGACTGCAAAAAAAACAAAGTGTAAAAGAAAATTGTTAGATAGGTTCCCATTTCCATTCAATAACCAAGTCATACAATTCTCCATAAAACCTCAAATTATAGCTGACATCGCACTCTTTCAACATTCATCTGCAAAGTTAAGCTCACTTGGTAAGGATAAAGCAAGTCCGGGACTAAAAATCATTCGATTTGATTGTTACTTTGGCACAGAGTAATAACCATTGCAACCAAAAAAAAATGTACTGCTGAATAAAACACTTTCATAACACTAATTTTAGTAAATATACCAATAAAAAATGAATAAATAGATCATATTATCATACCAGGAACGTACAAATTAGGCCAGCTAACAAACAAGCAGCAAATCCGTACATTCTCTGCTCATACAAAAACCAAGAAATAGAGTGAATCGAAACTGGGTTCTCTATAAATAGTATAAGTTCGTCGAAATTCTGTGCATAATTGACAATACCTGCAATGGAGAGAGTGAGCAGGGGCCTTCGGATTCATCCAATAAGTTGTCTTGTGGGTCACTATCACCACCACCAAAGAGAGACTGATTTAGGTTCCACATTCTTGGGACTAAACCAGCTTTCTTGCTCATGGAATGGAAGCCTTTTTAATCGATCAGATCACCGTATTTTTGCTGTCTACAGGGTCCAACTGTTCAATAGACGACGAAATGATGGGGTGGGGGTGAGGGTATTAAATTTTTCTTTTAAAATGAGTTTCGGTCTCATACTATTTACAAACAGACCCAGAACTTTTCGACTAGTTGCGTATAATTTAAAAGAAAAAAAAGGACGAATTATATTTTATACCCTAAAAGATTTAAAGATAAAAATTTTTATATTGTACCTTTAATATATCAAAAGTATTACAATATGATCTTTCTGTTAGCTTCTATTATTTATTTCATCAAAAATATCCTCATTGACAATGACAAAAAAAAAAAAATCTAACAGAAGGGTCACATTATAATATTTTTAATTTATTAAAGTATAAGAAATTTAATATTTAAGAGTATAAAATAAATTTTTTTAAATCTTTTAAGGTATAAAATATATTTCTTTCAAAAATAATTTTGTTGAGACCTACCTATTTGACATGAGAGTAACATAGTGTAATGTGATTGTTGAAATGTTTTTATTAAAACACTATCAGTTTACATATTATTGTGGTACCAAATTATGTTAGATTTTAAATTTTAAGATCTCAATAATATTACTCTTAAAATAATGAAATTATAGAAATAGAACTTAAAACTTACAAAGAAAATCTCTGTTTTTTTTTTTTGGTTAGAAATACAGTTTTTTTTTGGCCGCGTTTAGAAATATAGTTAAAAGTTTCAAAATAATGACAGTTTTAGAGAGTTTTGCTCCCAACGGAGGAACATTTAGTATGAAAATTGAAGTTATATACTTATATTCATTAAATATTTCAAGATTTTTTTAGCTAAAATCTATAAAAATATATAGAATTATTATTTTATTTGAACAAAATTTTTTGGGTGAAAAATAAAATCGATTTGGATGGATTTGAGTTGAAAGTTATAGTGTTAGAAACATAATATGCAACCTTAAATATAGTTCAAATAGTAATAAAGACAAGTTGTAAATTCAGATATAACGAAGTCGAAAAACTTTTTAGGGTTATGTCACACCTTTGACCAAATTGAAAAAAAAAATTAGTCAAATGCGCATAAACTGATTTGAATATCCCTAACGGTTAAAAAGAAAATTTCACATGTTAACTCGTTACTATGACATTTTGACTTATGTTATTTCATCTCGAAATTATATCAAAAAAAAAAAAACATTTCTCTCAAAATGTACGACTCGAATAATTTTGTCTTCATCTGGGGTAACTTGAGTTTGAAAAAGGATGCAAACGTAAGTGAGAAGTAATTAAATTTGAGAGAAAAATTCAATGCGAATAATTTTAAGAGAGATGTCGGTAACCGTTGAATTAGTATATGTGAGATTCTGGAAAAAGTTTATTAAAGCTGTCCTATTTTGTATTATAGAATATTTAAATTATTTTATTTATTTTCAAATTTTCAAAATAAAAACAGAAGGCCAATAAAAAGATCATTTGCTGTGCAAAAAGTCCATAGATAAACGACATCGTATCCTTCATATTCATTCCAGGGAGAAAAACGGCGGCGAATTATACCTTCACAGGCTCCATTTATAATTCAATAGGCAATAATCCTCAACCCCTTCCTTTGCAAAACCCTCTGCAACTTCAGAGGAGAGAGAGACAGTGTGGAACCCTAGATCGTCGGAGAGAGCGGAAAAAGATGTCGTCGACACTACTGGAAGGGACACGTGCGTCGCACGAGGAGGTTGAGCGGTTAGAGCGTCTCATCGTGAAGGATCTCCAGAACGAGCCTTCGTCGAACAAGGACCGTCTATTCCAGAGCCACCGTGTTCGCAACATGATCGATCAAATCACAACCACTACTCATAAACTCGTACTTTTTCCTCTGTTATAATTAGTATTTTTTATTTATCGAACTTTATTCTTTAGTCTTTATGGCAGTTGTAGGGATGTGAATGTTTGATTTGAATGAATGATTTTTGTCTTGTTTATTTTAGGTTGAGATTTACGAAGACAGAGATAATGCTAGGAAGGATGAGATTGCTGCTCTTGGAGGTCAGACTGCGACTGGGACTAACGTCTTTAGTGCATTTTATGATAGGCTAAAAGAGGTAAATCTAAAGTTATTATTTTTTTTTCTTGATTAAATAATTTGTTTTTATGAAGTAATGGGACAAATGCTTTCCTTTTAATCTCTTATTGTCTGGACTCTGGAATTTTTAGTTTCAGCTAGATAACACTAATGGTTCAGTTGATATGATGCAAAAATAGAAGGATGGAAAGTTAGAGGGACGGATAAAATATTATAAAGAAGAAAAATATGAACGATAGAAAAATGGATGAACGAGTTTTTCAAAATTAATCCTCTAAAATTGGGAGGAAAAGTGGATGAAAAATTAATTATGTGTTGAAATGTATGTTATTTGTCTATATATCATCGATATGTACATATATCATATTTATTAATTACATATTATGTATACATTAATTTCATAGATAGATATAATGGTAAAATATGTATTTATATTTTTTTCAAAAAACAAAAAAAATTAAAATATTTTTTTCCATCTCACCAAACACAAAAAAATCAATTCTTCATATTTTTCATCCCTTTTACCAAACACGGAATCCATCCTTCCATTTTTCTATCCCATTCACCCTACCGAACGGACCATAAAGCTTATCAAAGATAATTGTCGCAATCTAGTTCAATTTGAAATGCATTTACGGAGGAAAACGTTAATGCTTTATGCTTTCAACTTATTGATGGGGACTGCGTTATTTGTAGATACGAGAGTATCATAGACGTCATCCTGCTGCACGTGTTGTCGATGCCACTGATGAGTATGAGCAGCTGCTCAAAGAGGAACCACAGATTGAGTTCAGTGGGGAGGTTGGTCTCTCTCTCTGTGTATACATGCACACATACATCTCTCTATCGAGGATTATGTTAAGTTGTACAAGAATTGTGAGATTGGATTGTTTGAGTATGCCATAACTGATTTATTTTGCATCTGGGCAGAACTTTACATAATGGAAATCCTATAATGTAAGCGCTATAAAAATATCATATGTATTGCGTTGGTAATTTGATGCTTACTTCTCAAATGTTGGAGAGATGCAGAGGCAAATTTTATCTTGGTTCTATTATCTCATCTGTTGTTTGAAACACAAATTAGTTCTGCTATGTCAGTTTGCTGTCCTCTAAATCTAAGAACTCTAATTTTGCACCACGTAATATGGCATTACACTCGAAATACTATGAATCAAGCTAGGGTTATCAGTTATGGACCTGCACAGGAACTGGAGTTGGCTAAGTCAATGGCTCAGAAAACGCATGCATCCTGTATGTTTTTTTCTGGCTTACCAACAGAATGTGATGTACAGGTTGTTGCATGCATCCTTGGGAAATAGTCTCGACTCTTGACCTAAAATGGGTAGGATTCAACCTGGTTATGGTGTTTTGCAATTTGAATTGATGGATAATTTTAGTCACACGTCATCAAGAATTTTGACATCACATCATCTTTCATACAAGTTTCTGAGTTGGGATTGAGCATTTCCCTTATTCATCGTTGTTCTGAGTTTCAGCTTTTTCTTTGCATTTGGAGAAAGAGTTGATTGATGGACGTGCTTTTGCTGCACAATGTTGTAATGCCTGGATTATTAGGCAAATATGTGCTCAGAAAGAAACATTTTTAGTAGATTTAAAGCAAGTCATTGAAATTTTTTAACTTGTAATCTAAGATAATTCATTTTTCTTGTAGCTTTTATTAGTTTACTGAATTAATAAAATTGTGGGTCAATTTTCAGGAAGCCTTTGGACGATACCTTGATATGCACGAACTGTTCAATGATTACATTAATTCTAAATTTGGAGAGCCTATTGAGTACACTTCTTACCTTGACATTTTTTCTCAACCGCACAAGATTCCTCCCAAATTAAGGTCGACAAGGTAAAAGTTTCTTCATTTATTTACCATGATAGTGATATTTATTTTTACCTCTCTGTTGCTTCCGGTCATTATTGGATTGGAGAAAAGGGTGTCATAAAGACAAGTTGGGACCTTTGTATCTTGTTTGATGCATTTGGTAGGTGAGGAGTATAGATCTTTTAAGGAGATGGTGTTGCCAGTGGTAAGCAAAAAAAAAAAAAAAAACATAGCAAAAACTTGTGTGTTTTTTATTATGTTATTTGGTGGGTGTCTGGGAGGTAGTCACATTCACCGAATTCTTTTGTGGATTGTTTAGAGAACTTCTTCAATTAGGTGCTTTTCTATTGCTTGGTTCTTAATATGCACAGGGTGCAGATGGTTCTTTTTATTTCATCTTGTCCATATGATGTTATTGATAATTATTTGTCCCTTTCTTCCACAGGCAGTACAGGGAGTATTTAGAGAAGCTGCTGGAGTATCTGATATACTTTTTCCAGCGAACAGAGCCCTTGCAAGATCTTGATAGAATTTTCTCGAAGGTTCACTTTTCAAATGATCTTCATACTGTTTTTTTATTGGCAACCTGTTCTTGTATGATAAGGGACCTTTTTACTCCCTTTACTGAGGAAAAATGCAAAGATGCTGCTGTTGGTATCCAAGAATCCAAAAAAGCCATGTCAATTTATGTGGTTTTTTTGAGATGCCTTCACAACCGTTGAAAAAAAAATCAAAATTATTTCATCGGCGGTGTTTTGGTACATGTAAATTCAAAAGACCTACCATACACACAATTTGCCTTTAGAAATATTAATTAAATAACATCTATTGAATTTTTTTATCAAAGAACTTATTAGAACTTTAATCAATGGTGGACTTGTTTTATGTTAAATTTCTGCTGGTGCTATTATAGATCCCGGAATCTCTGCATGTGCTCTTTTCTGAAAATGGACTCTTTCTTGCAGGTAATAACTGAGTTTGAAGAGCAATGGGCAAATGGGAGTGTACCAGGATGGGAGAACAAGGGTGAAGAAAATGGACATGTTCCACTGCAGCATACTGTAATTGATCTTGATTATTATAGTTCAGTTGAAGAGCTGATGGAAGTGGGACCTGAGAAGTTGAAGGAGGTAAGGGCAGAATTTGTGGCAGACTCTTCTGTGTAACTTTTACCTCATTTATCACCTGACATTCACGAATTTATTGTTGTGAAGCCTATATCTTTATCCAAGCTCATGGTCATTTTGCATTGGAAGATCTGAAACTGGGGTTCTTAGGACATTGTAGAGTGTGACATGCTAAGTGCGTGGCCAATAGCTAGATAAAGAATGGGGGTGGAAAAAATGTTGGAAGACTCTGACAAGTGTAAATGATTTCCACCAGTGCATTAATTAAGCATCAGAGAAAAAGGGATAATTGAAGTGAAATTTGTGGTAGCCGATCACTGACTCTGTAATGGACCAGACCATACTTTAGTGTTTGAGTGGAACTTTCTTGAATCCTTTCTGCTGCTAGAGTATGAGTTAGGTAGCTATTGTCATATGGCTTCTGTTTCATTAATGGGTTTTGTGTATTTTGCCTTTATTCATAAGTGACACATTTTCCTAACAAAAATATTCAGTTAATTTACCCAAAAAGAAATTTTGAACCAGAAGTTGTTATCATTCCATGGATACCATTTACACTAGCTGATTCCCATTTTATTGCCTGGTAGGCACTGACTGCACTAGGACTGAAGACAGGTGGCACTGTTCAGCAGCGTGCAGAGAGGCTTTTCCTTATGAAGGTGAGAGCATGACAGCTCCTATATCTATTAGATGCTGTATTTCTATATATTTTGTTCAGTGTAGTTTTTAGATGTTTTGTCATCAATTGCTTGATTTCTCCTAATCCCACTACAACTAAGGCTGAATTAGGAGGTTCTTTGATTATTTGGACCATCCTAAACCACTAAAGCTTCATATAAGGCTTAACTAAGGAGGACCCATGGACTGTAACTGCAGCCCAGGTCAAGCCATTTGTCACCGGTAGGTTATTGCATTATTGAGTACTGAGATATGAACTAATCGCCTTGTCTGTATCCTATGCTGGCTTGTAATTCTCTATGAGAAGTGAAAAAAGTAAACTAATTCAATTAGTACCTTTTTGTGTTCGTGGTGAGATGCCAAACTTCAGGCGAGATTCTATCAAACCCTAGATCAAGAAGAGTGATTCTCCTAGCTCTAAGGACCTTTCTTTCTTTTGTGCTGTTTTTTGTTTTCATTTAATTAGGTCGACACAAACATGGCCCTCATCTTTGAGTGCCTTATGAAGTACTCCTAAATCTGACTTGCATCCACCCACCCCTTTGTTCCATAACAGCTGTCCATATGCATACTCATCTTGATGTATCATTGATTTTGTGCAGCACACACCTCTGGAAAAGTTGGACAGAAAACATTTTGCTAAAGGTTCGCATGGATCAGCACAGAATGGTGTTGCAACTCCACAAAAAGGTGAAGATGACAAAGAGATTGCCTTGATGGAAACCAAGATGAGGAAGTTATGTGACTTGTTGGATGAGGTTAGCTTATGCCGTATTCCATTGTCTTTCTCTCTCTTTCCGTTTCTGTTTCTCCCCTTTCTTTCCTCCCCCCCCCCCCCCTCTCTCTCTCTCTCCTCTAGCAAGAATTTTTCACCTTCTCTTTGTATGTGTTTTGAAATTCAAGTGTGCATGTCACACCTGTAAGCATCCTTGAAAATTTATCATCATTCCATTTGATGTGAATTTTTGGTGACCACGTGCAGACAATTATGCGAACAAAAGAAAATATTGAGAAGAAACAGGCTTTGACATATGAGGAAATGGAAGCTGAACGCGAGGAGGTAATTTTCTTGCTTCAAATTCACCTTCCGGAGCCCCCGACTGGCTGTTTGCCTTGGGGCATTCTCGAATGCTTGGTTTTTGTTTCACTATGAAGTTACCTAGTTTAAATATGATACTCAAAAGGATATAAATATTTTCCCAGTCGTGTTTATTTGGCAGAATAATTATCTGTTAGTTCTCTTTTCTTTCTTTTAACTAATAGATGTTTGTATTGATTTGGATGTTTCAATCAGGAAGAGGTACAGGCTGACACCGAGAGTGACGATGAGGAGCAGCAGATTTATAATCCCCTGAAGTTGCCAATGGGTTGGGATGGGAAGCCTATACCTTACTGGTTGTATAAACTTCATGGTCTTGGTCAGGTAAGTTTCAATTTGAATCTGTATTGCCTCGTTTTGAATTTGTGGCTATCTCTTATCAATGGCCATATGACCAGCAGTTTGAATGTGGATTATGATTATTGATCTAATCACTATCTTGCTCACTATTGTCTTTTCGTCAAGAAACAAACATTTTATTAATAAGGAATTGTAAAATAAGGAGAAGAGGGTGGATAAGACCCAAACATAACAAAAAAGCAAGAGAGCAGCAAAGAAAAAGTATCACTAGGGTGGACGAGGCTATAAATTGCAGGCTGCTTCTTGTAGCTCACTTCTAAGACTTTTTGGTGCTAGGTTCTTATCTCTATTTTTGTGACTCTAGCATATTGTTTCTGTATGGGCTCCTCAGGACTCTTATTTCTTTCAGGAATTCAAATGTGAGATATGTGGCAACAACAGTTACTGGGGTCGTAGGGCTTATGAGCGGCATTTCAAGGAATGGAGACATCAGCATGGGATGCGCTGCCTTGGTATTCCAAATACCAAGAACTTCAATGAAATTACATCAATAGAGGTGTGCTTCTCTTCTATGGCAATGACTTTCTCTGGTAGGCTTTATTGATGTGGTGATCTTAGCTGATCTCCTTCCACATAGCAGTATTGTTGTGTTAATATTCCATTGGATGATTGCTCTTTGACAGTGTTTGGATGGCAAATTGATTGCAATCAGTGCATCACTTTAAAGGCTTCTATTCAACTGAATATGAATGGGGATAATAACAGTATACCTTTTTAAGTCAATTCCTACTACGTGTATCTCGCTTTCATACAGTGTGTGAGCCTAGAACGGATTAGTGCAATAATCATCAATTATTAGTTTAATAATCATCAATTATTAGTTTAAGTGTCTGACCAAGTGACCTATGTCCGCCTTGCTACTGTTTTATTGTAATTGTTACCGAGAATCCAATGAAGTTCAAATTGAACACAAAGTTTGAAACATACTACAAGTTTACACGATTGTTGGTTTGATTTTTTCTCAAATACCTGAAATTGATTTGACTTCTGGAAGCAATTGAAGGTTTACTCGAAATTGGATGTCTAATTATGGAGTTGTGATGGGGGGAGCATGAAACAGATGAAATCCATCACAGAAATTCAATGTTCTGATATTTTACTCTTTAACAACAATAGCTTTAGAATTTGATGCCATTTTCCTCAGTGGTTTGAGGTAATCTGAAACTACTATTTTGTTCTACTGTACAGGAAGCGAAGCAACTCTGGGAGAGAATACAAGAACGGCAAGGATTGCACAAGTGGCGCCCAGAGCTTGAAGAAGAATATGAAGACAAAGAGGGTAACATTTACAACAAGAAGACATATTCTGATCTGCAGCGCCAGGGATTAATTTAGAGGAGCAGTTGGTCCAGATTATATCTTTGCTTAAAGTAAGTGTGCATATGAAGACTGTTTGTACTTGCTTTATCTCTGGTTTGGAGTGGGATTAAGAGCAGAGTCGGTCCGATTGATAGTACCACAGCCTGTACTTCCTTTGTATCTGGTAGGATTACTTGCACGTAAACTGCAAACCCGAATTTCGCTCGAATGGCAAATACATGCTTCATGCTTGCTTAGCAGTCCTGGATTTGTTCAGATTATGCCTTAGGACCAATTTTTTTTTTTTGGGTGGGATGCGTCTTTTTATGCCCCTCTTTTGCAGGAATATGTTGAGATATTGGCTTTTCTTGGTGTGTATTAGCTCTCTGATTTGCTAAATTGATTTTTTTTTATCTTCCAGTTCATGGTCCTCCATTTTGAACTATAAGCTAAGGAAACGAGCTACTCTTCTGGAGATGTTGAGGCTCGTGTTACAAGGGACATGGAGATGCATTGCCCAGCTGCACCCATCTGGGATCCGCCTTGTGGAAAGAAGCAAGAAACTGCATTGCTGAGAAACACTTAAATTTTTAGATCCAACTCGTTTAGTGGTTGCCTATTTAGTAAAAAAGCTTGAACCCTCTTTCTGGCACCATTATTTGTTTGTAGAACCGTATATGGCTGCTGGATTCTGATACATGCTTTAACTGCTTATGAATTTTGGTTGGAATCATAGTCTGTATATCCGGGAGGGATCATTTGATTTTTTAGGGATCATAGTTTGTTTAGTTGATAATTTTTATAAATTTCGAAAATTGCTAGTTACAAGGAGGTTCTTTTTGTGTGCAGCAAAGGTGAACAACCATATGATATAAAACACTAGCACGACACTGCATTTACAGGTGTACAAGTTCAACAATTACATGTACAGAGTTGCTCTGTTTCATGTTAACTCTACTTGAAGGCCACTTGCAGCCATTCTGCTTCTTCTGCATCCCAGCACAGGGCAATCTTAGCTACAGAATTCGCTCATACCAGACCTTGTAAAGAAGAGTGCCGATCCATTTGCACTGCGAAGAACGAGTAGCCTAGAGTCCACATACGTTCCACAAACAATTTTTGATAGATCAAACATCTCGGGCGGTACTTGAATCTGAACTTCTTGAATTACATTCTGTGCAGTTTTAACATTTTGACTCAATGGCCTATCAAGACTCAGAGTCATCTCAACGTCACCTGAGACGAGTTTGGCCACCGGAAGGCTTGAAGGAAACTCCTTGAAAGGAATTGCTTTCCTCCATTTTTTACTAGACAATTTTTTAAACACAGAATCTTGAGCATCCGATGAGGCTGAGGGGAAGTTTCGAGTGGCATTTTCCTCCTTAAGATAGAGTCGTCTCCCAGCTGTCAATCGGCAAAGAGAGTCTACTTGTAAATTTCCAGCAACTCCGGCCTTGTCATGAGGCCAATCTCGGCCAACCATAATCGTGAAGCTAATGTTAGAGGTAAAGGAAAGGGCCCTGGTTGACTTTGATGCACTATGTACTGTAAGGTGCACATCACCAATAAGGACTCGGGCAGGAGGCTGGCGAAGGGTCAATCCTATATGCCTCCCAGTACAGTATAAAAGGCGCCATTTTCCAGGCAGCAACTGCAGCCAATGCTGCAAATTCATCAAATAGCAAGGGGATTTAGATATTATCAGGCACAAAAGGCGAAAAATATAATAATTTGTTTGATGTTTCATCAGCCATGGCTGCGTTGCAACAATTTGGGGGCAGAGCCAAAACAATTGAGCCTCGTCAAATCAGGATAACATAATCAACTCGGTAAGGTATATGGCAGTTTTTGCTTACCCCATATAGTTGGGATTACGGCTTTTTGAAGCTATTGAGTTATTGGTAGGGCCGTTTACAGATGAGAAAAGGTAGTAATTAAAAAGCCAGATGAAAGATGTTACATAATATTCCTTTGGTTTAGATCTAACAAGGACTTGGGATGCAAGATATTAAGAGCAATTTGCATGGTGAAAGTAACCATTTTCGTTTAAACATAAGAAGCATTGAGCGAACGTCAGCATGTTATTGTAAACATAAGGATTAAGATACCAAGGCTTCTTCAGAAGAAACATAAATAGTCAGACTACTAGAGTGATACATGTTTAAGGAAATAAACAAAGGAAAAAACATCAATTCCTTTAACAAATTTTATTGGTTGGACAAGAAACCATAGATAATTACAAAAAAAAAAAGGGAGAAGAAAATGTATAGAAATTTTTTACCTTTGCCTTTGAATGAGGATTCAACATTTCCATTAACTCGATGAAGTGTGCAAGCCTACTACGCTAAAACATTAGCAAAAAAATAACAGGTCAGTAAGTGTTGTTGGATGGAAATACTTGGCAAACAAAACTGTATGGATGAATGAGGGGATACTCATTCAGATAGAGGAGAAGTGATCGGATGATGGATTACTGATGAATATGGACTGGCATGTGTGTCACAGAAACTTCTAATTTCCCATATAAAACAACAGTTTTTCAACCCTGGCAGAAATGTCCTAGTCAATTGGGTTAATTCCCCTAAAGTTTATTGTGGGGACCCATTATCTGAATAGAAGAAGAAACCTCCATGTAACAGGTTATTGCCATCACATCCCATTCAAATCTCAACCTGACTATAAGAAGTTTATCATTGCTAGCAAACAACTCCAACCCCCCCCCCCCCCCCCCAAAAAAAAAAAAAAAAAAAACCCAAACCAAAAAAAAGGTCCTCCAAGTACACCTCCGTTTTGGTGTGCAGTGCAACATTGAAGACAATGACAGATATGAGAATACCTGTTGCTGCCCATAAATGTACTCCTCCGTAATTCGAACTGCAGTTGAACCAAGGCTCCACCTAATGATGCCCATAGACGGCTCTACTCGCCATCTCGGTCCACATAGAAATGGGTGTCTCAGAGCATCTAAACAACTGTGAACATTCCAGAAGGATCATTATGAATCACACAAATGTAATCTCTAATAATTTTTATTATCAGTACAATCATATATTTGACCTGATCAGCAAAGAATCTGTATTCAATATTTTCTTGTGCATCATACACTGAGTTGGATGTAATGTTACCTGAATCTTGAGTCGCTTTGGTACGTGGTACAAGTACGAGTACATGGTACGACACTTTCTTAGGTACGCAGTACGAGGGGGTTAACTGGTAAAATATTTTGGATAGTAATTCGTTTTAAAACTTTTATGTATATCGTTTTTACTATTATATAACATTATATACTACAGAACATTCATAAACACGAAATTAGTTACCATATATCTTATAGTTGTGTTTGATTTTCTATTATCTAAAACAATATATAATTATAAATCTATATACATGTAGTCAATTAATATGTATTTTATATTTATATTACATGTTCTAAAGTGTATTGATTTAGGGTTAGTATTACAATTTGGGGTCATCCATTTTAGTGATCTAGATCGCAAACCTACCTCGTTTGGAATCGATATACCCAGATGAGTTGTTAAGAATTTAGTGAATTGTGGTAATTATGATTGGATGTAAGTCAAAAGTATCTCGTTGTAATTTAATTATTAGTTTTAGACATGTAAACCTCTCATTTAAACATGCTTTCAAATAACAATGAATCTAGAAGAAGAGGCTTGAGTTTTATTACAAATTCCATCTCAAAAATAACTTTGTATGGATAGTATATTGTTGAACTTCTCGTGGATGTGGAATAATTTTTCCTCCCTTCTGACAATGTATTAGACGCATATTTTCATCATGGGATCTGGTTGGAAATGATTACTTCGACAGCAGTACGGTTAGCATACCTTATTCTTTCCAATGGTTTGGTTGCGAGTAGTAAGGACAGTAAGTTCCACCCTGCTCCCCAGTTCCTGTCCAGTATCTGCAAGAGTAATATTACAGTATCTAAACATTGGGAAACAAAAGCAGCAGAAGTGCAGTGACTTGTATACTAGGTGAACATTTACTCACTTGGAGTCCAAAATTTCCGGAAGAGGAATTCCTAATGAGAATCTTGAGTAGAAACTCACGCAAGCAGGAAGGATTGTTTCCCTGCACATGCATATGATAGGATTTAACAGAGTGATTGGAAGTAAAGTCATTCACACAAACTTCACTAGCTTGAGTATATCATACCATTGTAAGGAACGCTTTGAACTTCGCAAAGATCATTGGATCCATGAGTTCCCTCAACACCATTTTTGCCATGATGAATCCAACACATCTTAGCAACACATAAACAGAAGTGAACTTCATCAATAAAATATTACACAAGCATAATAAGAACAATTTTAACCTGAGTTTTTTTCAGCATTGTACCTCATGTCAAATGCTATCATCATCTTTCGCCTGTCCACATTGCTAATTGACATGCTGTTCTCTGTGCTGTTCTCATAAAAATCAGCAGCATTCCCCAAAATCCCTACCTGATAATGTAAAATTCATACAGCCATGGACGAGCAGACCACATACAGTACAGAAAGATGAAACTGATTGACATGCATCAAAAAGCACCAAATTTTCATAAATCTGGCCAGTTCAGATTATAACATCTCTTCACCCTTTAAATCACTTGGTTCTGTAAGAACCTCTTCCTAATTACTTAGTTGAGCAAATATGTGGAAACATGTATAGGTACATAACATAATTGAAGGATCCATGACTATTAGCAGAGATTCATATCCCTCATTTTCACATCCTAGCCAAGTTCACGTTCCCTTGCAACTCTAGTAGTAAGTTTTGCAACAGAGATTATCAGATTACAGATGCTCTACCTCAGTTATCAATGTTTATTTTAACATAAGTACTTCTTTCTTTCACTGGTAAATTTGCAGAGAGAAATGTAGTTCAATGAATACATCAATTCACGCACATGCCATAACATCTTAAGCTTGTGCAATGCTATATTTTTCATTCTAATGCCATAATACCAGTTTTATACACTGAATTGTCCGGAAATTTTGACAGCAATATGTTGCAGTGGAACTTGCAACTTCAATTTCAAAAGCACGACCAAATTCAACATGCAACTCAGATCAGAAGAGCAATGTGAAGGAAATTTCACAGTAGGTCATCACACTGGACTTACATCTCCTACAATGGAGGGTTCCTAAACTGCTTTCTCTAATTGCACCTTGGACAAAAGTTGTCCCTTGTTTCCCTAATGTGTCATCAGTTCCCAAGTAAAAGGCCTAAACAGCATAATATTGCAAGAAGTGTAAACTTGCCTATTGTTCCCCATCAAAGAATTCTAGATACTTCTTCTGACTTGCTGCATTTATAAGTTATTAGTTTAGGTCTACTTCCAACCCATATGACTGGATCAACTACAAAGTTAAAAAAAAAAAAAAGATGTCAGTGGATTCTTAACTTCCACTCAAATGTAATAAAGGACTGATACTCACTTTGATATGTCTATCCACAGGGCTAATGTGCACATTCTCCAGCCTCAACTCTGTATGGGCAAGTCCATGGCTGTGTAAGTAATTAACCTGAGGCAAACAAGAACATGATAATTGCATCCAATGTGACGAAGAAAAACTTATGCATCTATGACAGCAAAATATATACACAAATATTTATAAACAGAAGACATACTCCAATTAAGAGATCCCTCATAAGAATTCGAGTTAGTCGCAATTGTCGAGAAACAGCTGGTCCCCCAACTGTATCATCTCCCACCCTCCTAACAGACTCCTCATCCAAAGCAAGAGTAGCTTCTAATGTTGGCAGCCAATCTGCTTGTTGAAGCCAATGTCTCAAAGAGAAACTCCCATGATACTGCAAAAGAAGGATTAACAGCGAAGTCTCATATAAAATGACTCAGCAACAAAGGCGAATACAAATTCCCATCTACAACATGCAGAGGAAAAGGTGTTCCATTCAAAATCCCCACAAGAAGGGTTCTTTGGTGCCAAACATCCTACTCAGCTCAATAATAGTGTATGTTCAGTACTTCACGAACTTTCCCCACAACAATAAACATAAGCCTCAAGCTACTTCTGCCAATACTTTGCCAACAAAATAGCCCTACATAAAAAGGGACGTACCCCGTGAACCAGGGTAAATGAACCATGGTCGCCAGTTGTGGTTGAACAGACATAGCCATGAACTTGCATTGAGTAAGAATGATACATAAGTCTTCGGCGAGCAAGTTTTTTCAATACCTACAAGACGACATGTCAATGATAAAAAAATACAATAAGCTTGAAGACCATAAAAATGATAGCATAAAATTCAATCCATACATTTTAAATAAACAAACAAACCTCTATGGCCCGTTTCCCCCTTCGCTGAGCTTGAGCACTAGTCAATTGTCGAATCACGACTCTTGTACTATACAAAGGGCTGCATTTCATGAAAACGAAATCAGATGCCAATATTGCATTCCTTCATACTAATCTATAGTCATATTATAAACAACTGAAGCATATCACAAGCTGACCTATTTGGATCCTTTACTATTGCTTCAAAAACTGCCTCATCCGCCTGCAATAAAGCTTTAATTCAAAGTGGAGGCCAAACAAATATAAAAATTCTCCATATATAATATCCTGATAAAACATACAAGTAGGAAATACATTCAACTTGTGTATCGAATATACCCGCCCACCGAGGCCGACGCTAACTCGATCGCCAATTGTAAAATCAGACATCCTGAACTTTATAACGTGATCCAGTTCATCCTCCACCAATTCAGAGCCAGTGGCAGTGGTAATAGAACTCTCATCGGATGATTCCAACGGAAATACAGCTTCTCTTGATGATGAAAACCTCCTCAATGTCGAGCTTCCTCTCGATCTTCGCATTAGATTATCAGTTTTACCAAATAGAGGTAAACAAATTGGCGTAATCGGCCTGTTCTTCGACAGATTATTGCTAAAATTCAAGTGTGGTACTGCAATACTTTCCAGATTCGGACTCGAGCAACTTACTCCAACTAATGCCATTCACTTCAAATCTAATAAACAAACAACCAAGAAGTACATAATCAAAAACATAAAAATGAAATTTCATCAAGTCAATACAAGTAGTCGAAACTACGGAAGTTCAATTTTCTTTCATTTTCCAACACATTCTCGGCAGGCAAACAAAGACGAAGATGTAACAATTACAGAATCGGAATAGAAAGACTTACCAGAGAGAGAGAGAGAGGAATCGAAGAATTGCTGCGATCCGGGAGGGAGTGTTGGTATATAATGACGACAAGCGTGTGAGAGTTGCGTGTAAGAGAATGCCTGAAACGTTTCCGCACGAGTCTCTCCACAGCTCTACGTCCGCCTTTTTGTCCTTGCCACCTATCCAAAATATCAGAGCTAGCTACTATGATCAATACAAGTTTCAGAGAGGCTAACGTAACTACCCGTCTCCTTTTAGTATCAGTCTTCGGTGACGGCCCAATTAGAATAGTAAGACAGATTGTACATTTCACGTTTCACTGTTTTGTTTCCCATATTCTTGGGGCGGGCTAAATATTTAAAGATTATATAAGTGAACCTTACCGTCTCGTGTTGACCGATTACACTATGTACCGATAATGAAGTGGTGTAATCGTTATATTAAATATTTTCTCCTTGGGGGCACTACTCTCGAACTTTCAATTTCTCCGATCACCAATACTGAGATTTGAAATGAATGAAAATTATTAGATTAATAGGTTTCATTATTTTTTTTTCTTGAAGACCTGTCTATCCGAGGGTTCATGCTCATTTGGGCTTCCAAATTTAAAATGCAAAATATTTTCTTTCTATGATTGTTTATCATTATGATCTTTTTTCTTGAGATACGGTAGAATCGTAAAAGTGTTTTATGAGATTTTTTATTTGGTCAAGAGTGTTTTTTATGAGGTAAAATGATATAAAATTCAGCAGCAAAATTAGATTTTTAGCCTTTAGAAGTAAAATTACCTGCATCTTACTCATCTTAGATTCACCATTGATGAAAATCTCACATACCAAGTCACTCTTTTTTTACTCCTTTCTTACCAAATTCTTATTTATAGAATAAGATCCATTAATGAATGGATTCACTTGGAGTTGATAAGAAAATTTCATAAAAATTAATCACTATGTAAGTCCTTGAGAGTGCGGTTCCATTTAATATACCTTCATACATTCTCTCCTTGGTACATATCTAATTGTTGCATAAGCTCCATCAGAAACTGGAATACCAGGATTGCATAATATCATAAACATGAACCAGTACAGCTTTTGACTTCATTTATTCAGCAAACAATATATACAACTCTGGACTTTTCCATTTACAAAGGAGATTATTGTAGCTAATAGGAGAGATCAACTAGTTCCAGGTGTTGGGGGTTCTTTCTAGCTTATTGAGCAAAAGCTGTTTAAACATTCAACTTAGATTAGCCCAAGCTTACATTTTCACATATATGTTTCATTACTAAGTCGACTCTAACTACTTATTTCCAGCATCTCTTCTTACTGATAAGAGTTTAACAGTGTTGCTTCTTGGAAGAATCAGATTCGTCGGTCTTTGCAAACCTTCCACGGATCCTCGGTTGACTGTCAGCCAGAGCCTTCCTGCAAGCATACTGAAAGAAAGAAAAGCATTAGTGAACCGGTGACAGAATAGTTTTACCTCAATACCTCACACCGCAGTTTGTTCATTATTACTGAGCAGAGTCAACTTCTCCATTAGATTGTCTCAATTAGGGAAATTATCATCTCATCAAGCCAAGATGATGAAGAATCTCCTCCATGCAGTGATGTGGACCATAGTGATCAAGCAAGAAAAGAACAACGGGAAGTGCACAGTGAAGGAGAATTAACCTTTATGAAGGGATAAGTCATGCAAAAAACAAGAACAAAAAAACCTTATGAAGGTTCTTGGATTCGGAAAAATGAGAATAATGTCAATAAAGAATATAACATTTTGGTCACGAGCAATGAAAGGTAAACCTGTTACAGTCCTTACAAAGGTTGCCATAAACGCATCCAACACGGAGGGCATGAATCTAAAGTAGCTCCAAATGGCATCAAGTTTATGACAATTTTTTCCAAATGGAAGTCAAAGAAGGCTTCCTTGAGATTGTCTATAGCCATCAGAAGAGGAGTGCAATGGGTTAATAGAACAGGTAATGATATGGTGATGTCATTTGCATTAAGATGAACTGTTGATGGATGCTGACCATTTCTTACATGTGGTCCAGGTCGACAGTGGAGAGGCTCATGTAACCAAGTTTGTTCTTTATATTGAGAATTAAAGTTAATAAGAGACAAGACCGCGTCAGTTAATGCAGTAGCTATTCCACCAAGGATGGATATACATACACCACAACACAACTTATATCCCCCCTTCCCCCCAAAGAGAGATAAAGATGGGGTAAAAAGAAAGGAAAAAAAAACTTATTAGAAGATAATGAACATCTACCCAGAGCCACAGAGTAATGGACGCAAGCAATTTTTTCATTTTTTTTTCCATCAATAAATATCAAACACGTACCCGCATCAAACTCCAGCACCGTCCATTTTTGGGGGTTTTGAAGAGATACTGCCCTAGCTGACAGCTAATGGTGCAATTGATATAAATGATAGCACATGCAGCCCAAAACACTGCCAATCAATTACCTTGATTTTCCTGCCAAAGTTCCTCTTTGTTTTCTTATTCCTGTATCTGGAAAGCTTTTGCTGACGATCTTCAGTGATGCAATTGCTGTTAAGTTGTGACTGCCCTAGGGAAGAATGGATGAGGCCCACATTATCATTACCAAGAGTCTGTCATAAAAACCCATTATCAATGACCGAGGCACATCCTGTTGAAATGGCCAGAAGCATCTGAACATTTCTTAGTTTGTAGACTTCGTCACAAAAGCAATAAATGCTTGGGACTCAATCACAGATATGAATTTACATAGAGCTTGTGCTTTACACCAGAGATGCAGAACAAAGGAAAATGCAGATACATCTACATACACTTATATATAAGCACATTTCAACTCATAAATGAATTATCAGTTTCTGATTTCACATGTAAACTGCTGGCCAGATAAATTTCTAGGATGCGGTGCTTAGGAAAATAGAAAACTTATTCAATCTAGGAAAAACTTGAGGTTAGTAATAGACGGATAAAAAATTTGGATTCTATTGTTGTTGCTTATAGCTAAATCAATGGTCGGGAAATTCATGACAAAATTGATCAGAGGCTGATGATTTAGTTTCTTGGTGGAACCAGATAGTCTTCCCTCCCTTGCAGCAACTAAAACTATAGCATAAACAATATCTCTTCCACTAAACCAACGGAGTTCCAGCAAGAGGTGTGTAATTCTTCCTTCTACACTGCTAATACCTTCTAGGTGATCAAAAATGAGATTTGACAAGTTCGTGTGATATGCTCACAAAAATCAACAGCCAGTTAATGCATCAGTATTGCTTTTTACATTGTTCTGCTGACCATAACCATTAATTAATCACTTCTTTTAATTTTCACTGGCGATCATTTCTTATTCTCGCAAAAGGTGAATAGAAGAGAACAGGACTTCTTGGTGCCTCTCTGGTCTCTTTATCTTACAACTTCTAGCAACTCCTAGGACTTGAGTAGCATAGATTCACGCCAGCAAGCATACATGGACCACAACCTAAGATAAAGAAATAGGAGGAGGAAATCTTAATTGTTGAAAGCTAGTCAACCTTTTTACAAACTTTGCAATGATTATAAACAGGTTGTTAACATTTGCTTTAAGCTTTTGTTCATGTTTCCTCCATTTTTATACCTTTTCCTTTTCAAAGAATGGCCTAGTGCCATTTCATTCTCAGATTTCCTCAAAGGCCACTTAACTGGCTTGAAGACAAATCGGATAAGAGAAATAATCAAATACAGATGTAAAGGAAGATGGGCAGAGATGAGATGACATAGCAAAAGCGCATTTAAAATTGACCTTTATATCTCCTTCACTGAATGCCCTTCGCATCCCATACACAGTTCCAAAGTCCAGTCCAGGAAAATCCATAAAATTAGGCCTTATTGAAGCCCCGTGCACCCACTCCATCGAGCTTAAACACCCTGAGCTAATACTTTTCTGCAGTTGTTCCTGAGGAAGCAATTTTTCTTCTGCAATCGGATTTTCATCTATCCTCACACCAGGAATCTTGATGTCCAGAACCACTGAGAGTGGTGTACCAATTGCTTCTTTTGCCAAGAGATCCCTCTTGCATTCATAGAAAACCTCACTCAAAAGTTGCTCACTCTGTATTGATTCAATACCTGCAACCTTGAGCGCTTGTGGGGAGACCACATCATCTCCACAAGAGATCATTGAAATGGCAGCCATCATGGGATCAAGCCCCACCCCTGGTTCTTCAATAATCGGTTCTGGAGCTTTGAAGAGATCTCCTTCTTCCCCAAAGTCATATTCCAAAATGGAGGAGGTCTGAACCAGATTGCCCTGTATTAAAAAACAAAGTCTAACAAGTTGCAATATGAAAAACAAAAACTCTCCATATATTACTGACTAGAACGAAAAAACTAATTTTACCATAGATAAATTTCAACAAAAATACATATATCAGCTTTCACACTGCATATGCTAAAACATCTGGACCTAGAAATGGCAAAATCTATAAACCATGAGACATCTTAACAAATACTGGTCACACTACTCAAATCCATATTAGCTTTAAGAAAATCAACATCCTTGCTAGATCCATAGGGCAGAGCATGGTTTCCATATTTGTCCATAAGTCAGGTAAAGGTAGCTAAACTTGAATAGAAAGAACTAGGCTGCTTTCCTAGAATTGCAGCCCAGTAATCATCATGCCAGACAAAAGGGGAGAGGGATCTTAAGTTACACTATCTCAACAACTTAAGTTTTTAGAGCAGCTGGTAGTTTAACATAATATCAAAGGTCCAGAACTTGTCACCACCTTGATAATTACAGGAAGACAGCATAGGGCAAATGACAGAGCTTCGAGCTACTTGTTAGGGCTGTCGAAGAGCGAAGAAGAAAGTCACTTGAAGCTGGCAAAACCTAGTTGACAGCCGAGAGGTCCTCGCCTGCACAAGCAAGCATATTTTAGCTCCCTCATTCTCTTATTGTGTTGGCAGGCTTGGGTGAGCATAGTAGGGTTAGATTAGTGGGAGAAGGACTGCAAACATTCGTCCCATGAACTGCCAGGGAACCATGCATTCCTCTCCGGCTCGGCTCTCGCGTGTCCGGGGTCCGATCAAATCAACCAACGACCGGTTTACGGAACAAGCAATTAAACAAGGGCCAAGAGATTGATGAAAGAACCTCCTAAGTCAGTGTTGTGTTCAACTCTGCGATTAGAAGGATTTTTTGTTATCGTCTTTCTTTTCCTTCACTCTCTTCTCTTAGCAAAGTAGGCTCAAGTCACACTTTTTTTAGTTTGCTACAAGCTAGGGCTAGGGACTGCAATCAACCGCTTCCCCAGTAGTCGTCAGCTCAATCTTGATAGATCCGATCAGGTATTCAAACCTTTGCACGCCGGTACCAAAAACCGACGCCTTACCAATTGGCTATACTCCATACAACCCGTTTCGGACGGTAGAACGGGGAGAGGGGGAAGGGAGAAACAGGGCTCAAAGAATGAGCTAAGCCGTGCAAGAACGCGTGGATATAGCAAGTAGGTCCCCATAGAAGACGCAAGAGCCTCCAGCCGGATCGACCAACAATGATATGCCATAGGGATAGGCTCATTCTACTAACCAGTAATCCCCAGGCCTACCTTTCATAGATGCCCCTGAAATGTGGGATTGGTTGATTGAAAAGCTCAAACAAGAGTAGGACATTCCATACAAATCTTTCTAATCTGCTAGCTAGTCCTCCTCTTAAATCCCATTTTTTCATCAACTAATAGGGTGAATTCTAAGGTTTCTTATTCCAGTTGTAAAGTGAAACGAATGAAGAGGAAGCATAGGCACAACCAAACCCACTAGCAACCTGTGTTTCCAACCCAAAAGGAATTGAAAATGAAAGAAGAATTTGTGTGCACTATTTATGGAGTGGAGTGACTATCCTTAATCTCCTCTTCCCTACCTTTCCCATTTTTGCCTTCGGCTATTACCGGTTGGCAACTTTTGGCCCAACATTGGATTTGTTTGAAAATAACCAAAGTAGTGTTCATTCAATAAAATCTTTTATGCCAGCCCAAACTAATTACTATCTTTGAAAATGAAGGAAAGAGTTATTCCTTTCAAGAACTAGTGGAAAGAGTTGAGTTGAAACCAACTTCCCCCATATTAATTCCCCCTTTCACATCAGATGATGAGGCCATGCAAAAACTTTTTCTTTTATTGGCGCTCGATAAGTAGGCTATTAGATTAAGTCGAAAGCCTACCAACGCAGAAGGGTTTCAGAGAATCCAAACAGGGGAGGCGATAGCATCTTGATCGAAAGCTCATCTGTTCTAAATAATGAGAAATACTTTTTGAAATTCGATCAAATCGATCGAGAATCTCATTATATATTAGGTGAGTCAACCGACTAACCGAGTTGGAGATTGAGCATCCATGTCACAGAATCTTTCTCTAGCCAAGAATTCAATTATTGATCAAATTGGGACGGATCCAAATCATTGACAAATGAAAAATCTACCATTTTAAGACTAGGAAAAAAAAAACCTAGGAAAGAGGAAGAGTCACTAAGACAAGAGCTAGATAAGCAAGCAAGAAGGAAAGAAGATTGTGTCCAGGATCTAGTAATCTAAGACTTGCTTCTTCTAGTCGGCTCGTATTTGTATGTGCTTTATTACATAAATCTTAAGTCGTGGTCATGTCTCGCCCCCCACTATAGTGACCGGTTCTATGTTTTCTCCGAATTTCATTAGTGACTATAAGGTGCCATGGTTTACCATTAGTAGTTCTTAACCAACCCTTTATTATTATGTCTTCTTTTCTGAAGGGCTTGAGCACCAAATGCTTTTAGTGAACTATTGAAGCTATCAAGAAAGTATCAAATGTTGATGGTGACAAAAGTGATCGACTTTCAGTGGACTCGGAGTCAATGAGTTCAATAGAACAACGTAACGAGTCCAAGGTTACACAAGCGTTAGCCAACTTTGATAGGCATAGCATTGCAAATAAATAGAGAAGACAACTTCCCGTTTTGTATCTACTAGAGTCGCGAGCTTGTTGTAGTCGGTCCTAAAGGGAGAACCTTGCTGCCAGAAAAGGGGGAGAGGGATCTTAAGTTACACCATTTCAAATAACTTAAGTTTTTAGAGCAGTTGGTAGTTTAACATGGTATCAAAGGTTTAGAACTTGTCACCACCTTGATAATTACAAGAGACTTGCACGTGCTTGAAATGGAGAAAAAGTGGCCACTTCCCTTTATTTAGCAATGAAATGGAGAAAATCGACAAGATATAATCCATGGTTCCACAACATTTGTTGCCAGAATTTATGCATAAATTTGGCAACTCAAACTCAGCCACAATTTCCATAGAGCTGGTGTTTATATCCCCAAAGAGTTTCCTTCCTAAGAACTATTCAGCTGTTATTAATAGTCTCAAAAGTAACTAGAAGTCCAAACATTCAAAGGTATAAAGATAAAATCCAACTTTCCCAAAGGTGACTCTTTTTCCCAAAATTAGTATTTCCCCCACACAAACCAATGGAATAACAAAATTAAAGGTGACTTAGCTTTTGCTTTTCCCAACTTTTCTTCTTTAATCTCAGCAAGTGCAGCGAAAAGTAAATTCTTCACGACAAGTTGACATTAGATTAGGAAAAAAAAATTGTGAGCATATTATTAAGTACCCTAAAAGAAAGAAAGATATGGAAAAACAAATCCGTGGCCAATTTTGTCTTTTCCGCATAAGAAAAATGGAAAAGAGAGAAGACAACACGGAACGCGTGATTGTGATATTATTTTCCTGATTCCAGGTCCAGCACACAAAGAGAACTGAGTCACTTTCTATATGTCTGTTTGGTGGCTGGGAAAATTCTCAAAATTGACGAACTGAAAGTTTGCATATTAGATAGTTAAAGTTCCAATTTTCCTTCTTTACCTCGTAGCAACCAGTGGGTATTTTCCTTCATTTTCACTTTGCAATGCTGAGAGAATTTAAACAAAGAAATAATTTTTACGAAGTTTGACTTTTGATGGCCTGGACAAAACAAAATATACTCGATTCAAACATTGAAGCTTTGCTCCTCTGTTTCTAAAAACCAAGCGGAAGCCAAACAACTTTGAAGATCACAAATCAATATAATTTTGCAACAAAACACAGCATAAACTCAAAGACAACCTCAATAGGAGAGAAAAACAAACCCTAAGCCGCAATCAATGAAGTGTTGAAGCTCAAAGCCCACATTTAACCAATCAAACAACTGCTGAAAGATCAAATTCACAAGAAACGGAGAGATATAAGAGGAGAAACAAGATAGAGAAACTATTTACCAAGGGAGCATTGGGTTTCTGAGAGCAACAGAACGCTTCGAGCTGTGGCACTTCTTGAGAGTAGTTGTGGAAATAAGGGAACAGAAGCCCAGTTTCCGCATACATTTCTCTGCTTCTATGGACTCTCTCTCTCTCTCTCTCTCTCTCTCTCTCTCTCTCTCTCTCTCTCTCTCAAAAGTCCAAAAGAGTAGAGGTTCAAGCAGAGGTGTTTCAATGGAGAAACAGTCCTTTTTATAGGTGTCCAAACAGAGCAAAAACGGAAAACAGCAGAAGCAGCCGTAATGGCGACAGAGAAAGTAGGAGGAGAGAGAAAGGGATTGAAAAGAATCTGCCTTGGTTGGTTCTGGGGGTCTTAATCTGGAGGGAAAGAGAATTTGGGGTAATAATTCTAATAATATAATTAAAAAAAATAAGAAACGAAATTATTGATTTTTGTTCCATTTTAATATAACCTTTTTACATTCTGGGAAAAAAAAACATAGTACAACTTTTTTCTATCGAATAATATGATTATCCTCTACCTATTATTATATTCTTAATTTTAAGTTATTTATAATTCTTTCTAAGCGAATCATTTATTATTGTTTGGATAAATTTTTGGGGAGAGTTTGTATTAATTTTTTCAAATCTTTCCAAACTCAAACCATTCTTTACAAAAATGAGATTTAATATTAAATAAAAAATATTATTTGGACCTAAAAATCTGACATAATTTGTTGACCTAATGACGTGGTTTCATTGGAACCATTAAATTAACACCAAGTTCTAATATTTGATGAAGTCTACGGTCAATCCAAAGATCATGATGAATTAGGTCAGCAAATTAGGTCTCAATAGCATTGCTCATATTAAATTCAGTTTATATTCATGTTTGATTTACAACACATCCACATGTAAGACCCACAGATATATTAAATTATTAACAACTATTTGTCTTATAAATAACTATTTTATCCCCTTGATCAATCCAATTCATATTTATGTTAAGAGATACAATTATTTTTTGCATCCTTAACCTCTTAATTCATCTTCTTAAACCCACCTCTTAGGTTTGACGAAACTCATGATCATGAATTTATTTTTCGGGTCGGGTTTGAGAACCCAAAATTAAATTTTTAACCCAAACGTAGGGTTTGAGAATATTTTGTATTATTTTTTCCAAACTCCGAACACCAATTCTACCAAATCGACAAAACAAACAGGCTGTACTATAAGGATATGTAAAAAAATGTGAAATCGGACTTATCTTTTTGGACGCCCAAGTCAAATTATTGAACTAAGATGTTTGATTTGGTTTTTATGCCAAAAAGTGTTGAATCGGATTAATGTTTTTGGATGCAAAAGTCAAATTATTGAACTGAGATGCTTGATTTTGGTTTTTATACAAGAAAGCAAACGTTGTTGGGGAGGAGTGACATGCATTTTGTTGACCATGTCAATTTCCTCTATGAACTTACCACGACTAAGTGTTACTCCTATCGGGTTTTAAATTAATATTCGATATTTATTAAATTCACTATTCAACTTTTGAATTTTTGTTGTTTTAAATTCAGGAGTAACGATTTTTTATACTTATTTTAGGTTCAAATGAAATTAAAATTGAAAAGGAGCTTTGTCATGGTACAATTATT
This sequence comes from Ilex paraguariensis, assembly GCA_963454935.2. Classification (NCBI taxonomy): domain Eukaryota; kingdom Viridiplantae; phylum Streptophyta; class Magnoliopsida; order Aquifoliales; family Aquifoliaceae; genus Ilex; species Ilex paraguariensis. Next base: position 751,463 of record CAUOFW020002158.1, on the reverse strand, counting down.
ATTATTATTATTATTATTTTCATTTGCATGCGTGACATGTTATAATGTATTATAAATAGATATTTATACAATTTTGTAAATATACAAAACAAAGTGATATAATAAGGACAAAACCTTGTACAACATCATGCATTAATATATTATGGATTTGTCCCCCATGCTGCCCATCATGCTCTGGTTATTTTAATGTATCATTGCATTATTATATTACATGATTTAATGTCTTTATTTGACTAAGTGAACCTAAATCTAGTGTGCGTTTATCAGTACATGTTCGTGGGCTAAACAGTGTGCTCATTTATTGTAAAGGTCAGTTCGAGTACTTTCTTAGGCGCGTGGTACACGCTCCTATGAATGTTGGACAACAATTGCACTCCAATTATTTTTAACTCTTAGCAACATTGAAAGAAGCTTTAAAAAACTTAAGGATTAATTGCACGAAAGTCGTTAAAAGTACGAGATTTATCCTATTTTAGTTTTTAATATTTTGATTGTATTATTTTAATTGTTGAAATATTTTTTATATGGTCTCTCAAATAGATAATTTTTAGATTGCTAACAATTTTTTTTATTATAAATTTATCACGTAATACTTAAATATAGATAAAAAAATAATTTAGATAATTCTTGATCTAATTTTTATCCAACTTTTGGTCAAAGAGTTACCTAAATTTCACAGTTTTGATCATGAGTTGTCCAAATTTTAATCAAGAGCTATTCATATTACACTTTTTTGGTCAAGGATTATCTAAATTTTGTTTAAGAGTTACTCAAATTATTTTTTGTTCATATTTAGGTGTAACGTGACATGTTTATATTAAAAAATTGTTAATAATTTGTACGTTGTCTACTTGAGGGACCACACATAAATATATTCAATACTTCAGAAATTAAAATGATGCAATTGAAATATTAGAGACTAAAATGAGATAAACTCTATACTTTGGGGACTTTCAATGTAATTAATCCAAAACTTAAAAAGTATAATTTAAATAGTAATAAGAGTAAATTTTAAATTCAGACGTCATGAATTTAAATTTTGATAATTTTGGGTTAGACTATGAGGGATTTATTCATCATAAATATTTTAGTCTCACAGTTGATAGTTTGCCTTTGATCGGATTAAAAAGAGGATTAGTCGAATGTGCGTAAGTTAGTCCAAACACCCATGACCATTGAACTAATTTAAATAAAGAGTTTTGTGAGAGTTTTTTTAGCAGGATTTAGGAGAGTAAACAAGTCATATTCACATATTTTTTTTCTTTCCTTTTTGTAACTTTATACTATAATTTTTAGTTTAGTTTGAAATATAAAATAAAAAGTTTGGACCAATTCACTATAAAACTGGTCAATAATAAGTTACTGTCTCACTAATACATAATGCAAGATTTTTAAAGGAAAAAGTAGAAATTAAAGTATCTAAGGAAATATTAATCTTCTTAGTCTCTCATGAAAATCTTGCTAATATTCTGAATTGGCTGCAAATTGTGAAATTTGCTTAACCAACAACATAATTTCAATAAAATTTTGGGTCTCTCTCTCTCTCTCTCTCTCTCACACACACACACAAACACAAACACACACAAGAAAGTAAAAGGAAAGTTGTAAAAGAGAGAAAGAAAGGACCTGTCATCCAGTTGGATGAAATTGTTCGAATTCTCCATCAATGTGGTGAGGCCTATTCCTCAACATGATAATTTGTTATATATTATTATGTATAAAAAACACCTGCAACAATGTAACTTTTGTCCTTTTCACCAGCTCAAAGCCCAATGGGGCCCAATATGTGGTAGGTGCATCATAATTGAGAGAATATGGACATTATGGTGGGCGTTAAACTTCAACAAAAAGTTGATCGCAAGTAGAATGCACACTCCATCAACCAATTTTTTTCTTTTTATTTAATAATGAGAAGTATTCAGATTAATTTATGTATATTTAGATTAATTTTTTTATTGGTCTGATCAAAAGTAGGTTATTCACGTTGAGATTAGGATATTCATGAGAGATAAATCTCTTATTGCCTAACTCTAAGGAATTGTCAAGATTTAAACTCAGAACGTCTAAAATAATAATTCATCTCAATTACCACTTAAATTACCCTTAAAATTTTATTAACCAAAAACTTTGAAAATGTATGCAAGAAGGGGTAACAAACCTTCAATTTTTGAGGGCATGGAAGCAATGGTGGATTTCGAGTAAAAGGCGGGATTCACAAATTCATACCATTCAGATAATTGTTGACTTGGGGAGGATTAGTGGAATTTTTAGTATATATATTTAATTTTTTTTATCTCTTTATCGTCTTTAGTGAAAAAGAGAATATGGAGTCAAAAGAACTTATCTTCCTTAATATCTAAAATATTTTCAATGTTGTGTAGAATTTATTTAGTGTTCATAATAGTTGTGAAGAGTTTGGCCCTCCAAACGATTTATTTTTTATGTTCCTAAACGCAATTGTTGAAAGATTTTGAGTAAATTTCTTTTACTCTTTGTTGTTATTATACTCTAGAAGCCTACACATAACTCCATGTAGTTTTGAAAACTATTAGAAATTTCATTGAAATTAATGTTCAAAAGTTAAAAGATGACAATTTTCATAAAATTACATGCTAAAATGATTTTTTATGATGTTAAAACATATTATTCTTTTATTTATTTTTTATTATCTTCTTTTTCTGTCTTTCCTTTCTCTAGATTTTATGTAGGTTTCTCAATTTATACAAAAAATAAATATATTTATGCTAATTTATTAACACTATTAACTATTGCACTTTTTCAGATGGGTAAGTTAATTATCATTAAGGTCAAATAATTCTCAATTAAGTTTTTAATCTGGAAAAAAAATTTGGATGATGGGGAAAATCTCTAGCATGTCCTCGGTGAGATAGGTGCGACTTAGTCGTTCGTGAGTTCGAGTAGAATCGAGGGCAAACCCTAGATGCATAAACCGGTCTCTTAATTCATACACTAGTTAAATCAAAATTTGTGCTTGAAATTTAAAATTACACCAGAGACTTGGATATAATTCATCTAAGCAATTGAAATTCTTCATACTAATTAACCATGCTTTTGTCACCCAAGAGATTGGAACCCTTGACCTCATCAAAGTATGTAAAGAAGGTTGTTAAGAATTTCAACTAAGCCCCAATAAAGAAAAGTGTAGTTGATGCCCACTTTTGAGTGATTAGTAATGTCCATTATGGAATGTCCACTTTGGGATTGCCCAGGAGACACTACATAAAACCTTAAATTCCCGCATTAGGAAAAAAGGAAAAGTTAAAAAAAAAGTTCTATGCAAATCTATGAACTCTTCTAGGAGCTTAGGTTTGTCTCAATATCATCAAAACCGGCTTCGTTTGAGTCTACGTATGAAATGCCTAGGTGATTTGGCTAAAATGGAAAAAAAAAAAAAAATCTCAAATATAATTATAATTCAATTCCAATCGATCAACTTACAACTCGATGGTTTTAAAAAAAATTAGGATGAATCCTTAAAAAATTGGACCGACCATAAATATTTTGGGCCGATCTTAAGTATATCCAATTGAGTTTTAATTTAACTTGTTTGAATCATAATTGGCCTAATTGAATTATAATTTCAAGTATTTTTTGATTTTTTTTTCTTTTTTTTTTTTTATAAAATTGATAAGTTACTCATATGAAAGAATAAAATACATATTTAAATATCTGAAGGTCTCAGATTCAACACTTTCTCATAGCCTTAAAGATCAGTCATTCTTATTTCTCAGGAAATATGTTTTAAACCCGTTCGAGTTACGGTGACCAATATTCGAACTCGGGAGAATAGTTAACACAAATTTGAATACTCTATAGCAAAAAAAACAAAAATGACATAGTTAAAGAGGTGAAACTGTAATTTGCCTATAATGTACAAGCAAAGATGGGGAGATACACGGTCTAAAGAGACTTTGTGAGGGCATGTCAATTTGCATTATGAGATAGTCGTCGTATATGCCCCGAGATAAGACGTGGACTCATGTCTAGTTTTAGATATTTCTCAAGTTGATGTTGAGTTTTGATTTAATTTAATATTCGATGTGGACTTCTCCTATACAACTTACTTTACAGAGTGATTAAAAATTGTCTTCTTAAGAGTTATGTCACCAAATTATTGTGGTTTTGAAACTTTTTTTTTCTCTCATTTTTTTTATTGTAATTTATTTCTCAATTTATCGTAATTTCTATAAATACAATTAGATAGTAAAATTATTGAAGATGATTATTTTTTATTTCATTATCGTATCAAAATTTATTTTTTTGATTGCAATAGTTGGCTTCCGCTTTAAGTGGTGGTATTCTCGCTTCTTTTTTTTTTTTTTGGTGTGGGGGGGGGGGGGGGGGGTGTTCAGACATTAGCACGTGAGCAGAGAATGATGAATTCGAACTCGTCTTCTTGAGATCTATCATTAGATCAAGAGCTAATGTAAGAGTTATTTTCACTAAAAGCTGTTAAATCAAGCCTTCCTAGAAGATTCATGGTTAAAGATTATCAACGTACTAATCATAAAAAATAGACTGTCCCCGCAAAACCTTGGTTTGCATATGTGTTTATGGGCGGGCCTAGTAAGTCGGACTATGATAATATATATATTTTTCTCTCCTCTTATATTTTTATTCTAATTTATTTCTCAATTTGTCATAATTTCTATAAATACAATTGGATGGTAAAATTGTTAAGGGTGCAACTCAGACAAATTTAGAGGTTAACCCTAGTCTAGTTTTAGGTATATAATCTTCAACTCTAATCCTAACGCTAAGCTGATCTCAACCCGAGTATTGTCTAAATTTAATTCGGGTTGACTCAGGTTGAATTCGAATTACTTAATTCGGGTTGATAAAAGGGAGAAGAGTGACGAGTGACAGAAAGAGGCTGAGAGTCTACAACAAGATTCATACGAGTGAGAGAAGGATGCTGAGAGGGGGACTAAGAGTCTGAGACCAGGGGAGAAACGAGTGACGAGTAAGAGAGGGATCTGAGAATGATGGAGGTGCAGGAGTGAAGACATGAAATGAAGTGAAAGTTTGAACTCTGAAAAGTGAAGATAAATACTAACCCCTAATTAAATATATTTATATTTATGTATATTCGTATTCAACCCGATTTTAATATTCGGATTGAGCCCGACAATTCGTGGCCTCAATTTCAAGGCTTATCCGAATTCAATTCGGGTTGAATTTTTTTGCCTAGACCCAGCGTAAATATTAAAAATTCTACCCCAAGTTCTGTTTTTTTTTTGTTGGACTCAGGTTGAATTTGAGTTAACCCGCCCAAGTTACATCCCTAAAAATTACTGAAAATGATTATTTTATATTTCAGTATTGTACCAAAATATATTTTTTTGATTGCAGTAGTTGGTTTCCACTTTAAGTGGTGCTATTCTCACTTTTTTTTTTTTTGGATCAGACATTAGTAGAGAACGATGAAATTCAAACTCTTGATCTTAAGTTCTAAGGCAGAGATGATAATCATTAGATTAAGAGGTAATGGAGGAGTTATTCTCACTCAAAGCTGTTAAATCATGCCCTCCCAGAAAATTCATGGTTAAAAATTATCAACGTACTAATCATAATAAATAGATTGTCCCACCAAACCTTTGTTTGCACATGTGCTTATGGGCGGACCTAATAAGTCGAACTATGAGATGACGTAAGCATATAAGTTCAAAAAAGTCATTTTTTTTAATATTTCAATTGTCTCAATAGATCACGACAATATGACTCGGTTAAGTATCACACTAATGCTGAACTTTATGAAAAGTCGTCCCTCCACAAAAGGGAGAAATCAAATTTTGATGCTAATTCAAATTTGTTTAATTGGATATATAATTATTTATGAAAGTTTTGAATAAGAATATTAATACCTTATTTGATTATGGTCTAGTCCAAGTTATACACATATAGATATTTAGTGAAATTGAGTGATCATGTGATTTAATTGATGATGATATGAAGTTAAAATTGAGACAGAATTTACTAAAATTAGTTCTAATTCTGCTGTTCGATTCAAATCAAAATTTTAGAGCGTATTTTAATTTCTTAAAGGACTCGGATATAAAAATATAAGAATGAAATCTATATCAGGCAATTAGATCAAAATCTGATTGAATTTTTCAAATTTGATTCGGATTCAAAATGGGTTAAATGAAATGCGACTCAAATTTAATCTGTTGACGGGTCTAGAATCCAACCTTAATGCCTACCAACTGGCAAAGATGAAAGGCCAAGAATTGGTCACGTTACGAGACTGTGGAGCATTGTGATATATAAGTGAAAGCAACTTCCATAATTCAGGGCCATGAAAAAGAAGAGTATGTACCCATAACCAGTAATTTTCACAGCTATTCTATGGTGGTTTTGGCCCTTTTGGGGACCGGAATAAGGTTGAATAATAGTGGCAGATTCTGGAATGAGCCAAACAACTCACAACATCATTCTAAAGCTAATAATATGGGACAATGGTGGTGGATGCCCTCACCTTTTGGAAGAGATGGACGTACGAAAATTACCCTACTGGCATATATAGAAAGGTGTTGTGTTATACGTAGTACACTAAATTTATCAAATTAATGTAAATGTTTAGATCAATAGAACCTATCAAATTTTTTTTTTTCCAGTCAAGACACACTGATTCAATTTGTAACAACTCGGCCCAACTGTATGTGTTATTATTGGCGTTGAATTGTACCTCAAGGCTTTAAAACGTGTCATAACAGTGAAGGGAGAGATTTTACATGTATAGGGTAACAACTTTCTCTAACCACACGATGTGGGACGGGTTCATGGATCAACCACCTCACCCTTTCTCATGGCCTCTTGAGCTGTTAAACAACAGAACTTTCGCCTGCTACACAATCATTCACATTCATGTCGTAAATATTTTGTAAAAAAACTTTTTTGATAAGCACATCAATTTTAAATTATGAATAGCTTGAAGTGAAGAAAGGGTGTTCTTGTTCACGATTTGGGTAGGATTCGTCCAGTCACCTACTCTATGGGTTATTATTGGCGATGGAGACAGCATTGGCGATTTTATCAAATTTTTTTGTAACAAAATTTAGATTGTCAGTTTAGTGCATCCCACCACCTTCCACAAATATTGTGCCGCATCATTTCATGAATATGAAGAGTCTATCTAATATTTTTTCAATATAATTTCTATTAATATTTGATCACCCAACATATTGATAAAAGACCATCAGGCTGGTGGTCTAGTGACTTCCACTGCCCACTTTAACATCTTATTTGACTCCTATGAAGTTAACAAGAGTCCCACCAGCAACTCTGTAATGCCAGGTCAAACTATTAACTTGAATCGACCTTTGAGAGCACCTATGGTTTCCTGCCATCTAGGTCCCACTAGTAGACTTCCCTCTTGGTTTCAAGTTGCTATCATCACGCTCAAGCACGAGTGCAATCCCGATTGTCCAATGGAACTTTTTTATGTGGAAAAAAAAAAAAAATATCCTTACTGATAAGAGATTCACTTGAGACGAGCAGATTTTGGAATCACACCTAATGGTCTGGACCTTATTTTTCGGGTATTTAAGCCTGACCTGAAGCACTCTAATTTGGCAAGGCAACAAGCCAGCACAATTGAAAGCCCCCACATGCACACACTGTAAAACAAAATAGTAGACCTGGAAGAAAAGCATTTCCCTAGTATTCTTTTTTCACCGTCTTCCCAACCAAATTACAATTCTCAGAGACCCTCCCTTCTCATTCAACCTCATGCTCTAGCTTCTATACCCATATGGTGATTTTACCGCAACCTTCAATTCCTTAAACATGTAGAGACTGTAAAAGGGTTCCCATATCATAGCCTTAAACGAAAACCAAGTATAATCTACGCCATTGGATTGTTTTTCCTCATCCACCCCCACATCCCTGTTCCCTTCAAGAAAGCACCTTGTCCGATTCATCATGGGCCTACATCTTCATGGGCATATTCTTCAGAAGACTCTAAAAAACTGTGCTATGTAGTCGGGAATGCCAGTGTCATTGAGAAGCTACGATACTCCCTCAAGATGCTTTTTATGGCTTCCCTCAATAGTACATCCAGAAACCAAAAGATAGAATGGCTTTGAACAAGTAGCATAAAAATCAATAATACCAAAGTGAATGCAGAACATTACCGAAATTCTACAGATCATATGATTGACTAAGGTTATGGTGATAATAGAGTACCAAAAGCATACAATAAACAGATTGCAAAGAGCTCATATGGACAAAAGTTCAACCAAAGGCGGCCCAGAAAAACTGATCCAAAAGACAGCACTTTCTTCAATAATGTCATATACTACAGCAGCAGAAAACGGGATCCATCAGCTTATCTTTGCCCTTGAAAAGTCCATCTCCGGATGCTGCATGAGTTCAAGTATCGAGTTCAGAAGACATATAACCCGAGCATATTAATATATGGTGAGAAAAAGAAGAAAGAAAACAGAAAAAAAAAAGGGGGGGTGTTCACCTCAGCCATGAATTTCTTCAACATCTCTTGTTTCTGCATCTCATCACTAGTTGGCAGGCCCATGGACTTCCGTCGCTGGTCAAACTGCAGAAAAGCATTTAGCAGCATGTTGAGAGATCACAAAAAGCAAAAGAACAGAAAACCCCAAAATAATATGAAACATAGAGGGAATGAAACTTTCAGGCAAAGCTTTGGTTGAGTGACTTTTGCACAATTGACAATATTTAAGGACTTCATAATGGATTCTACTAATTAATATCCAACATAGACAAGAAACAACACCAGAATCATGGTGACAAGGAATTCACGACCTACCATCATTTTTTCCACAGTTGATCGGGTTTCTGGGTCCAGATCAGAAAGCTTGCTGTTCTCTGGTTCAACTTTCTGAGTATCAACTTCAGGATCTCCCTTCACCGCACACTTCCACCATTCCATCTGGTCCTGCTTAGTCAGGAGAACAGATACAGTTTTCTGGTCCTCTGCAACAAGTACAAGTTTTTATACAAATGTGCATCAGTCAGCATCTGTACCCAGTTCTTGACCAAAAAAAAGGCGTCTGTACCCAGTTCGCACACAAAAAAAAGCATCTGTACCAGAATTCTTGAAATGAAATTAGTTAAAATCACCAAAAATTAATGGAAAAAGCATTTCTCTGAAAATTGGAATAAGCACTGGATTCCAACTGCAATGACCCCATCCCCCTACCTCCCGTGCGCAGAGGGAGAGCAAAATGTTGATAATCCCTCTACATATGAATATGAACACGCCCAACATAAAGACAATGTACTGATCCCCAAATCAAATGTATTACTTGAGACCTTATAAATCCACCTGTATAGCTATTGCAGTAAAGCCACATGACTACTAATCCACAAGTACTACATGAAGTGGCCTTGCTCAGTTTTTAAGAAATTGGCCATATGGAGGACTGTCAGTGAAGAAACATACCTAGACTCCAATAGCAATCATCAGGTTTCACAGGTTTATAGAGCTCACCCTGCAAGTATGTCAACAAACATGATTTGACATGAAGATATCAAACTGACAGACATACAATATTCAAAATAATCTTACTCCACAACATCACCCACCCAAATAAAAGAAAAACTTCACAACAAACTTACATCAATTATTGGAGGCAGACCCTTGAGACCTACTTTCAGATGGTTCTTCTTTATTTCGCACACAACAGACCTCGATTTTGTTCCAGAAGGTACAGGGACATTAATAGTGACCTCTGGCAAAGACTGGACCCAAGAATACTTCTCAAGATCAAGGCCATTGCCTTTATTGGGAGCTGCCCAATTAATAAAATGGAGAAACGAGAAAAACAGTCATCAGTAATGCAAATTTATCATCCCCGCCCCAACAAAAAAAAAAAAAAAAAAAACAAAAACCCCCCAAAAAAATAAAAAAACATTCTTAGCGAAGTCATAGAAACCACACTTCACACAGGGCCCACAAATAATAGTATGCCATAGCTAAAAAGAGTATCCTTGGGCAAGGACATTGTCACTTCAGATGTACCAGTTTGTGATGTGTTGAATACAATGCAAGATATAGACTTTAGTTGGAAATTAAAATGGGATAAGGGTGAAAAAAGAACAAGCCTTTTCTTTTGGTAATTAAGTAGTCAAAAGATGGGAAACTAACAGGAACTTGTTATGCCCAATTCCACTCAAACTCCAGCTGCAACTACCGAGCCTCACAAATGTATGTCACGAAAAGGCACCTGTTATGCCATAAATATCAGCAATCGTACTCAAATAATTTCAAAGAGCGGGCACTCTTGTAACATCTCAAGATTAAGGGGGATTACTCCACATTAGATTTTGATCCATGTTTCTGGTAGCATCAGTCTCAAACTTTCTCTACGAAAACTATTCATAGCAAGTCCTAAAAAACTGATGAAGTTTCATGTTTAGTAATTCAATTAAACCGTCTCACGAGATTTTAACTTTTCAATCTGTTTTGATCCTACTCTAAGCAATCATGCATCCTTCATTGTTTTACAAAAGTTCTGTGTCTTCTAACTTCACAGAAAGTCATTATGAAAGTAAAAAATTCTAAAGAACAGTTTTGACAAGGAAAGTGCAATCTTGCACAAAGAGCACATCAACTTCTCCCACGATTCTATCAATTAAAACAACATTTTATCATCTAGCTCTCAAATTAAGTTCATCAGCCACCATATCCTGCAGCATCAATAGATTTAAGTTGTGTAAAAATAAACTTAAGTTTTGCTACTATATATCTTAGTATGGTAGCATCCACCAGCAAAATGAAAATCCACATGGATAAAGCCACAAAAAATATCAAAGTTCATTCTTTTTCTCTTTTCCAAATCATCACAAATAAATACAAGGCCAGGGAATAACAACACAAACACAAACACAAATGCAAAACACAATCAAACATATACACATATAATAGAGCATGTTCCAACATTTAGGAAAAGAATCTCGGGCACCCTTTCGCCCTATCAATATTAGGCAAATCTAGAGCAAATTCACATTACAATCTTAAGTTTTAATCCGCAGCCAATTGGATTAAAATTAAAATTCCTGAAATTAATACGCATAAGTAAAATTAGGCGCAAAAACAAACACACAACACACGCACATACGGAATAGAGCTACGTTTCAGGCTTTCGGAACAAAACCCCTTATGTTCTTCATCGCCAATGAAAGAGAACGAACGCCGATATATCATGAGCATAAATAAATAACTAAAATTAGGGCATACGAACACATTTATACACACAAACACAGAAATATTGAAAAGGTGTTGAGATTCAAGATAAGAACCTCGAGGCCCATTCTTCTCGTCCTCCTTAGCGTCAGTCATCTTCAAATCCTCCTTCTTTGGCTCCCCCTTACCTTCCTGCTTCACCGCCGCCGCCGGCGTCGACGTCCCCACAGCAGGCTCCACCTTTACTTTCTTCTCAGCCTCGCCACTGCTCTCAACCTTTGCTTTCTTTCTACTCTCCTCAGACTCCACTTTATCCTTCACTGACCGAACCAGCGCATTCACATCCTTGATCACCGACTCACTCCTGAACAGATCGCTCTCGCGAGCCACGAACTCAAAGGCAGTTTCGAGAAACCTTAGTGGGTTCGATGGGTCAAAAACAGCGTTGAATGGCTTAGTTGTCGCCGACGATGATGAGGGTCTAGTCTTCGGCTTGTGATCTTCTTCTTCGTAATCGGAGAGTATCGCCATGGATACAGAGGCGGAAAATGATTTCGACAGATGAGATTCGACTTAGGGTTTGGGACGAAAAGGGTTTTGGGATTGTGAATTTGCTTCGCTGATATAAAATGAGGGAAAAGCAGAGAGAGAGAGAGAGAGAGAGGCAGAAGAGAGTTCTAGAACATTTGTAGCTTCCGACATAAGCAAGGAAATCCTCAAATTTAAAATGACAATAATACCCCTCTTATTTTCTTTCCTTCTTTCATATTGATTAAAAATATTGTAAAATACTAAAAATTATCGTCGTGAAAGATAAAATACCATAATCAGTACGTGCGGAATAAAATTACACATAAAAAAATATATCACATTTGCAAATGTTATATCAGTGTGCAAAGTTAAGCTTGATTAAATTTTAAAAAATCATTTCGACTAAATTAATGTTCTACCCTAATGTTCCATTTGGTATAATAGAAAAATAGAAGGAAGAAAAATTAGAAGGATAAAAAGTTAGAGGAAAAAATAAAGTATCATGTTTGGTAAGAAAAAAAAATATAAAGGATAAAAAAGTGGGTAAATAAACTTTTCTTTCAACTCACAAAAATCAATCTCTCTAAAATAAAAAGAAAAGTGGATGAAAAGTTAATTATTTGTGTTAAAATATATCTTATTTGTCTATATATCTTTTAATATATGAATATATTATGTATACATTAATTTCATATAAAAATATAATGATAAAATATGTATTTATATATATATTGAAAAAATTTTAAATAAAAAATTTTAAAAAATATTTAAAATTTAAAAAAATATTTTTTTCATCTTAATTAGGGTGAAAATTTTTAACTCAACACGATGACACGACTCGAACTCGACGCAAATTTTATGACATAAACTTAAAAAAAACCTGGCACGCGAACAAAAAATATAAAAGACTCATATTCAGTTCAACCAGACAAACTCAAAATCGACACCATCAACCAATTTGTTTAAAAATAAATATTTTATTTATTTTCTCGTTTGTATGGTAACACGAAACTAACATGTTTAAGTAGTATTATAGACATAAAATGTTAATTATTTGTAATTATTTATTAAACACTGACATTATTATTATATAAAAAAGTTATTTTTACTTATTATTATTATATTTATTTAAGTTAATTTTTTGTTTGTAGAAAAATATTAACATTGATTCAATTAAGTGAAAATAGAATATTAGCATTAAATTTTTTATTCAAAGTTTATGTAAGTCAACACGAATACGAATACAAACACGAAAATAAACATGTTAACTAGCAACTCGACATGACACAATTAGTTAAATGAGTTGAGTTAAGTTTGACTAATGTTCGACGTAACGACTCAACACGAATTTGACACAACACGACTCGATTGTCATCCTTCATCTTAACTAGAACAAAAAAAAAATAGTCATTTTTATTTTTCATCCATCCAACTAAACACAAATGAAAGAAAGTATATCATTTTTACTTCCCTTCCTTGAATGATAGAAAAATGTATCTTTCTTATTTTTTATCCTTCCTACTTTCCATCCTTCCTACCAAATGAAGAATACTTGAAATTATAAATTCTAAGGATTATTGTGTTGTAGGATATGAAACATTATATACATTTTTTGGTGATTGAAATTCCACATGCAAAAATATAAATCACATTGGCAAATGCGACATAATGGTATGAAATTAAGATTTGTCAAAATTAAAAAATTTAATTTGATTAAACAAATGTCCCAACCTTGATACGTAGGATCATTATTGTGCATATAATAAAAAAACTATAATTCATGCGTGAAATTTGCATGAAAAAATAGATATCACCTTATTTTTCTCCCAAATTGTTTGTTTGGTACTCAATTTTAAGTATTTTACATGAGACTTTTACACTTAATTTCATTAAAAAAAACTACATTAGTATCTTTTTATATGATTGAAGATACAGTTGGACAATTTTAATCTTTTACACATGAGTCAAGAATTGAAACAATTTAGGGCATGTTTGTTTCGAGCATTAGGTTTGGGTGGTATTGAAAATGATATTTATTTCACTCCTATCCAATGAGATATTATACCCGGTCTTAAACTTTTATCCCATCATTTTCCTTGTTTGTTTGCTCAATAGGTACTATAGTGAGTCTCACAAACAACCATATATTATATCACATTTTATATAACAAATGTATCATTTTACCCTTAACATCTTCCATTCCATTATTCTGTTTGTGTAATGCTTTTGCATAATTTTTGGTATAATAAATAATCTAATGCTATAAATCGGTGATACCGGAAAAAAAAATTGGTAATACCATACACTTAAACATAATATAAGGAAAAAATTTAAAATAATTTTTTAAAAAAAAATTAAAAAAAAATCGTTAACACTGTACTCTTAAACATAAATACAAGGAAAAAATTCACAATAATTTTTTTAAAAAAAATTAAAAAAAAAAACCGTTAACATCTTACGCTTAAACATAATATAAGGAAAAAATTTAAAATATTTTTAAAAAATAAAAAAAATACCAGTGACACTGTATGCTTAAAAATAATATAAGAAAAAAATTTAAAATAATTTTAAAAAAAATAAAAAAAAAATTGGTGACACCGTACACTTAAACATAATACAAGAAAAAAATTCAAAATAAATTTTGTATATGTGAACTCTTCACATAGGAGGGCATTTGTGTGTCATTTTACTCGTTTATACCGTCCTTTCATTTGTACTTGAAAGATAATACTATCAGATAGATGATATTCATTAATATCATATAGAAGACATTTAAGTCACTGTTCACATCNCATTTGTACTTGAAAGATAATACTATCAGATAGATGATATTCATTAATATCATATAGAAGACATTTAAGTCACTGTTCACATCGGATCTGTATTACAATTCAAAAAATAGTACTTATTGTAAAATGTCAAATAAATAAGGTATAAGGTGGGACTCACGTACTATTTTTCTAATCTCATCTCCTTATACCACCCCTATCCTCTAACCAAACATGCCCTTAAGGTACAAATGTCATTCTCTGTTTCTTTTTTTAAATTTTTATTTTTTATAATTCTCTCTTTCCCCTTATTATCAAGAAAGGTTTGTATGTTTCTTTTTTTTAGTGAAAATTGAGGCTAAGGCTTCCTAGATTAACTTATAATGACTTGAATTCGTCAAAGAAATTTATTTGAGAGTAAAACTGTTTCAAATTTTATTAGTAAAGAGTTAAGTCCATTTTTTTTCTTAATCTCTAAAATACTCTTAGCAGTATTAGTTTGATAAGTTGTAGAACGTTGAAGACATTATCTACAAGGAGTTATATACGGGGTCAATGATTGAATATGAGAATGCTTGATTTATGATGGTAATTGTCAATTACAAACTTTTTATAATACTTAAAATTCAAATTCTTAGTCATTATTTTGTTTGTTATACATTTAAATAATCGACTTTTAAAAATTGAGGCTAATTTGAAAGGGATGAAGGTTGAAACTGGAGTACAAGCTCAGGATTTTGAAAAAGTAATATGGTCAGTGTACGCCAAGTACTTAATGTTAGCATAGTAATACTGCTAAGAGTATTTTTCATATGGGAGGCCATAAAAAGTGGGAGCAATGTAAGCTAAGGGATGGCCATATAAACTAATTTCCTCTTGGGGACCAACAACATTTGAGAAAGCCATTGTAGTGTTGGAAACAAGTTTGTGTGTCACAGCAGCAGCTGCCTGTCAACATAATTAAACAAACATCAAGAATCAACATTTGGTAAGTAAGGTTTATAATTTTTGACACGATTCATAATACAGTTCGAAAATGTGAAAATGATATAACTCTCTAATCTGACTCGATCATAAATAGATACAGTTAATATTCAACATGACTAACTCAATTTTTACACAAACTTGTTTAATTTGCATTCGATGAAGAAAATGCTACATGTTTCCTACTAAATATTCATGTATTGTATGAATTATCATATAATTAAATAATTTTTTTTTGTGTCGTTTCTCCATAGCAGCTTCCAACACATTCATGTGTAAGTAAATTGTAAGAGTAAATCATTTATACTTAATTTATTAATCTAATTTACTCATCTAATCATTATAGATGTTGGATTGACAATAAACTCTATTTAACACTAAAACTTGCTGTTAATCTAACTACTGCAGTGAATTACGTCAATAAATTTGTTTAAATTAGACCCGAGTAGCATTATTGAAATTGTAATCTCTTTAATCCATATATAATTTGTTTTGTACCTTTACTCCGAAAATCTTGAGTATGAACTTAGAGACCACATAAGTGGTTATAGCTTCAAATGACAGTTTCTTTCGATCCATAACAGCTTTAGCTTCAAGAACATAACTCAATGGATCTTCTTGCAGAGCAATGGTGAAAGGGACGATGACATAGCCAATTAGGTTTCCCCACTTAACCTTGGAGTCCTCCTTCATCATCTCAGCTAAAGCCTATTTTTTCACATAACATCACAGAAAGAATGACCTTGAGCAAGGCAAATCAGCAACAATGAGTTGGGTATTTTTACCTTACGATCAATTGAAAATAGGACCCTTGATAGATTGTAATAAAAAATAAAATCTATATTGCCGATCCCAAATAATCGATCAAAGTTTTGTTGAAGAAAGCGGAGTTATCTAATCAGCAATACAAGAATTTATCAAACCAAAAAATGGTCTTTACCTAGTTTAGTTTGTGTTGGGAATGCAAAAACATGATACGGATTAAGATGATCAATACTACCATACTTCTCAAAATAATTTTCAAATTTTGCCATACAGAATGATTGTAAATGGTTGGATGAGAAAGTTCCATTAACATTTTCTAATGCAATCCAGTCATCCCCATTCGTTAAGGATGAAAAATATATAAAAGATTTCATTACACAAATTTACCTCAATTCCTGAAGATGGCCTGATGTTAACTAGAAGGGCTGATCTGAGGCGAATACTTCGTGGTAGATTATTTTTTTCCTTCTTACTTGCTCCCATGTTATTCTCCTCATCATTGGCTGATCCTCATCAAATGTATAACATTTCAACAATCAAATCTCTAGATTATGCCAAGACAAACAGAACTTCAAAATAGCATTAGAAAAAAAAAAAATACTATAGTCAAATGGGTCAGTTGCTCCCCACTGGAATTAAAGGCTTTTTTACATTACGATTGTAATCCTGTTGTTTCATGTGTTTGAATAGAGTTTCCAGTTTTAACGTTCAAAAAAAAAAGGAAAAAACAACATTAGCAAGGTGTTGTCTAGTATTGCAAAACATTGCAAATACTTTGATGAACTTTTTGCCTGGTATTGTCGGGGATACTATATAGGTATAAAGTTGTGTTGGTTTTAAAATATAGAAGGATAAAGTGTTATTGAGAATGAGATTCCCTCCAATATATTTTCTCTTTAATTTTGGAGTAAGCTATACATATGACTCTCAAACTATGACTTTTGTTTTAGTTAAGCCTTTCAATTTGTGTGTGTGTGTATGTGTGTTAATTGAACATCAAAACTCTCTAATTATGTTAATTGAGTTCTTCTGTTTGAATTCGTTAGAGTGTGCCACTCACGTGAGTATATGACAAAAAAAACAAAAATGTTTAATTGACATAATTGACACAAAAAAAAATAAATTTGGGACTTAATTGACACAATGGTCATAGTTTGAGGGTCATATATGTAGTTTACTCAAACATCACGTGACACACTTTGTCAATTTCTGTTAGAATTCTAACGAAGGCAGNGTTTGAATTCGTTAGAGTGTGCCACTCACGTGAGTATATGACAAAAAAAACAAAAATATTTAATTGACACAAAAAAAAAAATTTTGGGACTTAATTGACACAATGGTCATAGTTTGAGAGTCATATATGTAGTTTACTCAAACATCACGTGACACACTTTGTCAATTTCTGTTAGAATTCTAACGAAGGCAGATAGAAAGGCTCAATTGACATAATTAGAGAGTTCAAGGGCTTAATTGACATAAAAAAAAATTGAAGGATTTAATTAATACAAAAAAAAGTTCAAGAACTTAATTAACACGAGGGTCATAATTTAAGGATCATATATGTAATTTCTTCTTAATTATGTTTTTAATGAATCATCTATCATATAGTCAAGCGGGACCCATTGTGTACTAATGAGTCTTTTACTCATTAATGATGAATAATTTCTCAAGCATAAAATTAAAGAAAAAATATATTACCGGAGATCTTGATTCTAAAACCAGTAACGCCAGAAATGCAAACTCATGCATACATATTGATTTGAAATTAATAGAACAAAAAGAAATAAAAAAAACCCTACTCACCATATCTCCTGTTGAGATAACGAGAGAGAGGCCAGCTTGTGTTACTCCCAGTATAACATCATTAACGGTCTTGTAAAACATGCACACACAAGGAATTGAAATGTCATATTTCAAGATTATTGACAAAATAATACAATAAAAAAGGATTAAGAAATTTAGGATGTTGTTCTTTGAAGTTAAAAATATTTGTAGTATCACACTAGCACGGTAAACTACATATGAAAAAGCATAAGCTTTNGTTAAAAATATTTGTAGTATCACACTAGCACGGTAAACTACATATGAAAAAGCATAATAAGCTTCTGTCACAAAAAAATGTTGTGTAAGTATTTATATACTTCAACGCGTGTGCGGATCAATTTTTGACCCAAAACCTACAAAATTCCGAGAATTATCAAGGCAGCAACGAGATTAGGATGCATGATTTCATGCCTGCATAATATGTTAAACATAAATAATATTACCATGTTCATTGCATTCTTCACAAGCTTTATGTCATTTAGACTAAGCAAACGGTGCACAATTCGCTAAGGCCTCGGCTCAACCCCAGCTGCACCTTTAATAGGAGTCTCCTTGTCCTTGAGGAACAATGTTGTTGCTACAAACACCATCAAGTCCATAAAAGTACTGAAAATCATCACCAATGTAGTCCCTACAGTGAACCAGAACCACCACAAACCACCTGAATGGCTCGAACTGCTGCCTCGTTTCTTCGCCGGAATACTTGGCAGTGCCTCGGGATCTGAGGTTTTCCGAGAACAAGCGAGCAGAATAGAGATTAGCGATGCGCCGTCACCGAGTGAGTGGTGGATCCGAAGAATTGCGAGAGCATTTGCCTCGGATGTTTTCACATTTAGAATGTGGAACTCCCATAGTGGTTTGTTGCTGATTTTCATGGAGGTCCTAGTGAGATCCGACATGTAGTCTTCAACAAATTGATCCGGTAACTCCATATCCGGGTCCAAATCCGGTGTGATGACATGGTTTTCCACATCCACCCTTGTCCGAGACCACCTCATTTTCTCATGCTTCTTGTCATCCACCACNTCCGGGTCCAAATCCGGTGTGATGACATGGTTTTCCACATCCACCCTTGTCCGAGACCACCTCATTTTCTCATGCTTCTTGTCATCCACCACCTTATATACATAAAACAAAATGAGTTGATAAAATAATATTATTGCTTGCATAGTTTCACATGATTTTATGTAGGAAAATGATGATGATAAATTTCACGAGGAAATTCAGGATTTTGTAGCATTTGATGTATTANTGCTTGCATAGTTTCACATGATTTTATGTAGGAAAATGATGATGATAAATTTCACGAGGAAATTCAGGATTTTGTAGCATTTGATGTATTAAAAATTAAACTCAGATGTTTTCAATAATGTTTTTATTGAACACTTTAAGTGAATATAGGATTTTGTAAATAAAATTTCACTTCTGATACCTTGTAGAAAAATTATAATATATAATTTTGTCCCTGGGCATTTTTTGAGTCCATCACTAATGGTTAGAAAGTTCGAAAAGTATAGTTTTACGTAAAACTAGTTTAAATAAAAAATTTCAGCAAAAGAATGCAACTAGCTTAGATGGGTCAATCCACACTTGGGTGGGCAACCTAGCTTGCATGGTTCAGTAACCCGAAGAAATCCTATTGTCGTTTGAAAGTATATAATAGCGCATGAGTACAAGTACATAATATTAAAATATAAATATCTAAGTTACACTTTCTCTAACAACTTAAGCTTTTGAAATAGATGATTATATATATGTGTGGATACAAATATGTATGCCCACAAAGTTGTGCTTCCTTACCAACACACTAGAGAAGCGAGGATGTTTGATCAGAGATTTCTCTAACCCTATCTTGAAAGCTTTCACTTCGATCGTAGTCTAGAAACCTAAAATTGCAATGATACAACAGTTGAGGCACGGTGTATGAAATAAACGAGCCCCGAGGCTTTGTGGCTCTTCCTCCATTTTAATAACCTCACCTTCAGCAGCCATTTTCACTTCGTCTACAAGGATATATGAAGCAGGCAATGTTGGCCTGAAAATGCCTTGAAGAACCCAAGTAGGGAAACAATAAAAGTTTCCAACTTAACTAAGTCTATATTAGAGAGAAGTGGTTGTGTTTCTTCTTTTAGGGTGGTCTGGTTGGTGGCTTTATGGGAAGAGAAGAAATAAGACTGACAGTAAGTGATACAGTACTGCGTTATCATTCAAAATTAATATCATCACGTCTACTCACTTATGATGCTTCTTCTCCTACCCATGTTTTCATTTTTCATTGGCAAATAAATGTGCTACATACATTCATTCAATTCCTAATCCTATTCCTACTCCTACCTATAACAGTACCCTCATTAATACCAATAGACTGTACCCATTCCAATTTTGAAGAATGAATATGTCAGTTACTTCTCACCATACATTCGTTGCAGATGAAATCAAATGTCTCTCGAATTTATTACATCATTTTTATTGTCGGTGCCGTATGATGATCCATATCTCATATGTTTTGGGTCTGCTTACCGATTTTGCTTGGTAGGATCAATTTGCTTTATTATGCTTAGTTTAGGCATTGTTTCACACAAATAGTTATCTCATTCAGTTGACGAGTCCATTGTTTCACACATGGTTATCTCATTCAATTGACGACCCCACTCTTTCCGTTCAACAAAATTTGAACACTTTTTGTTAGATTTGGTAATAATGGACCGCTCAGAGCTGTGGGCTGTCTGTCTGTTTGTCTGGATTTACTCCCTTGCTTCAAGATTAATGACATACCAACCAACGGGCCTTTGGTCCAATAATACTCTTTATCTTGTGAAAATTTTGTCTTCTTAAGTTCAATAGTTCAAACTCTTTCCCCCTCTCCTCCCAAAAAAAAAAAATGACCAAAATATATTTTTAATAATATTATTTTTAAAAGCATTACAAAACGAGAAATAAATAATATTACCATGTTCATTGCATTCTGTACAAGCTTTATGTCATTTAGACTAAGCAAACGGTACACAATTCGCTTTGGCCTCAGCTCAACCCCAACTGCACCTTTAATAGGAGTCTCCTTGTCCTTGAGGAACAATGTTGTTGCCACAAACACCATCAAGTCCATAAAAGTATTGAAAATCATCACCAATGTAGTCCATACAGTGAACAAGAACCACCACAAGCCACCCGAATGGCTTGAACTGCTGCCTTGTTTCTTCGCCAGAATACTTGGCAATGCCTCGGGTTTCGAGGTTTTCCAGGAACAAGCAAGCAGAATAGAGATTAGCGATGCGCCGTCACTGAGTGAGTGGTGGATCCGAAGAATTGCGAGAGCATTTACCTCTGATGTTTGCACATTTAGAATGTGGAACTCCCCTAGTGGTTTGTTGCTGATTTCCATGGAGGTCTTAGTGAGATCCGATATGTAGTCTTCAACAAATTGATCCGGTGACTCCATATCCGGGTCCAAATCCGGCGTGGTGACATGGTTTTCTACATCCACCCTTGTCCGAGACCACCTCATTTTCTCTTGCTTCTTGTTATCCACCACCTTATATATATAAAACAAAATGAGTTGATAAATAANAAGTGATACAGTACTGCGTTATCATTCAAAATTAATATCATCACGTCTACTCACTTTTGATGCTTCTTCTCCTACCCATGTTTTCATTTTTCATTGGCAAATAAATGTGCTACATACATTCAATTCCTAATCCTATTCCTACTCCTACCTATAACAGTACCCTCAATACCAATAGACTGTACCCATTCCGATTTTGAAGAATGAATATGTCAGTTACTTCTCACCATACATTCANTCCTACTCCTACCTATAACAGTACCCTCATTAATACCAATAGACTGTACCCATTCCAATTTTGAAGAATGAATATGTCAGTTACTTCTCACCATACATTCGTTGCAGATGAAATCAAATGTCTCTCGAATTTATTACATCATTTTTATTGTCGGTGCCGTATGATGATCCATATCTCATATGTTTTGGGTCTGCTTACCGATTTTGCTTGGTAGGATCAATTTGCTTTATTATGCTTAGTTTAGGCATTGTTTCACACAAATAGTTATCTCATTCAGTTGACGAGTCCATTGTTTCACACATGGTTATCTCATTCAATTGACGACCCCACTCTTTCCGTTCAACAAAATTTGAACACTTTTTGTTAGATTTGGTAATAATGGACCGCTCAGAGCTGTGGGCTGTCTGTCTGTTTGTCTGGATTTACTCCCTTGCTTCAAGATTAATGACATACCAACCAACGGGCCTTTGGTCCAATAATACTCTTTATCTTGTGAAAATTTTGNTGTTAGATTTGGTAATAATGGACCGCTCAGAGCTGTGGGCTGTCTGTCTGTTTGTCTAGATTTACTCCCTTGCTTCGACATTAATGACATACCAACCAACGGGCCTTTGGTCCAATAATACTCTTTATCTTGTAAAAATTTTGTCTTCTTAAGGTCAAAAGTTCAAACTCTTTCTCCCTCTCCATCTCCCTCTCCTCCCNTTTGGTCCAATAATACTCTTTATCTTGTGAAAATTTTGTCTTCTTAAGTTCAATAGTTCAAACTCTTTCCCCCTCTCCTCCCAAAAAAAAAAAATGACCAAAATATATTTTTAATAATATTATTTTTAAAAGCATTACAAAACGAGAAATAAATAATATTACCATGTTCATTGCATTCTGTACAAGCTTTATGTCATTTAGACTAAGCAAACGGTACACAATTCGCTTTGGCCTCAGCTCAACCCCAACTGCACCTTTAATAGGAGTCTCCTTGTCCTTGAGGAACAATGTTGTTGCCACAAACACCATCAAGTCCATAAAAGTATTGAAAATCATCACCAATGTAGTCCATACAGTGAACAAGAACCACCACAAGCCACCCGAATGGCTTGAACTGCTGCCTTGTTTCTTCGCCAGAATACTTGGCATTGCCTCGGGTTTCGAGGTTTTCCAGGAACAAGCAAGCAGAATAGAGATTAGCGATGCGCCGTCACTGAGTGAGTGGTGGATCCGAAGAATTGCGAGAGCATTTACCTCTGATGTTTGCACATTTAGAATGTGGAACTCCCCTAGTGGTTTGTTGCTGATTTCCATGGAGGTCTTAGTGAGATCCGATATGTAGTCTTCAACAAATTGATCCGGTGACTCCATATCCGGGTCCAAATCCGGCGTGGTGACATGGTTTTCTACATCCACCCTTGTCCGAGACCACCTCATTTTCTCTTGCTTCTTGTTATCCACCACCTTATATATATAAAACAAAATGAGTTGATAAATAATTAGTGTTATTGCTTGCATAGTTTGACATGATTTTATATAGGAAAATGATCATGATGATGAATTTCTCGAGGAAATTCAGGATTTTGCAACATTTGATGTGTTAAAAATTAAACTCATAAATATTTTCAATCATGTTTTTGTTGAACACCCGGTTCTCCTTAAGTGAATATAAGATTTTATTTGATGATTGCTAAAATTTAAAGACAAACATATTATATTTTTTTTTTTCCAAAACAAATCAACACTTTATTTCATTCTCCAAAACTATTATGATGAAGT
The DNA here is from genome assembly GCA_963454935.2 of Ilex paraguariensis. Classification (NCBI taxonomy): domain Eukaryota; kingdom Viridiplantae; phylum Streptophyta; class Magnoliopsida; order Aquifoliales; family Aquifoliaceae; genus Ilex; species Ilex paraguariensis. The sequence continues at coordinate 727,839 of CAUOFW020002158.1, read as the reverse complement.
AAAAGCAGACAGCCTGTTTTTTACAAAATTTAATACAAAATCTAAAAAATAAAGAGTTGCTGAAAAAACTCAGCAGCCTTCTATCTTTTTTTTTTTTTTTTTACCGGGTCAAATTCATAGTGTGTCTAATTTAATTGTCTCAAAATTTTGTCAATCAAAACACAACATAATTTTTTTTTTTTTAAGTCGAACCAATCCTTAAAAAATTAATAATATCTAAATCTATAGGATTTCTTTGGCTTTGGCAACTTGAACATTCTTGATCTCATCATAATTATAGGTTTGACTTTATCAAGTGTCATAGCCAAAACAGACAACTCCTCTTTTCTCTTCTTCTGCATCTCAACCTTATTGCATATTGACAGTAACCTTTTAGAAGGTGACATAAAAGAATTGAAATTATTTTCTCGAACTACTGGTGCCTCCTCCCCATCAGAGTAAAAACCCCTCGATTGCTCATGAAGAGAGGACCTCTTAATGTAGTCATCCTTCGAATAAACTCCTCTTAGCTTCAAGGTCTTTTGAATCTCCTCTCCTGACATGTTTGGAATTATCTCTCCTTGACTATGAATATTTTTACGGACTGCTGCCATCATTTTCGAAGTAATGGACTTTGATTTCTCCTCGGCCTCCACTGTTAAGGATTCAAAATCTTGCTTATAGTGACCATAATCCAACAAGGATGATGACTCGTCTATCCCATCGTCTAAGACATCTTTAGAAGAAATAGAAAATACATTCTCATCCTCCTCATCATTTAAATTAACCAACTTATATACAACAGATTCACAGCCAGATGTAACTTGATTTTTCGTTAATTCTTGATCAGTGGGATTGATTTCATTTACAATCTGTTGTTCGTGGATTTCTGAGTGCTGGTTGGTGTTCATAAGGTTTTGTTCATGATCCTCTTTTTCCAGTATCAAATCTGACTTAGACAATGGTGAATTCTCTAAATCTTTGGTCTGCACAATTACCTTAGATAGAATATTAGATAGAATATCTTTTCCCGAATGATCCCCTTTTTCAAGGATTCTAATTGACTCTTCTTGCTCCACTTCCCGTATCTCATGGGCTATATTTGCTAATCTCCCCGAATTTCTTGCTATTTCCTTTTCTACATTATTGAATTGCCCAGGCTTTAGATGTTGTTTCCAAATTCCCCTTAATTGATGAGCTGCATATGCTAGCTTTAGTTGAGTTTTGAATGAAACGTGACCTGGAATTACCTTTTTGAGTATTTTCCAAACTTTGAGTATGCTGAATATCTTCCCCTTATTTTGCTCGTTACTTGCCTTACCCTTACCATCTTTTTCCAAGCCTAAATTCTTACCTTGCACAACTTCCTTGTGTGGTGCAACTTTCCTTTTTCTACATTCTTCATTGACATGGCCCTGCTTGTTGCAGGTTTTGCAGAATTTCTTGCATCTCTCATAGATTATTCTTTGCCAACGAGCCCCTTCTTCTCCCATGTCAATCCAAATCCGATTTGGGTTATTATGCAGTAGATTGACCTCTACACATACCCTAGCTATTCCTGGTACCATGGAGGAAAAATTATCGTACATAACTTCATACCAGGGCATTGTTTTTCATCCATCACTAATGGTTAGAAAGCTCGAGAAGTCTATTTTCACGTAAAACTAGTTTAAATGAAAATTTTCACCAAAAGAATGCAACTAGCTAAGATGGGTCAATCCACACTTTGGGGGGGGGGGAACCTAGCTTGCATGGTCCGGTAACCTAAAGAAATCCTATTGTCGTTTGAAAGTATATAATAGTGTATGAGTACAAATACATAATATTAAAATACTAGTAATAACCCGTGCCTGAAGGCACTAAGCAACTCAATAACCTCGATCACCGGTTATGCAATATAAATATTTCAAAAATATTTTATTTTTTTATTATTTTCTTTAGTTACATAAATCAAAATTAATTTAAAAACACGACCTCTAAAAAATATCAATATGCACACAATTTATATATTTAATCATTATACTTAAAAAATATCTTCTTTTTTTTGTAGGAGTCGATATTGACATGTGTGTGTTGGTGGGTGTATAGAGAGAGAGTTATATGAGAGATGTGGTAAACTTATGAGAGATAAGAATATGATATATAGAGAGATTAGACTATTAATGGGTATTAGATGTATTATATATATATATATATATTTGTCTAAGTCAAACTCTCGGAAGATAGAGTTATATGAGAGATGTGTGTGTGTGTAAGAGAGAAGAGATGTAAAAGAAATAAAAATTCAATTAGGATCATATAGATATAGATATAGATAGATAGATATAGGATGACATACTTGGACAGAGCTACACAAGGGCGAGGGTGGACACGAGCCCATCCTCAATTTTTTTTAAAAAAAATATGATATATATATTCTAAAAGTTATACACACACACACACACATATATATATATATATATATATATATAATTATTTAGTCTTTTTTTATTATAATATGACTTTCTTCAGATGACCTTCATTTTATTATGAATTTTTTCAAGGGAAAGTGCTTTCAATTGATTTTCATTTGATTTTGTTTTTTCTACGAAAAATTATCTCTTATTTTTATTCGAGTATTGATTATAGTCTTTATTATGTGCCAACTGATTTTTAATTTTTTTACTATGTCTCTTAGATTTTTGTTTAATAGTTTTATTATACTAATATTTTAGTGATAATGTTTAAAACATCGTTTATTGAATAAATTTAATAGATTGTTAGTGAATAATTGATATTTTTTAATTATAAAAATGACAATTAGTTTCACTTTTTACATTGATGATAATTAGTCAATTTTTTATGCATATATAATATTTGGGTAGGATTAGATTAGATGAATTTTGATGATATTTAAATTTCAATTTAATTTTAGTTGTTTTTCTCTCTCTTTTTTGTAGATTGAGAGTATTAATTTTAATTTTGAAAATTTAAAATTGCCTCTATATTGTTAGTGTAGATAGATATATATAGATATACAATTGTCTAACTCAAACTCTCCAATAGTTTAAATGGGGATGATGAGAGATAAAAAAAATATAGTAGTGTTTTAGTCAATCTCTCCAATGTTTTGAATGGAGATGAGGAGAGATAAAAGGAATGTAGCTGAGTATTGTTGGAATGTAGATTAATTAGGATCGTCGGATCAATAATACTGAATCGATCTGAACCGTCTTTTATATTGGGATTACGTTGTTCGTTGGATGTGTTTATATTTTGTCTCAAAATGATCTAGACCTCTCTTTGTCTTTTGAATTCAAACTTCGTTCTACTTTATTATATAGATAAATACTTAAGTTATACCTTCTCCAACAATTTAAACTTTTGAAGTAGATCTTTGAAGTAGATGATTGTAAATATATGCGTGTGGATACACATATGTATGCCGACGAAGTGCTTCCTTACCAGCACATTACAGAAGCGAGGATGTTTTATTAGAGATTGCTCTAACCCTATCTTGAAAACTTTAACACCGATCATGGTCTTGGAACCCAAAATCGCGATGATGCAATAGTTGAGGCGTGGTGTATGAAATAAACGAGCCCCAGGGCTTAGTGGCTCTTCCTCCATTTTAATAACCTCACCTTCAGCAGCCATTTTCACTTCTTCTACACTATCACTCTCTCAAGTCTCTTTGCATTAAAAATCAACAGGTCTAAGAGCATTACAAGTATGTATGAAGGAGACAATGTTGCCCTGGAAATGCCTTGAAGAACCCAAGTAGGGAAACAACAAAAGTTTCCAACTTAATTAGGCTATATTAGAGGAGTGGTTGTGTTTCTTCTTTTAGGGAAGAGCAGAAGTAGGATTGACAGTGGGTGGTGCTGTGTCGCGTTAAAATTCGTTCATATAATTGAGTTTGGATGGTGTATAAGTCATATTTAATTGAATTCATGTCAATTAAATTTGTTTAACATGAAAATGGATTCACTTGTTTATTACTCAATCATTTTAGGTTAATAGGCTGTCTAGAATTCTCCAGGGAAAGGAGAAGGTATGGCATGACAATGCCCAATGCTTTATCAGTAGGAGTGTAGGACAGTGGCCCAAATTGGTTAGGACCAGCCATTTTTGGCAACCAGACTGTGATGTACAACTCGAAATATAATGACAATACTATTATTTGGTTGAGATATTAGACTAGCGTTATGTATCATTTCAAACTTTCAATTTTTAAGAAAATGACCATTGTTGTACATCATAAAGGTTATTCATTATTTGGTCCATTGGCTGTTAAGCTTGACAATTGATTTGTCTTGTATCATATTCATTGTGACGTGTCGTATTTAGTTCATGCTATTTTAGCACCAAGTATGGGGAAAAAATCTATCTTAAGGATATAGTGTCAAATACTATCATTGATCTATAAAATTCAATCACAGTTCCTGATTTGTAAACTAGTTAGTTTATTTATTGTAGTTTATGTTTTATTGTTTCGTTTTTAATTGTTATTATTTTATTTTAAATTACATAATACAAATTAAAATTTTCAATAAATAGTTTTATCATATTTGAGAAATATATCTACCACATTAAATGATGTAATGTGGTTAAAATTTTATCTTGTTTGAACATTCAAAGGTGTCCGTTTAAAGAACAATTGACATTTGCCCAACCCCCAAGAACAATGAAACGAGATGTGAATGGTGCACATGTGACAAGACTATGAGGAGGAATTAAGAAAAAAAAGGTTCTGGATCTTTATTGGACGATGACATGGTTCAATTCTTTTTATTTCCAAACAATGTGAAGTGTATATTGTCCGTGCTGGAAACATATTACATACCAAAACTTTGTACAATCATACATTACCGACGTTGTCCTCTTTGATGTTTCTATCAAATTTGTTGGGAGAAAAGATGTGTACGTAGCACTATCTTTATATTTGACATGATTCTAGAGCGATATTTTCTCTGTACTATGACAACGTTGTTCTATCCTTTGCGCTAGTGGTAAATAGAAAATAAAGTTGAGTGACTAGTATATCACATATTTAACATAAGTCTATGCAAAACTTGATATGTGTATCAACTATAACCAGTAAGGTTACTGCAATCCTTACTGTTTAAATTCAAAATTCGCACCCTTAATACTTTGTACACCCCGTTATTCTTATTTTCTCAAACCCAAGTAAAGAAACCGTTCATTTGGGGGAAATGATGATTGATACTACTGGATAAGGTTATGGTCATGCACAAAAATGATTCCTGAATTAACATAAACCTAGATCTAGTTGGGAAAGTGCAAATAAATGAATACAACCCAACCACGTGATTAGCGATGGGCTGCCTAATTCTGTGTCTCCCACCGGACATGCTTATTAATTTGTTGGTTAGGCTTGCCATTCTTTCTTTTTTTATGTGGCCCCTGTTCCATTCATTCATTTTGGTTTTTGGATAATACATTGTGGACAGGGACCTTTGAATCAAAGAGTCTCGGTAGGAAAAAGTGAATAGAACCCGTTAATCTAATAAGTCTCAAGCCAATTTATACACATTTCGATTAATTTTTATTGAATTCGGTTAAAGACAAGTCATTCACGTTGGAACTAGGATATTCATGAGAGATAAATCTCTCATAACCTGACCCCAACAATTGCTAAAATTTAAATTCAAAATATTTAAATTATCACTTCAATTATTTACATCGTTCAATATGTTCATCAAGTCAAAATAGGACCACAATCCTTTAGCAGTGGAATTCGCCTTCTTACTTCAAATCTAATCATTGGGTCTCGACTGCTTAATTGTGATGTTTCCATGATTATCTATACTTATCAAAACTTGATTTCTTTAATAATGTTGCACACATTATCTTCGTATACCATCTTTATACATTATTTTAATATATACCATTAGATTAATAAAATTTATTAAATATTCAATGGTTGTGATCGTGTCACGTAAGATGGTGTAAGTGAGATGATGATCAAAGTTGGTGTTCAAACCATTATTTTTTTTTTAAAAACATTCGCATTTACCTGACGCTAGTAGTATCGGCAAATGATTATATGTATCCATGTAAAAATTAAAATTTTTAAACATGAAAAATAAGGAGAATTAGACATTCTAATTCTTTAATTAATAAATTTATTTTTTTTGGAAGATGAAGATAAAAACGATATTGAGAAAGTTAAGGTGAAATGTGAGTTCATAGTTTTTTAAGTACTCTATGAAAGAAAATAGGTTATCTAACAAAACTTAAAAACTATCAATTGTCAATGGTTAAGTATTTTTTTAAAAAATAAATAAATAAGTAAATATTTAAAAAATAGAGGATGAAATATTGGAGGCCTCTCGGCCAAACTATGTTGTTATCTATTACAAGATTTTTTTCAAAAATAAAAAATAAAAAAATTATCACATGATGTGATGATATAAGGGTATACAAAATAGGAGTTGTTTCCTCCATATCATGTGCAGTAGTAATTTGACGTTTGTGGAAGAACATGGTTCAATAATTGCGGAAAGTGAAAACCCAATTAAATACCAAACACCCTGCGGAGACCTCTATCATCTCTCGTCTTCTATTTCTTTCTTTCTGTCTATTACCTTTACCTAATTCATTTCAAAAAATAGTATTTTTAAAAAAATATTTTGGGAAATATTTTTAGAAAAATGTATTTGTATTTTTTTATATAACAAAATTTGTTTGATTATATGATTTCAAAAACAGTTTTATAAAATAAAAAATAATAAAACTTATTTTGTTTGGACAAGAAACTAGAAAATAATAAAAATAGAAATATGGTAGTGGTTGAAATGTGGTGATGTTGGTGGGAGCGTAGTAGTAGTAGTAATAGTGGTGGTGTTTTCTAAATTCTAGAAAAATTGTTTCTAAAAACATGTAAAACATTCATAACTTGTTTTCTAAATCTATCAATTTTTTATTCTCAATTTAAAAAAAAAAAAAAATAGTTAACTAAACATTTTTTCTCCCAAAAACTGTTTCCAAAAACAGAAAAATAATTTATGAAATACAAACCAAATAGGTCATTGTCTCTCCATTTTGTTGATAGGGACAAACTATAAATTCAGAAGTTTTGAATTTGAATTTTAACAAATTTTTAAGACCAAGCTCAATGTGGAAAAATCAGACCCAAAAAAAAAAAAAATAATCAAAGTAGATATAAATTGATTCGAATATTTTTCATGATTAAATAAAAAAATTATATATTAGTGGTTCGGTCGCAACTCACAACTTTGACATATTAAAGACACTTCTTCTTTCTTGGAATGAATGGAAGCATAACGTAAGATAGAGTCTTGCCAAGTGGCCAGTGGGACATATATAAGTAAACGTGAAACCACCCTCTCAGGCTAAAATCCATGGGAAAGAACGGTGCTGTGGTCAGACGCCTCAACTTTTTGTGAGTTCATAACACTAGATCTTGACTTTGGTCCATTAGGGATCCAATAAATCGTATCGTGTAAAATTTATTTAATTTATGTTTAACTTATTTTTAATTTTGCATAATCATATTTATATCGTGTCAAATTCGGGATATGCATAAATCATGTTAAACGAGTTCATATCGTATTTATCTGAATTCATATTGACTCATTTCACCCATTTTAACACATGAGCCTAATAAAATTAAACTAAAATTTACTAATTTCATGTTAATTTCACCGTATGTACTTTTATAGATAATTATGATGTTCATGTCATTGAACAACATAATGTGATGGAAAAAGAGTTTTTAATGGACAAAGTTTGTCGAGAAGTGTAATAAGGACGAACTGTAAATTCAGGCATTCGAATCTTGATAATTTTTTGAAGTCAGACCGTGTGGGATTTATCCCTCATAAATATCTTAATTCCAATATGAATGATTTGTTTTTGATCAGATCGAGGAAGGGATTAATTGAAGTACGTATAAATTAATCTAAATACTCCTGACCGTTGAATCAATTAAAAAAAGGAGCACGATATATGCATATAGAATTTTGTTAGTACCCAGCTTGTTGGCTTTTAGTTTATAAGGTCCAACTATAGTATTAAAAATTAAATTTTTTTTATATTATACTTCTATTTTTTATTTAATAATAACTCGACATGTACAAAAAAAATGTTTTATTATTTTTGATTACTTCATATCTTTTTAATAAATAATTATAAATTATTCAAATCAAAATAAATGTCTACAGATCATTTACGATCACGATAATGTGACGATGGTACCGTAAACTTATCCTAATTAAGAAGGTAATGGTGGTTGAGACTGAAAGTCAAGAATCACATCTAAATCTCTTTTCGGGAAATCACCTCCAGACTATATCAATGTGACTAGTAAACAGACACACCATGTTCAGTGTCGCTGTGCACAACCCTTGTCCACTTTATGATTTATGTTATCCAAAACGTGCCACTGACAGGTCATACTGTCATGGGTACTCTAGAATCCCAGATTGCTAATGTTTTCTTCGAGTAATGTGTAGAAGAATTAGAGTAGGAGAGAGAGAACAAAATAAAGGAAATAAGAAGAGACATATATATGTGGTTCGATACATAATATTTATATTTAGGGATCAAAAACTTAAGAGTTATGTATTTATGATGTATTATTGATTTATGGTTGTATGCCATGAACCCTAGCACCATTTATAGGTGCAAGAAAAAAATAAGATAAACACGAATAATTTCCTCATGTCTATCATTTGGTATAGTGGGTAAGAATTCGAATTTTTTTGCTTAATACTTGAGTTGAAATCTCCATATTTATGATAGCTCGTTAGGATTAAACTTATTTTTCAACACTTACAGTACGCGGTGAGACTATAGCTTCGGCTTCGACATAGATGTGGTAAAATTTTTTATAAATATCTGTGTGATACCGAGGGATAATGTTTCAGACGGACATGTGGGGTGCCCTTTGTTTATTGAAAAGTTTGGTTATACAAAACTAAAGATTGCCAAAAAGAAAACCACCAAAGGAAAAGTTACTATTTTCAGAACTTTTTACATTGTCAGCATTTTACTTTGTGTTTCAAGTTTTTTTTATTTCACTTTTTAATTGAAAGGGATTGGTTATCTGTAATTCGAGGTTATAATACTGCACATTTTCTGAGGAAACCACCACCAGGAAGCAAGGTGCTTCTCTGAAAAAGGAAACCCCTTGATATAGAAAACACAGAGCATCACCAAAAGACCTAAAATGACAGAAAGATTTGCAGAAAAGGTGTGGAAGAATATGAGAAGAATTTCGACCCATTGAACCCCCTTCATGATGAGGATCGGATTTTGGGCTTCAAATTTGATCAGCATAACACTACTGTATTATTAATAGATAAGTTTGATTAGGAATCTCACTTCACCTTTATAAATTCTTGTTTACATAAAGAACCTTAATTTTATTATAAGTTCAACATCAATGTACCTTTACTTTTAGAAGGAATGAATTAAACTAAGGCTAATCTCACTTTGCCTTCCGAAAGGTGCTTCAATTATTAATTTGAACTCTCAAATATTAAAAATCTTAATTTGTACCCTTAATGTTATGAATTGATAATAATGTGGACTTTGTCCAAATTGTCGTTCAATTTTTCGTCATAAATTGAAGCACGCGATTTACTAGTGCTTCAAGCATATGCTTAAGTGTAAATTTATAAATTGTTGGCACTTCATGTGAGTTGCACATGATAGGGTTAGGCTCTATCTGATTAATAAAATTTTATTTTTGATACACAAAACAGTGTCAAATTAATTAGAGATGAAGATCTACATTGATGGATATACATTATGCTCATGCTCGAAGCACTTGCACCTCACGTGTTTCACTCTATGACGAAAAATTAAACAATAGTTTGAGTTGGATCCACATTACTATCTATTCATAACATTGAAGGTGTAAATTGAAAATTAAATTATTTTTCAGGGTACAAAATGAGATTTTTCTCCTGTTTATTGGGAATAATAATCTACGTACATATACCTTGGTATTTTTTTAATTCACTGTACCTAACATGATCATGAACTTTAATTAATAAACCACAAGCTTAGACATTTAGATAACTAATATAGAAGTTGTGAGTTCCAGTTGGTAGATAACAAAAGGTCGAAGTTCTTAGACAAAACCATCATCGATTGTCTCTATGCATATTCACAATCCTTCCTATCAAAGGTGTTAAGAAATATAGGATTATTGGTTATTTTGTTTATTAATGGTAGAATAGTTATTTACTTTCTCTTTGTTTAGCTTATATATAGTCCATTTGTATTTAGATTAAATCACTTTTTTGTATTCAATTAAACTATACAGTATCAATAAAACTCAAGTCTCCTCTTTTCTTATCTCTTGTATTTCTCTTTTATTAGATTGTTTAACAAAAGGGACATGGCGGAGTACAAACAATCATAGGTTCTATAGTCAAATTAAGTCCATCATTGGCTCTATGTATGTGTGATTGATTGACTTTCTGCTTTATTATTGGTCTCTAATCATAAGTATATAAATAATTAATTTACATCATCGGATTTGTATTACTACTAAGGGGACGCTACCTTCTTCGAAGAGCTCCGTGAACATTTATATGGTATATGCTATGAGCATTCATGGAGGAGGAGTACATTAGACAATGTTATGTTTATTTTCATCGTGTTCATAAGATTGTCTTTTTCATGCAAAGAGGAGATAACCATAAGAACACCTTACTCTATCTCTCTTATAGCAAGACAAGTGATGATCTCATCTTGCTTGCTGGGGGAGAGGAAGTTTCCAAGTACCTTTTTCAGCCAAATAGTTGTTGAGGAACAAAGTTTTGTGTTTGTTTTTTTTCAAACCCTCAATCCGCTCTTGCTCGCCACAATAAGAGCATTTAAAGTCAAAGCAGCAAGCCTTCTTCTCTCAATTGACATCTTTTTAAGGTATTTTCTACTTCTCACTTAATGCCAAATTTCAAAAATGTCGTTTGATTAATCTAAATTCTAGGAGTTAGATTTCTTCCTTTGCTTATTTCTTCCTTTGCTTATAAGAACAACAAGATGAGGAAAGGCGACAGAGAGGAGAGCCCTCAAAGCTCCCAATAGAGTAAATAATAGTTTAATTAAATCTCAAAACAGATAATAGTTATGCGTTTCAAATCTAACTGTCCCCTAATAATCAAAATACTTTTAATCGAGTGCTTGACCCAAAATTTGGTTCTTTAGAAACGTGTTAAAATATATAAATATTTAAGTAATACACTTCTAACATCTTAAACTTTTACAATATTTAGAAGTGTAACTAACATATGACTATGTATGTTTTCCGAGAATAATGATTGGTATGTGGAACATATGATGGGTATTGTTTTATGGGCATATCAAGCCTAGTTTGCCTTCCATATTAAGTCCAATAATGACAGTAGTTTCTGTCTTGCCTTCAAAGCCAAGTAACAAAGCATCATTTGCATCTACCACGACTTGTGGTCTAGATTAATTTATTATACATGATACATAATTATCATGCAACGGACCAATAAATTGGAAGCCATAAGAATTTGAATAGTCACTGCACTGCTGAGCTGATTGTTTTATTAGTTGACTCGTTTTTTGCACTTTTTCATCAACATCCAAATCTGACCCATTTCACAAAATATGTAGGCTAAGTTGTAATTATCAATCAAACATCACCAATAAGTCTCGGCCCCTTTTTTGGATTAATACGAATTCTTTCAAGATTCTGCCAACCAAAACGTCACGCGTTGACAACTAATTATAATATTTGCCATTCTTTCAATTCTATTAACAAAAAAAGCAAAGTGAGAACAATTAAACTATGATATAAATGTTATCGAAGAAGATTACAGTATCGAATTTGTTTTTAGTGTTGTATCTCTAAAATTTATAATTTTTGTTGGTGTTTTTACAATTTTTAAGTTATTATATAATATTTTTTTTTATAATTTTTATGGTTCAAGTTGCAACTTATGTGGGCTACTTGAGATTGATCCCTAAAATTTTTTAGTATCGATTTCAAGTGGCTCACTAAAATTGTAAATGATGTATAAAATTTGTAAATGATCTTCAAATTTTATAAAAAATAATCACAAAAATTAATAATGATGATTTTTTTGGGCTAGACCAACAAATTTTTTTTAGAATTGGATCTGGACAATGTAGACCCAAACTCATATCCAAGTGAGTTATCGAGCGGGACCGGCCAGGCTTCGGGTAGGGATAGACTACCCGCATCCTAACCCGCGAGCCTATGACGCTGGTTTGCTAGGCGGGCTTGCTCGCGGGAATTTTAAAAAAATTCATTTAAAAATAATGAATATTTTTATAATTTAATATTTATATAAATTATATTTTTGAATCAAAAATAGAGTCAAAATAAGTTAAAATA
>CAUOFW020002158.1:701499-715398 GCA_963454935.2 Ilex paraguariensis | reverse complement strand
ATTAATCGAATTTTTTGATAGTAGTATTAGCACTAATCTAAAATCAAATTTTTTATATTAGAAAATTAGTTTAACTCTTGTAGAATTGATGGTTGTTTGGTGTATTATTTATAAACTTAAGTAGGTTTTGTTTTTGTGTTTCGTCTTAGGTCACCATTCAACTATTTTAGATTTTTTTTAAAACCCATGTTCAGATTGACTATCTGAGATTCTTGGTTAGTGCTATTTTTCTACCCTATGATTAAATTGTTTTAATAGATTCTTGAAACTCTAGTTAGAATTATATTTTGGATATATGAATTATATTTTGATTATATATAGTTCATTATCTTATTTGTTACAAATTTAATGACGAACTCTTAAACTGGAACCTAATTAAACAAGTTTATTTTTTAATCAGCTATGAATAGGTTCCTGACTCCGCCCTTGTGAACGAGTTAGGTTGACGGGTGGCTCTTGGACTGGGGTTTGGGCTGAGTAATGAATTTGAGGACAAATTCAAACTCTTTTTTTAAAGATATTAGAGGACAAATTAATTATCGAGTTATTGAATTTTGAATCTATTTTTTTTTAATCAAATAACAAAATTCGCAAATAACCGACCAAGGACAACCCTAGGTACATTAGACTAGTCCAAATGTTACCTTGTCAAGCATTTATAGCAGTGAGCTGTAGGCAGACAGTGCGCAATGCAGGAAGTAGAAAACAGCTAGTGCCCAGAATATCGACGGCACACCAACTTTTACTTCTCTGTCTCCTCATTTTTTTGACATTAAAAGGATAGAGTATTATTAATTATTTAATATTAATTTAAAAATACAAGAGGACTAATTTTTAATTTGAATTAATATGAGACACAAATAACTTAATTTGTATAAAAAAGGAGTAATTTTAATTTGAATTTTTATTTTAGAGGAATTTATGGTTGATTATGAATATACTAATAAAGAAGGCCTTTTTCTTTTTTTTTTTTATTAAATTGTTAAAGATAATTAACTAAACAAATGGAGTTAATATTAATTACTGCACACCTCAAGTACAAAATAAAATAACTCAAGCACTGACTTTGACTTGATTGACATCTCATCACTCTCAAAAAACATTTTGGTAGGTATAACTTATCATACGTAGAAGCTGACTATTTTTTTTTTTTTTAACAAATTAATGAGCGACAATAAATGTATTACATTTTGTTGGTTGCATACACGAATTAGTTTTGGATTTTAAAATTTTAATAATGGGTCTATTGTTAATTCAATGATAACATTTATTAGATTAACAAATTAGTTATAAGTTTGTCGGGTTTAACTTAATTAAAAATTTTATATCACTCCTATATATACTAAAAACTTTTTTTATCATAGGTATACACACCTCATCACACTATACAGTTATTTGTAAAAAATTTTATTACACTTATATCGAGACTAAAGATAAGGTTTCATCCTATACTTTAAACATAGAACAATAAGTTCGAATTTAAACCTAAACATTAAACAAAAAAAAATTTAAGTTGTTAACCACTTAGACCAATTGTTCCTTGGTTATATATATTCGAAACACTCCTACCATATCTCTCACTCATCTCCATCAAACTGCCCCACGCTCTCTCTCCTTCCCTTCCTAAACTGAAAATAACAACTCTCTATCTATCTCTCTCTCTGAAATGCATGCACGGTAGAACACTTTTTCACTAGACCTTCATTTTCGTTTCTTGTAACTCTCCAGTGGTTGAAAAATATGGTCTACGACAGGCTTGGATCCGCCGTGCGCCATGGTTCTTCAACCCGCGATACACTCCCACTCCACCCAGACAAAGCCACTTCAACACCTCCGGCCACCCGAAACTCCAAACTGAAATTCCTCATCATATTCTCTGCGGCGACACTCATTGTTGCTTCGGCCGTATCAGTGACCCTACTCGTCGGACTCCGAACCAGAGCCACGGGACAATCGTCCGTTCACAGTGAGCACCGAAAGCTTACCCAAGCCATTTCCAGAACCTGCAGCCAAACTCGGTACCCAAATCTCTGTCACAACTCACTCCTCGACTTCCCGGACTCACTCTCCGCCTCCGAAAAAGAACTCGTCCACATTTCCGTCAACATTACTCTCCAACACTTCAGCAAAGCCCTATACGTATCCTCGACGATCAACAATCTCATTATGGACACGCGTGTAAGGTCCGCTTACGAAGATTGCCTCGAGCTCTTGGACGACTCTGTGGATCTACTCACGCGCTCTCTCACCTCCGTCTCGCTGGCCGGCTATAGAAGTGGAGCTAAAGTGGGGTCCACACAGGACGTGATGACGTGGCTAAGCGCGGCTTTGACCAATCATGACACGTGTACGGATGGATTTGCGGAGGTGAACGGTTACGTGAAGGATCAAATGGAGGAGAGACTGAAAGACTTGTCGGAATTAGTGAGCAATTGCTTGGCTATATTCTCGGCGTCCGGTGGGAACGAGGATTTTTCAGGGATTCCCATACATAATCGTCGTCGGAGGCTGTTGGAATCGGAGTCGGTGGATGATTTTCAAGCGAAACGTGTGCATTTGCCGAAATGGTTGTCTCGGAGGGATCGGAGGTTGTTGGATACGCCGGTGACGGCGATTCAGGCGGATATTGTGGTGTCTCAGGACGGTAATGGAACGTGCAAGACGATTACGGAAGCGATTAAGAAGGCGCCGGAGTACAGCTATCGCCGAACTATAATCTACGTGAGGGCTGGAAGGTAACTCCACATGCACATTAAAAATAAAATAAAAAAAGTAAAAGTTTTTTACTGCTTTCTTTTAAGACATAAAATGTCTGTAGTGACCCTATCATTCTTTTTAGAACTAAGTATACAATTTCGCTTTGATTTATATAATTGAGTGTTCAAAGTAAAAGTAATTATTGTCAATTTAACACCTAAAGTCTCACTTTTAGTATTTAAGTTCCCAAATGTTTAAACTATGTTTTCTTAACTTTTAGAAGCGGTTTGATAATTGAGCTTAGTCTTTGTTGTTTAGATGCTTTAGATTCAATTATTTCTTATATTTACTAGGGCTTCTCACTTTTATCTTTTTAAGGACATATTTTAACTCAATTTAAATCACTTATTCTGTCGTTGAGTTTGGCACAAACTTGAAACACTTGTAGCCAAAAACAAAAAAAATTATGTTCTTTCTTTTTTTGAACTTTTCGCAATTTTGGGGTATGATTGAAATACTTAGAGAGATTTTTTTTTTCCGGTTCAACAATTATGAGTATTTTAGTCAATTTATACATACCTTGACTAATCTCTTTCTCTTTCTAATCTGATCAAAAGCGAATTATTCACGTCAAAATTAAGGTATTTATAAGAAATAAAGGGATTTTATTATTTGACATCAAAAAAATATTAAAATTTAAAATAAAGACATTTTAATTTATATATCGTTCTGCTACCACTTAAGCAACCCTAGGGTAGGGTTGGTTATGAGATTATGAAGAAGTGAAGTGGGGGCTAAAATGGGATTTAACGAGAAACTTCTTTGTTTGCTTTCAGGTATGTAGAGGATAATTTGAAGGTGGGGAGGAAGAAAACGAACTTGATGTTTGTCGGTGATGGGAAGGGCAAGACGGTCATTACGGGAGGTAAAAGTGTCTTCGATAATGTGACGACATTCCACACCGCGTCTTTTGGTAAATTCCATTTTTCACCACATTTTGTTTTGTTTACTTTCCTTGTTTGTTTATTTAATTAATGTATAGTTCCAAAGAGATAAAAAAAAATAAAAAACATGGGCCGTAATATATACTCATGCTATGCACGGTGACCTGTGATTCTAGCTTTTTTGAACTTTTTTTTTTTTTTTTTGGGTTGAGAGAAAATGAAGTTAGAATGATCGAATTTATGAGCTTAAGGTCTACCAGTTGGACGATAATTATTAATTTAAAAAAATTATTAACATAAAGCAATAATTTAAGTAATAACAAGTATAAGTTATAAATTTAAATATCTTGAATTCGAATTGTGATAATTCTTTGAGGTTAAATCATGAGAAATTTATTTCTTATAAATTTTTTAGTTCCGGCATGAATAATTTATTTTTGACCGGATAAAAAAAAAATTAATTTAGATACGCATAAATTAATTCGAACAATCTTAACCATTAAAAAAATAAAATTATTACTCTAAAGAGGGGCCGGAAGTAGGGGGTTATGAGAGGGAGAGAAGGGGTTGGGGGTGGGGGAGACAAGAAGAACAAACACAAGAACAAGAACAAAAAAAAAAAACAAAAACAAAACAGGCAAGGACACCTACGTCCAGTTTGAAAAAGACCAAAATGGTCTTGAACTACATGGGATGCCCAACAGCATCTTTACTACTACATCTATCAGTCTGTTTTTCTCACACATGCATGCAAGAACACGTGTCCTTTGTGATTGTTTTTCAACACAGATAATCAATGTCTGTCCTGTGACCAGTTTTCTTAATGGAAAACAGGGGAGGGATGGTGATATATGACCCCATTGAACATTTGTGGCTGTAAGTATACAGAACATCACATTATTGGAGGTGGGTCATGGACATCTCATGGTGATGAAAGTCGTCCTCCTTTCACAAACCATCAAACACACACACATTCTCTCTCCTATTTAGCATTGTTGGCCCACTTGCTTCCATAGATACCGAGTAAGGAGGAGTTTTGGGTTTAGCATTGTTAAACGTTCCGAATAGTTTGACTTTTTGGTTTACACTCGATTAGATTTTGAGTTGTTTAGACTCATTTTAAGTTTTGTAAAAGATCCAAATCTAATTCAATTTATATGGCTCCACTTAGCACAAATTTGTTGTTATATATAAATAACTCTAATTTTGTTACAAAACAACCCTTATTTAAAGATACTATCTAGTGGAATGGTCTAATAGGGTACTAGCCGAATTTTTATTCTAAGGTTGGAGGTTCGAGTCTTGACATTCACATTAAACTCAGTGATCGACCGTTATACTAACCTAGTTATGTTAGTTTATGAATAGTTTGACTTTGGTTTACGCTCAATTAGATTTTGAGTTGTTTAGACTCATTTAAGTTGTGAAAAATGAATCAATTCTAAATATTAGAGTTCTAAACTAGTTTTGTAAACGATCCAAATCTAATCCAATTTATATGGCTATACTTAGCTCAAATGTGTTGCTATATATAAATAACTCTAATTTTATTACCAAACAATCCTTATCCAAAGACAAAAAATCTTAATCTTACTCCCAAATAGCCCCGCACCATGTACACTCTCTCTTTCTTCTCTTTTTGTCTTTAAGAAATTTATACTTGTAGGGTTTAAGTTTATGGGTGATTGTTTGTACTAATTTTGATTAATTTTATTGAGAAATATATTAGTTTGGGATTAATTATCAACATTCTAAGGTTTAATTTTTGAAACATTTTATCTAAGAAATTGTAATTTTTCTCAAGTTTTTTTTGTAGTTTAAAGGTTAGTGCACTTAGACTAATTTTTTCTTCAATTAGATCAAAGGCAAACCATTTATAATGGGACAAGGGTATTCGGAATAAATTCTTCATGATCTAATCCCAATAGTTGTTAAAATTTGAATTCAGGACACTTAGATTTATAGTTTACCTCTCTTAACACTTGAACTTGGCTTTTCTTGAGTTCTGTTTGAATGCTCGCAAACTTCTATGAAGCTGAACTTAAATACAAATCTAAACTCAATAATCTAACTTGAACAATTACGAGTCGAATATTAGCTTATTCAAACTTGGCTCAACACTCCTTTACGCTAATATTTGCAATTGATTGCCATGCAGCGGCTAGTGGTGCAGGTTTCATTGCACGAGACATCACATTTGAGAACTGGGCTGGACCAAGCAAGCACCAAGCAGTGGCACTCCGTGTCGGAGCTGACCACGCCGTAGTCTACCGGTGCAACATCATCGGATACCAAGACACCCTCTACGTTCACTCCCAACGCCAATTCTTCCGAGAATGTGATATCTATGGAACAGTGGACTTCATCTTCGGCAACGCCGCCGTGGTCTTCCAAAACTGCAGCCTATACGCCCGAAAACCCAATCCTTTCCAGAAAAACACAATCACAGCCCAGAACAGAAAAGACCCAAATCAGAACACAGGAATATCAATCCATGCATGCAGGATTTTAGCCACAACCGATCTCCAGCCGGCGAAAGGTGGCTTTCCGACGTATCTCGGCCGACCATGGAAACTGTACTCAAGAACAGTCTACATGATGTCAGACATTGGCGATCACATTCACCCAAGAGGTTGGTTGGAGTGGAATGCAACATTTGCACTTGATACACTATACTATGGTGAGTATATGAATTTTGGTCCTGGAGGGGCTGTTGGGCAAAGAGTGAATTGGCCAGGGTATAGAGTGATCACATCAGCAGTGGAGGCTAGTAAATTCACAGTGAGTCAATTTATATATGGGTCTGCATGGTTACCTTCCACTGGTGTGGCTTTCTTGGCAGGGCTATCAGCTTAGGTTACGCCCTAAAGCATGATGCAGTATAAAAAGGCTCGCGTTATTAGGGTTTGGGATGGTCATTGTTTAAGACTCCAAACCGATAATTTGATGGAGGGTTGGTATATAGTTTGCTCTTCCATTATTTTGTAAGGTTTATAATTAATTGGTCTAATAATGTGCTTTTTCTTTCGTCGTTGATCTGACTCAAGATTTTCAGGTAACAATTTTCGGGTTTTTTCTTGTAATAATAGTTAGTACTAAATCTTTTGGAAGAAAATACATTCTTATTATGTTACATAAAAAAAATAAAAAAAATGTAATTTCAAAGTTTAAGGAGTTATGTAATTTCCCGAGTTTTTTTATCACTTTGAGATTTTAGGAGTGTCAAGTATCACGAAGTCTAATACTTTCATGTGGAAAGATTGCTTCCATGACTTGAATAAATGTTGCTAAGGACATGATCAGCTTGAGGGTGGCCATGTATATATATATATATATATATATGGCTGTGCAACTATGACTTAATTGAAACCACATTTTGATAATTAAAAAAAAAAAAGGTAGACACCCAATTAAATGAAAAGAAATGCTGAGGTCAATATTTGAAATGAAATTTGCATGTAACCTGGTTTGGACATTTTAATTGTTGAACAAAAAAAAATATCTGAAGGGTTCCACTATGGTATCAAAAAATTAGTTTAATTTTTTGGTATTGTACTTTATTTTTTTCCTTCTAATGAAAATTTGGTAAGTGTAAAAATTGTTTATTTTATTATTTCACTATAATTTATTAATTGCATAATCAATGGTTAAGAATTAATCGAAAGAAAATCAAAGGCCTAAAATCATTTAGAGATAAGGTATTAAAAAAAAAATAGACATCATACCCTGATACAAATTATAAAAAGTCCTAAGTCAATACGAGTATAGAGATAACATGAGATGCTATGCTGCAAAATGTGAAACAAAGAACTGTGTGATGTGCCCTTCCTGCCTTTTTTTTAAGATGAGATGTGAGGCTTAGCTTTAAAGCAATCCGTCGGTGGAATTCATTAGAATAAAATGGTTAGACCTATTAAACAATGACACACAAACTCACCAACGGGACTAAATGTTGAGTCTAACAATTATATATAATGTTAGTATTATTATATGGTGTAATCGTTTAATAATNAAACTCACCAACGGGACTAAATGTTGAGTCTAACAATTATATATAATGTTAGTATTATTATATGGTGTAATCGTTTAATAATAAATAAACAAGTAAACCTCATTATTTTGATATATGACGGTTATTATCGTACATGAAGAATAAATTTTTTGAAAGAGTGAGTTTTATGTTACATAATTATTGAATTATCGTTTAACGAATGTACCATGTAATCATTCCGCTCAATATTTACTCCACCCACCGACGCTANTTATTGAATTATCGTTGAACGAATGTACCATGTAATCATTCCGCTCAATATTTACTCCACCCACCGACGCTACCGTGACCAAGTGGGCAAATACCAAGTGACATATAGCTGGTCCACTGCTAGGGTCCACGACTATGATCTTTGGATAAAGGCTAACCCCAATGGTGAGGCCAGCTGCCATCAGTTTCATGAGGGTTGACTGAGTGAGATCACTCATTGGTGCTAGTCACTAGTTTGTTCCACCTGTAATAAATGAGAGTTGGGATTGAAAAATAATCTTGCAGTACTATATGGAAATAAAAAAATTAACAATAAATTTTAATTTGAGTTATTTGTGATCGTACGATACCGAAAAGAGCGTTAAGGCTGCTCACGACAACCACGAGAGTTTGACAGGAATGAACAGTTTCAAAGAGGCAAAAGTAATAACTGTTAACCNTAATTTGAGTTATTTGTGATCGTACGATACCGAAAAGAGCGTTAAGGCTGCTCACGACAACCACGAGAGTTTGACAGGAATGAACAGTTTCAAAGAGGCAAAAGTAATAACTGTTAACCATAGTTCAAATAATAATAAGAAAAAATTTTGAATTCGAATTTAAAAAAAAAAATTAGACCAGATTATAAGAAAGGAATATTCTAATTCTGATACAAATATCGNAAGGCTGCTCACGACAACCACGAGAGTTTGACAGGAATGAACAGTTTCAAAGAGGCAAAAGTAATAACTGTTAACCATAGTTCAAATAATAATAAGAAAAAATTTTGAATTCGAATTTAAAAAAAAAAATTTAGACCAGATTATAAGAAAGGAATATTCTAATTCTGATACAAATATCGTATCTTAGATCGATCCAAAAAAAAGATTATCAAAATCGTGCTTATTTGATCCAAACACTCTGAGCATTCAAATAAAAAAAAGGCAAAGTATAGCCAGCTGTGGATGGGTGGTCCTTGTCTACTCAAGTTGCTCAAAGCTCTTCATGTCCTCTTCATGTCTGTCCACTTCTGTACCAGCTAGAAACTAGCTGCACTTAGACTTTCTGTGGACCTATTATGTGCAATGCAAAGGAATTCCCTGATTTCAACGTTCTTGTGAATGGTGTATGCACACCCACAAGAACCTTGCTACCCCACAAACTCTTGAAAAACGAAAGAGCAACANCACTTAGACTTTCTGTGGACCTATTATGTGCAATGCAAAGGAATTCCCTGATTTCAACGTTCTTGTGAATGTTGTATGCACACCCACAAGAACCTTGCTACCCCACAAACTCTTGAAAAAGAAAGAGCAACCGAGGAGAAAATAAAATTGATCAGGCTACCACAATTTATGTGAGGAATTGTTTTGAGACTCCATCATCATGCATTAAGATTGATGAACTGGAGACCTAAGACACCAACAAATTACAAGAAATATCAGGATATACACCCACAGAAAAAACCAACGATGTTGTCTAAAATCAGGGAAGAAAAANCATGCATTAAGATTGATGAACTGGAGACCTAAGACACCAACAAATTACAAGAAATATTAGGATATACACCCACAGAAAAAACCAACGATGTTGTCTAAAATCAGGGAAGAAAAAGAGATATAAAGAAATTAAAGTTCTCTTCATTACACTTTCACTCAACAGTAAATCACCCATTAGTAATTTAAGTAGGATAGGTGGATCCCTCACCCATATATGATGAGTTATTCGGCAAAGTAAAATAGAGTGAAAGTATAATAGAAATGATCTTGATCCGAATAGAGAGTACATGTAGGCAAAAAGAGTCGTTTGTTAAACAATTTAGAAGCTAAAACTTCGGCAACAGTGCACAATTCAAGCATTCCAATACATCAACGCAGCAGGAGAAGTTGGCAACGTTTAACAACACATATATGGAATGACACAAACACGAAAACCATAAAAATGAATTCCAAAATTAAGTCTCTCAGCTACAGAGGTTTGGTATGCACACCCCAGCATCTGGATTCTGTTGTTCCTTCCATATTCTTCCTGTGACTCTAAGCTTCAGCTCCTTCCTGTCCCCGCCGGAGAAGAAAAGGGCCATGTTCCGTTGGATAATGAGACCATCATGGCTGTCCCTTACTCTCCGATGGCTATCTCGGATGCTGCGTGGCGTGCCCTCCCATATGAGCTTCCTGCCATTTGCTCCTACCTCTAAGCTGTAGCTGTAATTGCGAGCCTCAACCTCATCACCCATAAAACGGAGAAATGCCATGTACACAGGGGCCATGCCAAGCTGGAAGGCTTCAAAGTGAAGGCAAAAGTATTGACCAAAACAATGAAAAACCTGACACAAGCAGAACCAAACAAGATGCTTTGAGACACCAGTAAAAGGAGAACTCGCAACATCAAAGAGTGTGGTTTGTGACCAGTGTTGTTTAGTTTTCATCCACTGAGATTTCACAATCCAAGAAGAGAAAAGTTGCTTCCAATGCTAAGCAACTGGAACATCTATTCGCATCTTCAAATAAAAGCTACTCTAACATCACATATATTGGTTGACCAAATGGATTTAACGTTGCCAAACATGTTATTTTTTCCTATTGGCATCAAGAAGTATGGATATGTGAAAACAACATGGCATGGAAATGTTCAATTTCTGGATTGAATTCACATGACTAGGAGCAGAAAACCAAATAAACCTAGAAAACTATTTAAGTTTAACAGAAATTATGCGCACACACACACACACACNCATGACTAGGAGCAGAAAACCAAATAAACCTAGAAAACTATTTAAGTTTAACAGAAAAATTATGCGCGCACACACACACACACATAGTAAGAGGATTATTATGAACATTTATCATTAGCATGCAATATTTTACCAATTCAACTTCCCAGTAGAAACAAAGAGATTCGTTTCCAAGATAAAATAAGATGCCTTTAATTCCATGTTTTCAGATGGCCTCAAACAAAGCCATCTGCTGGATTGCCCACACAGATTTTGTTGCACAATTGCTCAACTAAGCCACCTGCACAGTAAGGAGTGTGCCGAGAAAGCTTTGGCAGGAACAAGCTCTGGCTCAGCGACTCACAATTAGATACTATATATGTGTAACTAAACCAAGCACACGATATACTTTCAACAGTAGTTCAGCTTGTGGAAAATTCAATTCAAAAATGGAAGCAAAGAACTTACAGTAAGCATCCAGGTGGCATTTTCTACTTCGCGCGGATTGGACTTTACATAACGATGATTGAAGGTGCAACCAGTGTGCATGTCCACTTTGTGGTCATCTTTCAGGTGGTTAACCAGATAAGGAATGTCCCCGGTAACGGAGCACTCTGATCCAGCATATGGGCAATTGTATGGTCTAAAGTTGCACAATGACTCGTGCTTGAGTTTGCTGTAATATGGAAATATCCCCGGGCACCCCAACGAATAATATCTGCAGGGCAGTTCAAGTGATTCTGCTACCTTCTCCAGTGCTAAGCACCTGATATCTCCAAGCTCTTGTCTACAAGTTGGGCATCGGTTGTGCACCCTTGTTTTACAGGTGGAACATAATGTGTGTCCATTGTGACACTTCAAAGAAGCAAATCAATGATCAATTGTTGCTCATCCTTCGTAAGCACTAGTGCTATATTGACAAAAAAAGTATCACAACATAAACAAACTTTTCACTGCCTAAAACAGAAACATTTGCCACGGCACGACAGTCATACGAACACCCAAGTAAAATATTCAGTTATATAGGTTCCTCATTCCAAGAAGAGACTACAAGAACCAAAACAAAAGGTTAACATTCTAAGTATTCAAGGTTATACCGTAATTCATCAATACTAAAATTTAGAGAGTTCTACTTCAAACATCTAGAGGAGCCAAAAGATGACACTTTTAATAATCAAACTATTTGCTCCTATGATGGAACGAAGAACAAAAGAAGATTTTATTTTTTAAAACCCTAGATAGTGAAATGGCGTCGTTTCACTACCTAATGTTTAAAAAAATTACGTCTATTTTAAAAGTTAAAATATATATAAAATAAAATAAAATTTAGACCTATTTTGCCCCGGTATTGGACAACTCGTATGTATCATCTCGTATCGGATACATCGTATCGGATACATCGTATCGTTTATTGCATGATACTATGCAAATCTAATATAATTGAGCGATACATATCATTTTCTTCATGCATTAAAACGTATCGTATAATACTAATAACTATGCCTCAATCCAATGATATCCTATATTACTAAAATCTTCAAAATGATTCAAAACTTTNATCTAATATAATTGAGCGATACATATCATTTTCTTCATGCATTAAAACGTATCGTATGATACTAATAACTATGCCTCAATCCAATGATATCCTATATTACTAAAATCTTCAAAATGATTCAAAACTTTGGCAAGATCATAGCTTGCAGTAAGCCAATAATCTCCATATATTCCAATGGCGATCTTCAAAGTAATTGTTAAGCAACAAGACTGCAGCATCAATCACATCCCACGATTATATCCGGCGAACCTAATGCAGCTGCACTGAAAATATAGAGCATAAAACAAAATTTAAGATGAAATAGTACCACCATTGGCGCATAGATTACTTTCTAATATATCAAAAAGAGTGCCAAACACAGCCCACAACATTGCTCATTGAGACAAAATAATAAATATACATAACCAGACAGTTTATTTTTCTGATGAGATAACCAGACAGATTAGGATTCCCACTGGAGATATTACTATGCCAGGCTTTCATTAAACAGCAGCTTGTTTACCAAATTAATGCACAGTAAAAAGAAAAACAAAAATTGAGAAAAAAAATTGTGACATGTTTTTTCAAGGTAGTAATCACATTTTACTCTATGAGTAAAAAAACTGACCACTACGCACAGCCTATGGACAAGATTTGCATTAAATTAATGAAACAGATTTATGTGACAAGATTTGCAGTCCACAATGAATTACCAGAGGCACCTATTACCCACCACGGTGGTAATTCAAGTTTTATCCCACAATGATCAACAACATTCAACACAGCAACCGCCAAAAGCAACCCTAACCAGTCAAACCCAAATTAAATACAATTTCCACACAATCCTTAGAACTCATGTCCATTCCACTACCCTCTTAATCAAAATCCAACCAAAACCTAACCTTGAACCCATAATTCCGTCTAATCCCAAATTTAAATTTCTTCCAAACCCCCAACCCCAAAGCCCTCAAATTCAACAAATCGAACACTTCCTAGTTGCATATGCAGAAAAAATACACATATCTACAAACACAGAGAAAAACTCATAAAGGAAAGAAGCAGAGAGCAGACCTACCTGGTGGATTGGGGGGTACATAGAATTGGTGCAAACAGGGCATTCCAGCAATTCATGGACGCTTGTAGGAGCAATTCCAGAAGACACGCCGTGATTATTGTGAGGCTTTGACGAGTATTGATTCGGAGATTGATGATAATTATGAGGATGATGAGAATTGATCTCTTCATCTTCCAAGCCATCTATAGACGATACGCACTCAATGTTATCCGAATCCATTCTCTATGGATAAAATCCCAAATACCCACTTCGAAAAAATAAAAATGCGAGTTTAAAAAATTGATGGGTTCATCAAAATTTTCTTGGGTGTCCTATTATTTTCCTTCACTTTCTAATCGTTTCTTCTTTCAGGCAGGGTCCGATGGGATAAAAGAAGAACCAAAAGAACTTGAAAGAAAATGGAAGAGAGATTCAGATAGAGAGATTGGCGAGATCGATTTCGAAGAACCAAACATCCCCCTTTTTCCTAAAAAAGAAGGCCCCTTTCCTCCTCCTCTCTCTTTCTCTGTTACTTTTTCCCTCCCTCCCTCCCTCTTTTTCTGAGTTGCTGTGAAGAGAGAGATATAGGGGAAAGATTTCCTTGGTAAAATTTTTCGATTGAGAAAATAAGGAATTGGTTGGCAATTTAGTGTTAAGAAAACTAAACAATTGGTTTTGTGTCAACCCCACCCCCAACACCACCACCAAAACCCC
>CAUOFW020002158.1:683146-699995 GCA_963454935.2 Ilex paraguariensis | reverse complement strand
TGAAAAAGGGATTAGTTGAGATACACGTAAGTTGACCCGCGTGGATAACTTGTCTTTGACCGAATCGAAAAAGAATTTAGTCGAAGTGTTGGTCCAAATACTTCTAACCGTTGAAACGAAAAAAAAAAAATCATTGTGATTTATCAAATTAGCATTTTAGGTACGAATAGTAATTGTTTTTTTGTAAGGATATAGTTTTTTTATTTAATATAACAAACATGTTTAGATGGTAATATATATAAATTACCTAATACTTCTGATTAATTTTTCATATCGTGTTATACGACTTTTCTATTGATCATAATTTTTTTTGTTCGGGGCCACGTGACTCTAATATAACAAATATGTTCAGATGGGACATCATATATAAATTTTTTAATGTTTTTTTTTCCTTAGTAATTTCTCGTACGTACCACCGTGTATTGTACAACTCTTCATACACAAATACTCTTTTCTTGATTTGCAAGCAGTGAAATCTTTACTAAGAACGTACGAAATCCCTGTCATTATGAAATTTGAAAAGAATTAGGTGTACAATAATACAGCCACGCAAAATAATGTGGTTTGGGCCACCATGGTGCTCTCACTCATGTACAATTTTCTGAAGTTGACAAGCCGTTTTTCTCCTCCTGCATGTAACTTTTTATAACAAAAGTCTGGGAATCCCAAGACCAATACTATCATATCAACGTTCACCACAACTAATTTCATCAAAATATTAACTTGGAATTAAATCGATAGCTCCATAACGTTATAGTCTCACCAGATTTAATCGTAACTCCAAACTTATCTTCTAATAACTTTCGGTAAGGTAACACAAACCACTCCAAAATACTTGGAGAAACCAACCATCAGAATGAATTAAATTCAAGATCAAATCAGGTCATCTTTAGTCTCCAACAACATATCAAATTTGTCATTAGAGTCATCTCCAACAAATTCTGGTTGCACCCCTCTAGGACGATTTGTCAAAAAATTGGAATAGTTGTTGTATTCACGTGAAAAAAGTGTCAAAAACAGAATCAAGTCACACATGATGGAGTGGTTTTTTTGTTTTGTTTTGTTTTCTTAGACTAGGCCTAATTGAAGTCGCTCCTTTTCTAGTCTTAGCCCCGAGTCCACAACTTCAATTTCGTAAGAGAAGGGCTTGTTTTGTAAGATCAACTGCGAGGCCACATTGATTCTTTTCATGATCAAGAACTCTCCAAATCATATGTTAGAACACAAAAAAATCAGCTAAAAAATACCACTCATTCACATGGCACAAACAAATATTGGCCTAATTTCACATTGAATTTATTAAATTTACACACTGTACATGGGTAAGACCCTGAATAGATTTCATTAAATAGTTACAAAGCAAAAATTTAAGGAAGCCCAGGAAAAGACCTCAGTAAATAGCTACAAAGCCACAATAGAAGGAAGCTCTGGTTCCACCTCTGGTTCTCCATCAGACCCCTCTATATTTGTCTGTAACAAAACATAGTAACATTAATTCATATTGGTCTGCATGCAATGTATCAAAATGAGAAATTACATCTTACAGACTAGTACCCACCTCTAAATCTTTAGATTTATGTTGTGATAGATAGCGGTCCAATGCACCCTTGCCATAAAGTATTTTAGCTCCACATTCACACCCCTCAGATCCAACAGCCTCCTCATCAACTACAACAGCATCTATTATATCATTGCCTGTTCGCACATCAGGAATCTGCAAAAAGGTTCATAATAAAATCAGGGTTTCAATGTATTTTGTCCATGCAAAAGAAATGCCGATTTGCATCTGCATGACTGCCTGCATTGGTATATTGGCATCCATCCCCAGTCGACAAAATAAAGGAGATGCACAAACTACCGAGCTGGACCCAGCTCAAATTCAGAACAAACAGTTCATAAGCACCACACCAATCTTTTTCTGAATGATTCTCTGTTCATAAGAAAATCTAACAGTCTGCCAAAAGTGTTCAATGCTATTCTTCTTAATAGGTCACCGACTCTTACATTGGCAATTCCTTTTAAGGATTTAACAGGGTTCTAGCAGCTCATATTTCAGAACAGGAAATATATTTATGATGTAAAATTTGATTGCAAGTCTTGTGCAGATACTTTACCTGTTAGCTGTTTCTTCAATATGGTAACACAGGGAGAGGGACAGAGAGGGGGAGAAAAGAAGTACAATTATCAACATCATTGTCCGACTACAGTCAACCAAGTGGGTGTATCCACTAAAAGCATCCATTTTCAAGTTCTACTTGAAGCAGGTTATTCACCCAACCCTTTAAGCTCCACCAACCATAAGAATCCTACATACATCTTTAACACACGTACACACACACACACACACATGGGGATTCATACTGAAGTCTAAGCTATCAGAAAAAGGAGATAATGCATACCTCATACATTGCGTCCATCAAAATATTCTCCAATATGGATCGCAAACCTCGAGCCCCAGTATTCTTGCTGACTGCTTTCCTAGCAATCAATCTCAATGCATTTTCTGTGAAATGTAGTTTCACCTGAGAAAACAAAGATACTTAGCAAAGATGAGTAAAGATTAAACTTGACAGAGAAAGGAAATCAAAATACTGAAAACAAAAATGAATGATTGTACCACTGTGCCTCGTGACCAAACAACCTTGCTATCACACATGCATGGTATCAAAATCTAAGACATATGACTTCAGTCAACTTGGAAGGAGAGAAGTCTGAGAAGAAAAGCTTACCCCATTCATTTGGAACATCTTTTTGTACTGCTTCCCTAGTGCATTTTTTGGCTCTGTTAGAACCTACAAAACATTATTGTTAGCAAGAAGTCACGTGAATGTTTTATCACGTGTCAAATTAATAATAATGAATATATGATCTTACAAGGATAAAAAACAAGTACAGCTATAATCATAACCAGACACAACTGTTGCTAAAATACCAATGTTACCTGAACAAGTTGATTTTCAGTTAGAGCCGACAAACTAGAGAGGATAGGAAATCGTCCAACAAATTCAGGTATCAAACCGTAGGCAATAAGATCACTACTTTCGACCTGCAAAAAACACGATACAGAATGTATCTTTTGTAATTCATGGTGTGAATAAGAAGATGCTTTTGCTGTATGTTGCATAAATAAAAACAGATATACATCATTGTAAGATTGCTATTTCCAACATGCACAAAAGAAGAGGTACTGAGCAGTGACTTGTTAGTTGCCAAATGAAGTGAGCTTACAGTTTTCAACAGAGACGACGTCACAGCAGCATTCATTACACCACCAATCCTCATGTTTGCACGCACTGGTGCACCAAACCCAATAGAAGAATCTTGATGCCTGAAGAACATTGCAGAAAGCTTACAAACAAGATACAAGGATGATCCNAGTGAGCTTACAGTTTTCAACAGAGACGACGTCACAGCAGCATTCATTACACCACCAGTCCTCATGTTTGCACGCACCGGTGCACCAAACCCAATAGAAGAATCTTGATGCCTGAAGAACATTGCAGAAAGCTTACAAACAAGATACAAGGATGATCCGGCAAAGCGGAGAAAAGAAATATCATAATATTACAGCAGTATGACCTTTCTGATATTGTTTTCTCCAAGTCATTAAAGGCACCACCACATATAAAGAGAATATCCTTTGTGTCGATCTGTGAAATATAAACTATCAGAAATCAGAAACTAATCTAAACGATAGAGCATGGAAAGTGAAAGAATCCATTCGAAACAGGGATCCAATGAGAAGCTAGTATGCCAGAATCCATTTTCAAGACCTAATATGGTTCCCAATTTTCTTCTACATTATCATCAATGGCATAATATTTCAACTACATAAGAGCAGGCTGCAAACATTTTCTACTCTATACCTTCCCAGTGTTACCAGGTATAAACAAGAGGAACCCGAATTTTCTCCTAACTACTGCAAATGATTGCATCCTCATCATCCAATATTGCTCAGGCATTTCTTACGTAAGGAAGGAAATGTAAACCTGAATATTGTCACCTCTAGGATGCTTCCGAGCTCCCTTCTCTGGGACATTGACTACCTGAGAGAGAACTCCATAATCAGTATAAAATGAAGTAACTAATAAGAATCCATCGAAGTGACTTTTCTACCTGTTTCAACTTCTATAATGTAATTCTTCCTACACGCGTAATATTGGGTTCCTAGCCACAGTTCAGGCTCGAACAATAAAATTAAAATCAGACTATGAGGAACAAAAAGCCCATAATTAGCTCAAAGAAAGGCAGCATATAAATTGACCCATAAAAACCAAAGCTGTTTTTCGTAGTGGGAGATCAGTTGAAGTGAGTTATTTCGAAAACCCTTGTGTGTTGGTTCTCTTATTAAGTAGCTACTAATTATTAATGTCAATAATGATTAATTTTAGTAAATTATTGGCGCTCAATTTTTAGGTTTAAATAAGCAACTAGTTGTCCTTGTGTGCCAAAGGGAAAATAACCTTCCATTTCGTTCTTATTCATCACCAGTAGTCAGCTGTCCTCTCCTCTCAGCCAGATAAATTCAAACCACATAAAGCATGACTACTTAAATCTGAGGGCCCCAATTTTGAAAGTCACACCTGGGTTTATTTGGCTGAAGTGTTAACATATCATGAGGTGCACTTGATACCAATCATACTTATGATATAATTGATTCCATGTTAATTCTAAACTTTATGCTTTTGGAACTTGACAGTCTGGTTTCAATTTAGTTTTCTATAATTTTTAATGAACCGACAAACAAAATGTTCTACAGTGGATCAACCTTGAGAATAGACATGAAAGGCGCGAGATCTAGATTAAAGGAATATCGTTCCTAATCAACGTCAGCAACCACCAAAACTCCACAATATGTAACCAAAATCCATAGCTTGATACGATCTCTAACATAAAATTACAAAAAAAATCAATTAGCCAGGGTATTCCCCTATTTCTAAAAATAATAACATCCAAATGAAAAGAACGGTGATTATAACAGTAATAGGAGGAATTTTTTGTTATTGTTGTATTGTTATTGCCAAACATTATTCATAACATTGTAAGTTAACGAACAAATAAGGGCCCTTAGGATCAATGTTTTCACCAATGTTGGCATGTTGCCATTGGTATGATGTTTTTACCGATGTTGCTGTCGGTATAATTGAATCTGGTTAATTATGACCACGATCGGCTTAACCATAAACAGATGGGTACCGCGGCGGCTCCAAGCATGCCATACTACCTAAGTGCTTTATAAAGTAACAGGTGGGTATGAATTATGTGATATCCAAGTAAATAAGAAAAATGCACTTACTGTCCCTTCCAGCATTTTCAGTAATGCCTGCTGGACACCCTCCCCTGACACATCTCGACTAATATTAAGGCTCTCAGCCTGCAGATCAACAGAGAAATTGCAAAAGTACAGGAGCATGCAATTTAAGATTCCAAGATGTGAAAACAATAATGAAAAAAACCCACAATAGTGACATCAATAATACAGTTTGAATGCAAAAGTGTATCGAGAAACCTTTTTTGTAATTTTGTCAACTTCATCAATATACACAATGCCCTGCTGGGCAGCTGCTACATTATAATCAGCAACCTGAGACAAATTGAAAAACGGTCCAGGATCCTCAACCCATAAATAGAATTGTATTTACAGTGTCTCTATGTTTTTCCTCAAAGGGGGAATAATAGTTTCCTCTTTTTCTTGTTTAGTAGACAATTAACATCTAGTGCAATGTTGAAGATAAAGTTATTAGTGCCATAAAAATGTAGAGAAAGCTTAGATTTTGAATTCTAGATTCCACAAAACCTTAGAG
Organism: Ilex paraguariensis; assembly: GCA_963454935.2. Classification (NCBI taxonomy): domain Eukaryota; kingdom Viridiplantae; phylum Streptophyta; class Magnoliopsida; order Aquifoliales; family Aquifoliaceae; genus Ilex; species Ilex paraguariensis. The sequence goes on along the minus strand of CAUOFW020002158.1, from coordinate 694,191 downwards.
GTGTGTAAGTGACTAGTAAACGAAGCTAAAACATCTATACAATCAAGATATGAACCTGTCAAATTTTCATATACCCAATATATGAACCTTGATTGAGGGGATCTATAAGCATAACTTTTTTATGTTAAATCATTTTTCTTTTGGTTAAATGAGAAGTTATCACCATAAAGAATATCATTGAGATTTTCCGGGATACTGTATTAGGAGCATTGTGCAGATTTTTTTTGGTGCTGCTTCTTGTGTTCATAGATTGTGCCTTGTTTATGTAAACCTTTTTAGTAGTACCAACACTTATGAATAGAAGAAATAAATCTGGCACAAGGTGAAGAAAAAATTATCAAATGTTATCGTAACTCAGTTTTACTACCAATTCTTCAAAGATAATGTAGAGAAAGAGAAACCAACACTACAGGCCTCAACAAAAGGTTTACTGCTGTCTAGAAGAGTACCATAAATTAAATAGCAAAAACAAGAAGTAGAATGCAGAATCTGAATTAGCATGTGCACAATCATGCAAAATAGTAAGAAATTTTTTTCATTACCGTAAGGAGCTTGTACAATATGGATTCCACATCCTCCCCCACATATCCCGCCTGCAAATAAATAATGCGTAATCATGATCACATCAAGAAGATTCCAAAAATTTTACACTTAACTCCACCATAAATAGTTTAGACAATCCACAACCAAACTTGAAATGAACAAATTACATTTAGAAGGATAAAACTTATCTACATCATCGACGGGGGAAAATAGAATATAATTATTAAAGACTATTGTACGCCATAACCCTTCCATAAGTTTACTCATATCTACAAAGTTAAATCTTATATCATAAGAGTGGCTTTTCACAGCTTTGAGCCAGCAGCTGTATTTGTGTGAGATAGACTGTGTTCCGTAGCAGATCTACTGTTAGTGGGGAAAAAAGAGAATGCAAATAAAGGTAGCTCAGGAAGAGGAACATGTGACTAAAGATGAAACCAATGTCCAAATCAATCCATCTTCTAGAACTAATAATGAATCAGGCCAGACAAATCTAAACTTTTATTTCATGTTGGTATATATCAAAGTGAAAGTTGTTTCAACAAACCATAAGAGTAGATTTATAGGCGAAACATCTAATAGATTAGAGACACTTGTAATTTTCTTAGAATGCAAGATACCTTGAAAGAACATTTCCTTAAGAACATGAAAGGCTCAAACAATGAATCAAGAGCTTGCCTGAGTCAGTGTAGTGGCATCAGCAATTACAAATGGAACATTCACCAACCGTGCCAAAGTTTTGGCAAGTAATGTCTTCCCTGTCCTTGAAACAACATTCAAAACAAAAACGGGAAAAATTATATTAAAACCAATGCCATCTGAACTGAAACCAAACCAAAGTTATGTAACCAAAAGATTGGAATAAATAATATCTTTCAGCATCAGTATGGGTACTCGTCCAATCCTTATCCAAAAATTTCCTACTCATACAGAAACTCTTGCAATTGAAAGTTGGCCTTAATCAAGGAATATAAGATCTTCGTTCCTTTGTATTATAATTGCAATTTTAGATCCATCAGTGACCAGAGCTCACACGGTTATCAGCAACCAAGACTGACAATGCAGTGTTTGCACGCAGAGGCCACCCCTGATTTTTTTTTTTGTCAATTTAACATCTACACTTATTTCCTTTCTCAAAAGCAAGAGTTCTGTTCAGAGTTCCGGCCATCAATATACTGGCAATGTGTAACTTTGGACATGAAAGGAGATTAAAGGTAAAAATAATTCAAGGTTACCTGAACCTGTTGGCCCCATCAGAAGAATATTACTTTTCTCGAGTTCAACTGAATCAATATCTGTGGAGTAAGCTTTGTCATTGGCTGAATTTCCTGCAGGCCTAACTCCCATGATGTGGTAACAGGTGTTAAAAGTAAATAGTAACAAAAGTTACTAATAATGACACCAGCAACGCAGGCACTTATTCTATAATTATAGGACACAGCTCCCAAATATACTCTTTGCACCCTGTTATGGTAGGCCACAAAATCCAATTTTTTGTACTTCAATATCCATAGAACTGGTTACAATGCAAGCTTATATGTGCACATCCAATTCAATTTTATCAAAGGATAACATGAATTTTTGCGCATAAGCTAAATTACAAATGCAATAAAAACTCTAAAGTCTAAAGAAGGTTCAAGGCTATACCCCTTCTCTGAAGAGTCATCAAATATCCTCTTATAATGATTATAAACTGATACCGACAGCACCTGCAACCGGGAATACAATTATCAGGCAATAGATGACAAAATAGTACCAAATAGTGAGGAGAACTCTCACAAATAGCACAGAGGAATAACAATAATATTATCCTTCTCTATTTCCTAGCCAACAAGCTAAGCAATGCAATTCCACAAGGGCAAAGGCCAACAAACCATCAGCATGAATAATGTAACTTTGTAATTTGCCACACCACATCAGCAGAACCAAACTGACTGAATCCAAAAATACCATTAGAAAAACACTGAAGGCCACCACAAGTTGTCCCTAAAGAAAGCCTTCTCCTTTACTAACAATATAGCATAGATATTACAACACGGACTCTGCAATTTAAATTCAACACCTTCTCACACAGGCAATCAAACAAACATGTCAAAAAACTGAAAGTTAGTAGTATTTGCATTCCCAATGAGGTCCTCAATGCCATTTCATCCAAACAGAGAGGAGGAAGCAAAAAATACACATCAGAGCAACCAACCTATTTCATAATTTGCCACAACAATCCAGGGTATCCAAATCGATTGAATTTAAATTATTAATGCAAGTGGCTGGTTTCAAAAGGTGATTATATTTTGTGATTTTTGTGCAAGGTATAGTAGTACAGAGATGTTTTTTTTTTCTCTTGGAGACAACTAGTGTTGTTCTTTGGTACTTCTTTATAAGGTTCATAGCAGATAAACTGTGGTTCAAAGATAACCTTTTTAGCTCTCTCCTGGCCAATTACAAACTTGTCAAGCCCCTTGCAGATCTCCTTTGGAGTAGGAAATTTGTTCCCCAAATTGGATCCTCCCCAACACCCATCACTCGAATTCGAGCCGAACCCACCTCCCGAACCAGAGCCAGGCTCGTTCCCATTGCGTACTTGAACGAACTTCATACCCGGCCGAACTACAATTCCGTCCCCAGGCGGCTGCCAAATTTCAGGTGGGTCCCCATAAGAGCTCGAAACCTCAATTATCCTCTTATTCCTGTAATCAGAGCCATGCAAAAACTTGCGGTTATTGGGATACCCATAATTCTTATCGATGAATTCGCCCTGAAGCGAGACGGGTTTGAATGAGACAAAATTGTGGGGCGGTTTTGAGAAGACATCGTCCCATTTGGTCCTGGAACTCCAGCGAAAACTTCCCATACGACCGGCGGGCATATGATTGAGTATGAAGTATCTGAACTGGTAAACTGTGAAAGACGCTGCCTCTCTCCTTGATTTTGATCTTAGTGCAGCAGCCATTGGGGATTTTCTCGAGAAAAATAGAGGAAAAGAAAGGAAAATTGTACTAAAAAATCGACTTTTGATGTTCGAACAGGTGATATGTAGGAAATTCAAGTTGGAGTCTGTGTTCGATTTTGAGATTGGGTATTTCCCGTGAAAGAGAGGAGAGAGAAAGAAAATTGAGTTACAGAGAGAGGGTTCTGGGGTGGATGAAGAAGAAGTGGGTAAGAAAGAATTGAGGGAAAGGGCNCTTTTTAGTTTATATATTCTCAACTACCACAGCTTTGAATCTTAACCAGCTCAATTGAATTNAATTGAGTTACAGAGAGAGGGTTCTGGGGTGGATGAAGAAGAAGTGGGTAAGAAAGAATTGAGGGAAAGGGCTGTTTGTTTGATTTTTGTAGGAGGAGTTGGATTGACTCGTAAAAACTCTTGTAAACACAAATTCTTCTCTATAAAAATAAAATTAAACATTCAATTAACTTCGTACTCACATTTAGTACACGCACAGATATATTATTATTATAATAATATATTTATATATAAATAATTATTGTATTCTTTAATTAATTTAATTCAAACTAGTGTTTATATATGAATATTTTTTTGTGTTCTTATGATTTTAATATTTAATTATTTAGGGTATAAATATTTGATTATTTTAATATTTAATTATTTGTGGTATAAATATTTGATTATTTTAATATTTAATCATTTCATTATTTGAGGTATATAAGTTATATGGAAGTATAAATGTCATTTTGTATGTTCAACTTTTTAACCCCATATGAAACCCACCCCCAACCAGATTTCATGAAATCCATAAATATGAGTTTAAATTACAGGCCTAAAATGGGTTGAATTTGGTAACCTAGATTAGAAATATAGTTCCAAAAATTGGGTTAGATGGATTTTGCAGACTTTTATTCCCAACCCATCTTCCAAATTCCCCTTCCCCCCTTCCCCAAAAAAAAAAAAAATCCCACATGTCAAATTTTTGAGATTGAAGTGTTTGTGTATATGATTGAGGGTTTGTAGATGATGGATGAAGAGTCGGACACCGTGGTGACTTGGAAGGGATGCGGCTTCTCTGTTGTTAGAAGGGAACAACATTGTGTGTTGTTAGCCAAAAACGCCACTGTTTAGCCAGCTTCTCACAGTATGTTGTTGTCTCCCAAAATAGACGTCAAAACGGTGTCGTTCTATTTATTCTATTACAATTAATTTCTTTATCTCAAAATTGACCAAGTAACGAGCAGAAACTCAACTGGTAATTAAAGTCACCGATTCCTCTATCTCTCTCACTAGTCTTCTCTCCATTTCTCTCTCTTTATTCCTCCCTTTCTCTCTCTCTCTACTCCTTTTTATTTTTCCCGTAAAAATGAAACAAGTATTGAAAAAATAAAAGGTAAAACAATAATCAAATCACCAACTCTCTCTTCCTTTATATCATCTTGTTTCTCAACTCAGTTCAAGTCTACGAATTATTTGATTCTTGAATGATATCCTCAAAATAATCGAACTACCATATTTCTTGTTCTTCATTTTTATCAAACAGCTGGTAAAGTCTGTGCAACTGGGTATGGGGAGCATTATTGGTATCATTATCTCCAATTGTTAACGGCAACGAAGAGGGAGAGATGGGAAGGTTGGCAGTTGAATACGAAGGCGGCGTAGCAAGGAGGTTGTAGGTCAAATTCAAGAACGAATTGATTTTTTGCCAGCAATCAAGACGCACAAATCTCTGTTGAATGGTAGCACTAACAAACTTAGGCGGTAGCAATGGTGAACATCAAGACTCCCATGCAAATCTCTGCGTGAATATCAAGATCCAATTTTGATTGTTTCATTTCAAATATTTCTAGGGAAATCAGAGCAATAGTGTCAACTTGTTGGTGGCCAATTTTTGGATAAAGAAATTTATTGTGATAGAGTAAGTAGAATGACGTCGTCTCGAGGCCAATTTTGGAGGACATTGTGGTATTGTGGGAAACTAGCTAAAACGGTGGCGTTTTTGGCTAACAGCACACAATGTTGTTCCCTCCTAACAGTAGAGGAGCCGCACTCGACTTGGAAGACCGCAAACCCCCTATTTTGTTGTACTCATGTTCGAAGTATACTTAATTTATTTATTTAATCTACCATTTAAATTGATTATTGATCCTAATAAATACAAAAATTCATTGTTAATACAATAAATATAAGTAATTAAGTCAACAAATTATGTCAAAATAACACAACTCGTACTAAAATTATGGCTATGCGGACGACACCACGAGATAATAATTGTGACTATTCCTAAATTAGTGTGGTAAGAACTCGAATTTTTTGGTACAATACTTGGGTTCGAGTCTCTAAAGCTATGATAATTCGTTGGAGCTAAGCTTATTTTTCAGCACTTAAAACATACGGTGAGACCTTATCTTCAGCCCTCGATGTAAGAGGTGAAATCTCTTGTAAATAGTTATGTGATGCTGAAAAATAATGTTTTGTAACGAGTATATGAAGTGATGTATAGATGTACTAGTTATTTCTCGTGCCCAAAGACACAGAATAATAAAAAAAAGGTCAATAATAAACATATTTGTATTCACACATAAAATCAAATTACAAAGATAGAAAGGAAATAAAGGAATTTAAGAATTTGTTATAGTGAGGGCGAACAATGATAGTAATGGTGGGAGATGGTGATAGTTGTGATGGATGATGACAACCAGTTGTAATGGTGGCAGCTATAGGTGATGGTGGTTGGGTGGCAGTGGGGTGATGTGTTAAGAGTGATGGTGGGATAGTGGCGGTGATAAGGTGGTTACAGTGATAAGGTGGGCGGCAATAGTGGTGGTGATGGGGCACTAATGGGGTGGTGGTGGTGGAGTTATGATAATTGAGGTGGTGGGACGGTNCGGTGATAAGGTGGTTACAGTGATAAGGTGGGCGGCAATAGTGGTGGTGATGGGGCACTAATGGGGTGGTGGTGGTGGAGTTATGATAATTGAGGTGGTGGTTGTTGTTGTGGAAGAGGTGATGGTGGGGTGGCAGTAACAGTGGTAGTGGGGCGATGAGTATAGTAGAGTGGCGACAGTAGTGGTGGTGGTGGCGGTGGAGATAGTGGTGATGCGGTGGGGTTGGTGGTGGTAGAGGTATTGGTGGAACGGATTTCAAACACTTTTTTTTTTAAGTATTTGTGAAAAATTATAAGTATTAAAAACACTTTTAAAAAGTCACTCAAACATACTCTTATGCCTCTATTTTCTATATTAAATTTGGAGTGTTAATATTAATCGTCAGATTAATTTTAAGGTAAAATTTAAAGAGATCTCAACCGCAAATGACAAAAATTAATTAGTTTATCTTTTGAGATTTGAATTATATTATACTTTATTATATTAATTAGTGTACCAACAAAATGGTTTGTCATCCAAGAATTAATTCCTACCAAAATATATGGAGTCATCTCTTGTATCCTCCCTCTGATTGCAGTTATATTATATTTGTCTTTGTTATTAGATTATAATTTGTTATTTTGAGCTTGTAACACTTTTTATTATGATAATCATATATTATGCTTATATGAGTGATTGTACTACTTAATAATATATTTTTTTTTAATCTTTATGTTGTTATTGTTTGGTCCTTATGACATTATCCAATGGTAGCTTAATCTCCCACCTATCATTTACTTTCGATGCATTTTGGTGCAATATTAAGATTATTATTAATTGTTTTCTACTTTTCTTCTCTAGTGGATGAAGTACCAAGGAAGTGCAACACTCTTAAATTAAGGCATCATGACCATAGTGAGTGTTATACTCCAACCCTTATCACTTACTTAGAAAGAGATAGATGGCATAACGCGAAGGGTCCAAAGACAATATGACAACCAATCAAACTGATTAAAAATACTCGCCCCAAAATCAATAACTTGTCTAAAATCACAACTTATATACAATATAAAAACAGAACCTAATGATTTTCAACATAATACAAATATCCATCCACCTTCCCATCTAAGCAACGAGAAATTGAATTCATAAGAAAGAACATCACAACAGATTGACAAAAGAGTTTTTTTTTAAGCCTTTCGAGCTGGACAATGATATCATCAACATCGCCAGATTGTGGGGAACCAACATCATCCTCCAGACAAGCCACTGCTCCCTCGGATTAGTGTTGCTACCACCAGCCATGAGCCTGACTTCAATACTAACTACAATGGGATAAACAAGAATTTCCAAAGAGAACTTACGTGTAAAGCTATGCTTTTGCAACCAGCCACACAGAGACAATGACAGAGGGAGGTCCTTTGTTCCTACATCAATGATGTCAATACTACCACTGTATTCCACCAGTTATGAGTCATTGATGGTTAAAACCTACAATTAGATGAAAAAAATCCAATGGTCAATAGGTCACATAAATTTACAGTAATGTACACAAGCTGCAAAAATAACTAAGGGCTCTACGGTAGATGAATGTGTTTCATCCCTGTAGAGAAAAGAAGAAAAAAATTGATGCTCAATGCAATTCCTTGCAGCTCAATTCTGTCCTCAGTTGACAATCATGTATTAGGATTTACACCCATGCATCGATGAACGCACATGCCTGAGCTAATCCTATCTCTGCCTCCATGTTTGTACAAACTCCATAATAATAGGAAGCTGCCATGAGCAATTGTCCCCACTGACCTGACAGACCTGGATTACCTTTGGATGCACCATCTACATTCAGCTTCAGAACACCCTCTGGAGGAGGCAACCAACTAACGCAAAATACTCTAGTTCTTAACTGATAAGAAACCTGAGCATTCATGGCTGCCAGCAACTCCCTTCCTCTAAGTGATTCTCCTACCTTTGGTTTAAAAAAATAAGCCTGAAGCTTCAATAGATTCATTATTTCCACCACCAAGGATGAAGGAGATAACCTCACTTCCTCAAACATTCTGCAACCCCTCTCTCTCCACAGCTGTCAGTAATGAGTAAACAATCAATGAAACTCCTCTAATCATTGCCTGACTTAAAGAAGATTTGTTGTCTTTCATTTCATCCAAAGTCTTCATACAACCAAAAAATGGCATGCGACAGCAAAGGCCAAAATCTCTCCCACCTTTTCTCTCCTCACTTAGAATATGAACCTTTTTAGTTTATATATTCTCAACTACCACAGCTTTGAATCTTAACCAGCTCAATTGGTCATAAACAGAGGAATAAAACGGCCAGCTGGAGCTGCTGGTTGTGCCTTACTTTTGATCTTTCATTCCTTCATGGAGTCAGAAACTCACCCTTTCAATCCAAATAAACATGGCAGTCAATGTGTCTAAATTGCAAAGGACCAAAATCAATTGGTACAGAGGGTAGTACAACAAACCTGATCACAACTTCTAAGGGCAAAGAAACCCATCAGAACAGGCCTCTTCACAACTTCCAAATAAACTCCTTACGGCAAGCTAGCATGTACTTAAAAGCCACATCACATCTATAACAAAAAATGTCTTTAGTTTTCAGGAAAATCAACAAAACATTTAAGTGCAGTTATTGGGAACAAACCAGACGTATTTACTCTTTNCAAAAAATGGCATGCGACAGCAAAGGCCAAAATCTCTCCCACCTTTTCTCTCCTCACTTAGAATATGAACCTTTTTATTTTATATATTCTCAACTACCACAGCTTTGAATCTTAACCAGCTCAATTGGTCATAAACAGAGGAATAAAACGGCCAGCTGGAGCTGCTGGTTGTGCCTTACTTTTGATCTTTCATTCCTTCATGGAGTCAGAAACTCACCCTTTCAATCCAAATAAACATGGCAGTCAATGTGTCTAAATTGCAAAGGACCAAAATCAATTGGTACAGAGGGTAGTACAACAAACCTGATCACAACTTCTAAGGGCAAAGAAACCCATCAGAACAGGCCTCTTCACAACTTCCAAATAAACTCCTTACGGCTAGCTAGCATGTACTTAAAAGCCACATCACATCTATAACAAAAAATGTCTTTAATTTTCAGGAAAATCAACAAAACATTTAAGTGCAGTTATTGGGAACAAACCAGACGTATTTACTCTTCAAAGAAATAAAAAAAAACACTTATGTGTGAGTCGTGATAATTATAAACAGAACACATAGCGTAAGCAGGAGTAAAATTTAAACTCATACTCTTAAACAAGTGCTCAAGACCAAAACAAATAAAAACTTCTAAGAGAAGTAGAAGTGTGGGTAATGATCATTATCAGAAACAAAACTTTCCCAAACTCAACCATGAAACTATAAAAGAAATCAAAGTGCTACCTGAGAGCAATCAAAGATATAATTAACAAAGAGTCCAATGTAATCAACAAGAAGTAATTCATCATACACATGCAAAAGGATCAAACACATACCAGTGAATACAAATTTCAAAGCTAAATAACAGAGCACACCAACTGTCCCACTAATAGTCTCAACCGAAATACACATAATAATTAAAAACTAAAAACAATGTAGTGAGATATACCACAATATTTTTTTCACAAAAGAATGAATTTTATTGAAAGTAAAATGGTAATACACCTAGAAAAAACAGAGACACAATAAATCTATGACCAGTACTCTTGATATTACTCTAAGCTAAATAACAGAGCCATATCATGCTAGATTGCAGTACCAAAACTATGATTATTTGTACGCCTAGAAATCAACCGATAAAAAAAGACAAGAGGATAGAGAACATGTGACACATGACAAGATTTATGTTAAAAAATAAGAAACAAATCTCTAGATACAAATGCCTAGAAATCAACCGATCATAAACATACAGAGAAGAAGCGAAAAAGATAGAGACTATGTGAGATTGAGAAAATATCTAGGGAGCCCTTTCTTGCTCGTTAGCGCTTGACTAATAATATAGGGCTTTTTCAGCTTGATCGGAATTGATTCTATGATTAAATAGCAGAAGTTGGCCTTCCTACACGCATGGGCCCGCCAGAATGCCTCCTTGGTTCAAGACGAAGCCAAGTCGATACATACGTTAGGCGAAGGAAAGACCCCCCAATTTCATAGTGCTTGGGAACTACCTCGAACCTTGCTCGCAAAGACTATCAACCTTCAGCATTTGGTACTGATGATAGCTAGCCATTAAGCATAGACCCAAGCTAACCAAAAGATGGAAAAAGCACACTTTGATTTACCTTTCTGGAATAAATAAGATCAGAAGGGAGATCAAAGCCCAAAAGCACCTAGTGAGTTTGGTGGAAAACCAACTCTAATTGGTTGAATCAGAGAAAAAAGCAAGTAGCGCATGATCTGAATGATCAAGCAATGAAGTCCAATTAGGTCAGTGGCTGGCCTAGTAACTGATAGATCAAATAAGCATAGTAGCTGTTTAAAGCCGACGACGCCCTATTTGGGATTCTATAGCCTACGCACTTGCCTTTAGGGGACTGAAGATGGATGAATTTCCCGTGGTTCCTTCCATCAGCGCCATCAAAATATTAAGCAAACAAAAAAAAAAATTACTAGGGTTTTCGGCAAGAAGAAAGTTCATGCTATCAACATTGATCATATTCACAACAAACCCAAGAAATCCAGGTGGAGATT
>CAUOFW020002158.1:563566-681368 GCA_963454935.2 Ilex paraguariensis | reverse complement strand
ATTGAATAGATTCTTGAGTCCACAAAATACATCTCAATTAGAAGCAATAATAAAGAACTAAAAACTTCAACTGTAAAATTGGTATGCTCCTATTATTTGAATTCCAAATTCTATTAGTGGCTTCACATGCTACAAACTCATAATTTTTCCCTATTCTTTAACATTTTGTTCCCTCCCCAAATAATTGATTTTTGTTACCAACATTTAACAAGTTTAATGAAAATATAATAAAAATAAAAATAAAACATAATTTATATAATTGAAGATCAAACACAAACACATATAAACAAAGAAATGATATGCAATTACTGGTTGTGTACAACACGAAAATAATAACGAAAAATAAAAAGAAAACTGTAGGTTAATGAGAGTGTTGGGGTTGAAAGTAATACAAGAATGATTATAACAAATAAGAAACACGAAAAAGAAATCGAAATAGTTATCTGTAAAACACATTTTGTATAAAAAAAAAGTCAATAAAAGTGGGACAAACAGGTATACTTATCTTTCCACTTTCAAACTCGTTTTGCAAACTCATCTCCACCTAGTTCAACCCTCCTTATTCCTTCATAAGCCAGCATCTATTCCCAAACAACTCAAAGGAAGACACATTAGATTAGTTATGTACAGAGAAAATGAAAAAAACATTAAAGACAACAAAGAGCAATAAGGGAAAAAACGAATGATATGTCCACTCACTTATTCAACGAGCAGAGATATAAGCATTATATTATTAACACAAATCGCAATCATACATATCATGGAAGCATAACTTCTCTTATGATCTACTAAGCATTATAAGTTTGTTCAATTGATCCGTCTCTCAAACTCCACTACCAAAATTTCATTTGAATGCATTGAAAAATGAGAAAGATAACAATATCAATTGACCATGTAATAAATTCAGAATAAATATTAGTTAGAAATACATCCCTAAAATCCTAAATCCTAAAACTCTAAAATCCTAAAACCTAAACCCTATACCCTAAACAAGGAGAAGAAAAAGATAAGGAAAAGGATGAGTAGGAGAAAGAAGAAGTAAAAGAAGAATGAGAAGAAAAAGGGGAGGAGAAGGAGAGAAATCACGAAGAATAAGCAGGAGGAGTAGGAAGAGGAGGAGGAGGAGGAGGAGAAAGAGAAGAAGGAGTAGGAGGAGGAGAGAAATCAGGAAGAATAAGCAGAAGTAGTAAGAGAAGAAGAAGATGGGGAGGAGGAAAAGGAAGAGTAGGAGAAAGAAGGAATAAGAGGAGGAGCAAAAGAAACAAAAGGGGAAGAAAAAAGGCAACAGTTGTAATTCTCAGATATTAAATGGAAAAGAACACCCTTGCACATCTATTACAAGACTTCACAAAGGACCGAGGGAGAGAGAATTGGGAATTCAAGCACCGCAAGGAAAAAGACAACATTTGGACATGAAACTATCGTATTCTCAAACACATGGAATTGTTTCATGTATAAAATTCTTTCAATGTAAGTATCATACTCAGTTATCTAGGGCAATGTTACAGTACCAGTTATTTGCCATATATAATAGAATAGATTCTTGAGTCCGCAAAATACATCCCAATTAGAAGCAAAATAATAAAGAACTAAAAACTTCAACTTAAAAATTAGTATGCTCGTATTGTTTGAATACCTAATTCCATAAGTAGCTTCTAAGCTACAAACTCCAAATTTTTCTCCGTTCTTTAACCTTTTGCTCCCTCCCCAAGTAATTGATTTTTGTTGTCAACATTTAACAACTTTAGTAGAAATATAATAGAAAAAGAAATAAAACATAATTTATATAATAGAAAGTCAAACACAAACACATATAAGCAAAGAACTGCTATGCAATTATTGGTTGTGTACAACACAATAATAACAATGAAAAATGAAAAGAAAATTGTAGGTTAATGAGAGTGTTGGGGTTAAAAAGTAATACAAGGATGATTATAACAAGTAAGAAACACGAAAATAAAATCGAAATAGTTATCTGTAAAACACATTTCGTATAAAAAAGAAAGCCAATAAAAGTGGGACAAACAGGTATACTTATCTTTCCATTCCCAAACTCGCTTTGCAAACTCATCTCTATTCAGTTCAACCCTTCTTATTCCTTCATAAGCTAACATTCATTTTACAAACAACCGAAAGGAAAACACATTAGATTAGTTATGTACAGAGAAAATGAAAAAAGCCTTAAGGACAACAAAGAGCAATGCGGGGAAAAAAATGAGTGACATGTCCACTCACTTATTCAACAAGCAGAGATATATACGTACTAGATTGCATGTGCCGCATACTTTCATAACACATACAACATTTAAATACACAAAGTACTCCAAAATAACCAAATGACATCGATAAATTTGTTAATCATTATTAACACAAATCGCAATCATACATATCATGGGAGCATAACTCCTTTATGATCTACTAAGCATTATAAGTTTGTCCAATTGATCTATCCCTCCAACTCCACAACCAAAGTTTCATTTGAAGGCATTGAAAATGAGAAGATAACAATATCAATTGACCATGTAATAAATTCATAATAAATATTAGTTAGAAATACATCGCTAAAACCCTAAATCCTAAACTCTAAACCTCTAAAATCCTAAAACCTAAACCTTAAACCCTAAACAAAGAGAAGAAAAAGAGAATGAAAAGGATGAGGAGGAGAAAGAAGAACAAAAAGAAGCATGAGAAGAAAAAGGGGAGGGGAAGGAGAGAAGTCAGGAAGAATAAGCAGAAGGAGGAGGACGAGAAAGAGGAGTAAGGGAAGAAGGAGTAAGAGTAGGAGGAGGAGAAAGAGAAGGCGTATAGGAAGGAGGAGAAAGAGAAGAAGAATAGGAAAGAGGAGTAGGAGGAGGAGGAGAGAAATCAGGAAGAATAAGCAGAAGTAGTAGGAGAAGAAGAAGATAGGGAGGAGGAAAAGTAAAAATAAGAGAAGGAAGAGGAGGAGGAGCATATAAAGTGGAAGCAGAAGGAGAAAGGGAAGAGAAAAGGCAACCTTTGGACAAGCAATAGTTGTAGTTCTCAGACATTAAATGGAAAAGAACACCCTTGCACCTCTATTACAAGACTTCACAAAGGACCGAGGGAGAGAGAATTGGGGATTCAAGCACTAGAAGGAAAAAGACAACATTTAGACACGAAACTGTTGTATTCTTAAACACATAGAATTTTTTTAAGTATAAAATTCTTTCAAAGTGAATATCATACTCAGTTATCTAGGGAAATGCTACAAAAACAATTAATTTGCAGATACAATATTTCACGTTCTTTGAATGTTATCTGCCATATATAATAGAATAGATTCTTGAGTCCGAAAAATACATCCCAATTAGAAGCAATAATAAAGAAGAACTAAAAACTTTGACTGCAAAATTGGTATGCTCCCCTTATTTGAATTCCTAATTCCATTAGTAGCTTCTACGTGCTACAAACTCTTAATTTTCCTCCATCCTTTAACCTTTTGCTCCCTCTCCAAGTAATTGATTTTTGTTGCCAACATTTAACAACTTTAACAGAAATATAACAGAAAAAGAAATAAAGCATAAGTTATATAATAGAAGATCAAACACAAACACATATAAGTAAAGAAATGCTATGCATGAAAATAACAACGAAAAATAAAAAAAAAACTGTAGGTTAATGAGACTGTTGGGGTTAAAAGTAATACAAGAATGATTATAACAAGTAAGAAACACTAAAAAAAAATCGAAATAGTTATCTGTAACATACATTTTATATAAAAAAGAAATCCAATGGAAGTGGGACAAACAGGTATACTTATCTTTCACTCCCAAACTCACTTTACAAACTCATCTCTAATCGGTTCAACCCTTCTTATTCTTTCATAAGCTAGCATCCATTCCACAAATAACTGGAAGAAAGACACAATAGATTAGTTATGTACAAAGAAAATGAAAAAATCCTTCAGGACAACAAAGAGCAATAAGGGGGGGAAAAACGAGTGATATGTCCACTTACTTATTCGACAAGTAAAGATATATTCATACTAGATTGCATGAGCTGCATACTTACACAACACATACAACATTTAAATACACAAAGTACTCCAAAACAACCAAAGAACATTGATAAATCTGCTAATCATTATTAACACAAATCGCAATCATACATATCATAGAAGTATAACTACTCGTATGATCTACTAAGCAATTTAAATTTGTTCAATTGATCCATCTCTCAAACTCCACTACCAAAGTTTCATTTGAAGGCAATGAAAATGAGAAAGATAACAATATCAATTAATCATGTAATAAATCTAGAATAAATATTAGTTAGACATACATCTCTAAAACCCTAAACCCTAAATCCTAAACAAGGAGAAGAAAAAGAAGGAGAAAGAAAAGAAGAAGAAGAAGAAGCGGAGAAGGAGAAGGACGGGGACGAGAAAGAAGAATGAGAAGAAAAAGAGGAGGAGAAGGAGAGAAATTGGGAAGAATAAGCAAAAGGAGGAGGAGTAGGAGAAAGAGAAGGAGTAGTAGGAAGAGAATGAGAGAAATTTGGAAGAATAAGCAAAATGAGGGAAATCAGCGAATCGTGAGAATTTGTTTTTAGCCAAAGTCTAGTTTCCTTAGGATATTGTCGGATGTTGAGTTCAATAGAAAAACCTTCCAGATTCAAATTTAGGGTTTTCTATGCTTGGGAAATATGAGCCATGAAGAAAAGCCTCGGGTTTGGGGGTAATGGTACCAAAAATTCTTTGGATGGGGCCCATTATTATTTTGGAGACTTAAAGGTGGGTGGGCCGTCTAGGCTTGGCCCATTTCTTCCCAAAAGGGAATTGATTTTCGGAGGGCTTTGGGCCCTGTTCAGCCTATGCTTTTACCGCCTTCTTTGTTGACAAAGGAGAGGGTTCTTGTTAGGGCTAATCTGTGTGCAATTACTATAAGGAACGAAGACGAAGACGATAAAAAAGAAGCACGGAGGAGTGCTCGGATGAAGGCTTGAAGGGGAGAAAGGAGATGAAGCAAGGGTTAGATGATTAAGCTTTACGAGCGAGTTATGAAAATAATGTTGACGAAGTGGTGGAATGGACTCGAGATGATTTCGATGGAGATGCTGAAGGTGTGAACTTGAGGCAAAGAACGATGTTGGAAGTGGAGGAGGGCATTTTGAATATGGGCGACACTGGGTTGTTTTCTGTTGGAAGTGTTGATTCTGATAGTAGTTCAGATGGTAAACTACACTGTTATCACAGTGGACAGAAACGAAAAGTGAACCAGGATGATGTGGTTTGTGATATCGGGAAGATGTTCAATTCTGATGATGTTGCACAGAGAGTATGACAAAAATTTTGAAGATAAGTATGGTGAAAAGGTAGGAGCTACTCAATGCATGGTATGTCTTTCTTCTGAGTATATTCCTATTGCTCATGCATGCACTTCAGATGTGAACTATAAGCTAGATCAGTATTCAAAGGTGGGTAGTTTTGAGGGAGGGGAAACTTCTTTTTGTAGGGGTATGAGGGACAGGATCAGTTAAACTGGGAGGGTTGTTTCTTCTCCTATTCTGGGCAGTGGCAGTGGTGGGGGTGGTCAGTTCTCAGATGGGGTGGGAAAAATGAGGGGTCATAGGAAGGGATGTCAGCCTTGTGAGCTTTGACCTGCTGGGATGGGTGTGGGTTCCATTGAGAAATATAGGTCCTTGGATGTTAGGGAGAGTCTTGAGTTAAATTTAGGTATGGGTAACGGGGATTCCCTTTTTTAAAAATGAGCCAAGAAATTGGACAGTTGGTTCTGATTGGGAAATTGTTTATTATGAAGGGGNACATAATTTATATAATTGAAGATCAAACACAAACACATATAAACAAAGAAATGATATGCAATTACTGGTTGTGTACAACACGAAAATAATAACGAAAAATAAAAAGAAAACTGTAGGTTAATGAGAGTGTTGGGGTTGAAAGTAATACAAGAATGATTATAACAAATAAGAAACACGAAAAAGAAATCGAAATAGTTATCTGTAAAACACATTTTGTATAAAAAAAAAGTCAATAAAAGTGGGACAAACAGGTATACTTATCTTTCCACTTTCAAACTCGTTTTGCAAACTCATCTCCACCTAGTTCAACCCTCCTTATTCCTTCATAAGCCAGCATCTATTCCCAAACAACTCAAAGGAAGACACATTAGATTAGTTATGTACAGAGAAAATGAAAAAAACATTAAAGACAACAAAGAGCAATAAGGGAAAAAACGAATGATATGTCCACTCACTTATTCAACGAGCAGAGATATAAGCATTATATTATTAACACAAATCGCAATCATACATATCATGGAAGCATAACTTCTCTTATGATCTACTAAGCATTATAAGTTTGTTCAATTGATCCGTCTCTCAAACTCCACTACCAAAATTTCATTTGAATGCATTGAAAAATGAGAAAGATAACAATATCAATTGACCATGTAATAAATTCAGAATAAATATTAGTTAGAAATACATCCCTAAAATCCTAAATCCTAAAACTCTAAAATCCTAAAACCTAAACCCTATACCCTAAACAAGGAGAAGAAAAAGATAAGGAAAAGGATGAGTAGGAGAAAGAAGAAGTAAAAGAAGAATGAGAAGAAAAAGGGGAGGAGAAGGAGAGAAATCACGAAGAATAAGCAGGAGGAGTAGGAAGAGGAGGAGGAGGAGGAGGAGAAAGAGAAGAAGGAGTAGGAGGAGGAGAGAAATCAGGAAGAATAAGCAGAAGTAGTAAGANTGAAACGAAAAGTGAACCAGGATGATGTGGTTTGTGATATCGGGAAGATGTTCAATTCTGATGATGTTGCACAGAGAGTATGACAAAAATTTTGAAGATAAGTATGGTGAAAAGGTAGGAGCTACTCAATGCATGGTATGTCTTTCTTCTGAGTATATTCCTATTGCTCATGCATGCACTTCAGATGTGAACTATAAGCTAGATCAGTATTCAAAGGTGGGTAGTTTTGAGGGAGGGGAAACTTCTTTTTGTAGGGGTATGAGGGACAGGATCAGTTAAACTGGGAGGGTTGTTTCTTCTCCTATTCTGGGCAGTGGCAGTGGTGGGGGTGGTCAGTTCTCAGATGGGGTGGGAAAAATGAGGGGTCATAGGAAGGGATGTCAGCCTTGTGAGCTTTGACCTGCTGGGATGGGTGTGGGTTCCATTGAGAAATATAGGTCCTTGGATGTTAGGGAGAGTCTTGAGTTAAATTTAGGTATGGGTAACGGGGATTCCCTTTTTTAAAAATNTTGAGAAATATAGGTCCTTGGATGTTAGGGAGAGTCTTGAGTTAAATTTAGGTATGGGTAACGGGGATTCCCTTTTTTAAAAATGAGCCAAGAAATTGGACAGTTGGTTCTGATTGGGAAATTGTTTATTATGAAGGGGGTGAAGTTGGGGATGGACGGAGCTAGTGGAGAGACAACTACAGGAGAGGACAGTGTGGGACAAAGGAAAAGGGCTAGAGAGTTTGGGGGATAAATTATGATGGTGGAAATGTTATGAATGAGGTTGAGCTTGGCTCATTAAAAATATTGTTATATCGTGTCATTCCGCCAAAGTAAGCTCCTGCACTCCTTAAAAGTGAAGCAAAGGTACAACGAGATTTGAAAATGAATATAGTTTAACTAGCTAATGCCCCAGCCTAAAGGCACTCAATAACAGTAAAAAATTGTCAATTAAAAACCTATCAATTAGAAGACTACTAAATTACATCAAACTCCTAGAACAAAAAAATAAAAGAAAAGGAAACGAAGACAAAAAATACAAAACTACCAATATACATAGGCGCAAAAAAATCAAGAGTCACACTGCCAATGATTCTAGCTCAACATGGTACGCCTCAATTCAACCCACAAAACCAAATCGAATTAAGATATAATAACACCAAAAAAAAGCAACACCACAAAATAAAATATTGTCAAAATCTGAATTTTTACCCGCTTTCAAGAAGAAAATGTACTCCACAGCTTGACTCTGCTTCCAACCATGCTGAAAACAAAAGCACCAAAGTTAAGTTCTTCGTGGTGAAAGTGAGCCAAAGTTGTTACCTTCAGTGGCATAATTACGCCAAAGCCTCGCAACCATGCCCTAGTGTCCTGTAAAGTTAAAGCTGAAAACAAAAGCACAATGTATACTAGCTATAAGAATTTGGTATGCAAGCTAACCTTAGCTGAAGTGTTGGCAATGAGGAATTTGTAGCTTCAAGTAGGTAGTCAGTGTGGATAACACAGTTGATGCAGCTGGACATAACATTGCCAAGCTATAAGATATCTTACATTTAAGAGATGGTGCAAATTTTAATAGACTGCATGTGTACAACAGGTATAAGAATTATATCAGCTAATATAAATGAACTAACAATGTGTTATAAATATATTTGCAATAAGAGAAATGCAAATTAAGAAAGAAAGAAAACAATAAAAAAAATAAAAAAGAGAGCAATTAATTTCAGACTGGTGCTACTTATAACATCAGCAAAGAAAAATATCTCTGTTATTATAAATATATATATATTTTTTTGCCATGATCATAACATTAGAGTAGCTGGATAAAAATTTTAAAAAGCGTGAGATAAATTTCCATTACAACACAAAAAGAGAAATATGTGAATAAGATGTACTAGTAAATCAATATCCTAAAACACCCTACAATATCAACAACACAAAAATTATGTCGAAATATAGTACAAAATAGACAAGTAACAATAATCAACTTTTACTTACTGCAATATCATCACAAATTCTAGCAAACTTGTATTGTAGTAGCATATGACTCTACAATTTATGAAAATCAAGACAATACTCNATCATCACAAATTCTAGCAAACTTGTATTGTAGTAGCATATGACTCTACAATTTATGTATATCAAGACAATACTCANATAATCAACTTTTACTTACTGCAATATCATCACAAATTCTAGCAAACTTGTATTGTAGTAGCATATGACTCTACAATTTATGAAAATCAAGACAATACTCAGAAGTACAATATCATTAGTTCTTATATGCAAAACTAGAATGAGAAAGATTATCTCTACATTACGAAAAGTAAAAAATGTATATAAGAAGCACTCGTATATCAATATACTAAAAGAGCTAAAAAATTATGAAAGCAATATCAATAATTTCTTGAGAATTATATGAAAATATAGCATATAATAGGCAACTAACAATAATCAACCTTTACTTACCTCGATATCAACCAAAATTCTAATAAGTTGCATTGCTCCGGCATAGGACTCTTCATTTTATGCATATAAAAACAATACACATAAATACAAAAATAGGCTTGCTATATGCACTGGCATTGGCTCCTATATGCAAAATCAAGACNATATGAAAATATAGCATATAATAGGCAACTAACAATAATCAACCTTTACTTACCTCGATATCAACCACAATTCTAATAAGTTGCATTGCTCCGGCATAGGACTCTTCATTTTATGCATATAAAAACAATACACATAAATACAAAAATAGGCTTGCTATATGCACCGGCATTGGCTCCTATATGCAAAATCAAGACATGTGATATGTATTTATCAAGATACCATCCTTGTAAATAACCAAAAACAACAAGAATGAAATATAGAGAGTGACAAAAGTGAACAATAACTATATGAATTCAATAGACAACCACCATGCCAACAAGTTAGAAAAAAAAGAAAATCATAAAAGAAACAGAAAAAAGGGAACAAACAATTCCGCCTTACTACTACTTATAACTGTGACAGAAAAATATTGCAATAATTAATACAATAAATTATTTTTTTGCCCNAGAAAAAAAAGAAAATCATAAAAGAAACAGAAAAAAGGGAACAAACAATTCCGCCTTGCTACTACTTATAATTGTGACAGAAAAATATTGCAATAAATTAATACAATAAATTATTTTTTTTCCATAGGCATACCTTCAAAATAGCTTAATAAGAATTTTAAACACCGTGAGATAGAGATAGATTGTCGCTATAATATGAAAAGAGAAACATGTGAATAAGAAGTGAATGTAATACCAACAACTTCTTGAGAATTATATCAAAATATAGCATACAATTGACAAATAACAATAACCAATTTTTACTTACCTCGAAATTAACTTAAATTCTTGCAAGTTGAATTGCACAGGCATAGGATTCCGCACTTTATGCATATCCAAACAATACATAAAATACATTATTATTGGTTTCTATCTGCAAAATTAGAATAGTCGTTGTGATACATATTTACTAATATACAATCTTTTGTAAAAAAATAAACAAAATAAGAATGAGATATGAAAAGTGACAATAGGACCTAAATCAACAATAACGAATAATAATTGTATTAAATTTATTAGACATCAACCATGCCAACAATTTAAGAAAGGAAGAAAATTAAAATGCAAATTGAAAAACTGAACAATCATTTCCATATTGCTACTACATGCAACAACGACAAAGAAAAATCTAGCACTGAGTCAGTATTAGAAAATACTATTTTCTCATGGTGGTTGGAGAGAAAGAAGACAGATAGGAATAAGAAGAAAGTGGAGTAGAAGAACAAGAAAACGGTAAATGAAAAGAATAAGAAAAAAGAGTAGAAGAAAAAGGAGTAAGAGTAGGAGTGGGACTAAGAGAACGAGAACGAGGACAAACTTAAAATGAGAGACAACATTAGGAATTGTGTATTTCTTTGGTTTGAGACAAACTTACAAGCTTGCTCTTACGATTCAATGGAGACTCATAAGCCCAAAGTACCCTAAGACCCATAAATTTGCTTGAAGGTGAAGCCTCTTGACCGCAAGATAACCTAATATCCCTTTCTAGATGTTGAGCTTTACGAAAGGCCACAAATTTGAACTTTCAGCTGCTCCTAAAATGTTGTTCCTCTTGGAGCTTAAATTGCTTAATTGCCTACAACTTACATAAGAGCCCTAACATCAAGTGTTATGTTGATGAACATATTATGAAGGAGTTTTCGATAGAATTGGAGAGATTTTCTATCGAGTTTGAATGGACTATATCCATCTTGATTCGTACCACATAATGGAATAGATTTCGTTCTCTCTGATGTTGTTTCAACCAATCGAGTATTCAATGGTTAAAGAATGTTTTTTCTAGAGTGTTGTGCTGGAATGGTTGATGAATGATGGAAGGAGAAAGAGCTTTATTGTTCATGAAAGGGATTATAGGAAGGACGAAGGAAGATTTGGGAAAATGTTGGATGGATTTTTACATAATCGTAAAAAATCTCTATTTTTACAGAATAAATATAGGAGAGTAATGAAAGAAGATGAAATTGTAGAAAATGTGCCCAATAAGATGGCAGCTGATAAAAATTTTCTAAATGAAGAAGAAATATAGAAAATGCAGTAGTTTGCATTAAAGAAAGTCTTTTTCATTCACGAAGAGAGGTTCAGAAGGCTTTGTCAATCATCTTGAATTTTGATGTGAAACTGAGTGTGTTTCAGCCCAGTAAGGCAATATTTCTCTTCTTCTTCTTCTCCTCCTTTTTCTCCTTCTCCTTTCATTGTCCTCCTTATCATTATGTTTCTCAACCCGCTTTTTCTAAATGAAGAAGATAGATGAAAAATGCAGTAGGTTGCATTAAGAAAGTCTTTTTTCATCGGCGGAGAGAGATTCAGAGGGCTTTGTCAATCATCTTGAATTTTGATGTGAAACTAAGTGCATTTTAGACCGGTAAGACAATATTTTTCTTCTTCTTCTTCTTNAATCATCTTGAATTTTGATGTGAAACTAAGTGCATTTTAGACCGGTAAGACAATATTCTTCTTCTTCTTCTTCTTCTCCTCCTCCTCCTCCTTTTTCTCCTTCTCCTTTCATTGTCCTCCTTATCCTTCTTTTTCTCATCCCTCTGTTTTTCTCTTGCTTTTCCTCGGTCCTCCTTCTCCTCTTCATCTCTCCTTCTTCCTCTCAATTTTCCTCCTCCATCTCTTCCCCTTTCCCTTTCCCTTTCCCCTCGCTTGCTCCTCCTCTTTCTTCTTTGTCCTCCCACTCTTTCTTCTTATTCCTCTGCTTTACCTTCTTCTTTTACTCCACTTTCTTCTTATTCCTATCTTTCTCATTCTCCTTCTCCTTCTTTCTCTCCAACCATGTATGCCCATGAGAAAATAGTATTTTCTAATACCGACTCAGTGCTAGATTTTTCTTTATCATTGTTACACGTATTAGCAATATGGAAATTATTGTTCAGTTTTTCAGTTTGCATTATAATTTTCTTCCTTAAATTGTCGGCATGGACAATGTCTAATAAATTTAATACAATTATTGTTCATTATTGTTGATTTAGGTCATGTTGTCACTTTTCATACCTCATTCTTATTTTATTTTTTTTTACAAAAGATTGTATATTAGTAAATATGTATCACAATGACTATTCCAATTTTGCGGATAGCAACCAATAATAATGTATTTATATGTATTGTCTTGATATGCATAAAGTGCAAAATCCTATGCCTGCAATTCAACTTGCAAGAATTTAGGTTAATTTCGAGGCAAGTAAAAATTGGTTATTCTTATTTGTCAATTGTATGCTATATATTGGTATAATTCTCAAGAAGTTGGTATTGCATTCACTTCTTATTCACATGTTTCTCTTTTCATATTATAGTGACAATCTATCTCTATCTCACGGTGTTTAAAATTCTTATTCAGCTATTTTGAAGGCATGCCTATGGCAAAAAAAATAATTTATTGTATTAATTTATTGCAATATTTTTCTGTCACAGTTATAAGTAGCAGCAGGGCGGCATTGTTTGTTCCTTTTTTTCTGTTTCTTTTATGATTTTCTTTTTTTCTAACTTGTTGGCATGGTGGTTGTCTATTGAATTCATATAGTTATTGTTCACTGTTGTTACTCTCTATATTTCATTCTTATTGTTTTTGGTTATTTACAAGGACGGTATCTCAATAAATACATATCACCTTTGTCTTGATTTTGCATATAGGAGCCAATGTCGGTGCATATAGCAAGCCTATTTTTGTATTTTTGTGTATTGTTTTTATATGCATAAAATGCAGAGTCCTATGCCAGTGCAATGCAACTTATTAGAATTTTGGTTAATATCGAAGTGAGTAAAAGTTGATTATTATTAGTTGCCTATTATATGCTATATTTTCATATAATTCTCAAGAAATTGTTGATATTGCTTTCATACGTTTTTAGCTCTTTTGGTGTATTGATATACGAGTGCTTTTTATATACATTCTTTACTGTTTGTAATGTAGAGATAATCTTCCTCATTTTAGTTTTGCATATAAGAACTAATGATATTGTATTTCTGCGTATTGTCTTGATATACATAAATTGTAGAGTCCTATGCTACTACAATACAAGTTTGCTAGAATTTGTGTTGACATTGCGGTAAGTAAAAGTTGATTATTGTTACTTGTCTATTTTATACTATATTTCGATATAATTTGTGTTGTTGATATTGTAGGGTGTTTTAGGATATTGATTTACTAGTACCTCTTATTCACATATTTCTCTTTTCGTATTGTAACGGAAATTTATCTCACGCTTTTTAAAATTTTTATCCAGCTACTCTAATGTTATGCTCATGGCAAAAAAAAAATATTTATAATAACTGAGATATTTTTCTTTGTTGATGTTATAAGTAGCAGTAGCCTGAAATTAATTGCTCGCTTTTTATTTCTTTTATTGTTTTCTTTCTTTCTTAATATGCATTCCTTTATTACAAATATATTTATAATGCAATGTTAGTTCATTTATATTAGCTGGTATATCTTATACCTATTGTACACATGCATTCTATTAGAATTTGCACCATCTCTTAAATGGAAGATTTATTATAGCTTGGAAATGATATATACAACTACATTAATTGTATTACCTTACTTGAAGCTCCAAATTCCTCAGTGAGGTAGCGGAAAAAGACATTAGAAAATAATTAATCTTCTTTGTGGTATGCAAAAAATCAGTAATACATACCTTGAAAAATAATACCCCCGCCCCAAACAATTGATGAGCATGCAATTCAAATATAATCATTAGCAAATAAAATCCTAATTTATAGCATCAAAAGATCAACATTCACACAAAAATAAAACCAAAAAACTAATTACCTCCAATTCCAATATAAGGGTAAGGCATACCATCACAACATATTTTTTCACAATGTCATCGCCGTGTGACCATCAACGGACATCTTTCGTATGTCATTGCTTGACAACCTTGGCATGTTCACATTGGAATCTATCTGATGACAATAAGAGGATGGCGGCCATCTTTACCTCCATGGCGACCACCATTTCAATCATTTCTTGTATCTCTTAAAATTGTTTATAGGAGTCCTACAACCACAGTTTTTAAAAATAAAAGGGCCATAATGGAATTTCTTAGACAACATAATTTCTGACAAATAGCAAATTATATAATAAACTAATTTATTGACCTAAATTGTCTATTGTATTGAGTGATAAAAAAAAGTTCAAAAAGTCCCAAATGTAGTCAAAAAATAATTGGACCTCTCAAATGTGACAACTACTAAAGAAAATAAAAAAACCATAAAACAAAAAAGTTGTTATACAGGGAAGAATGAAGTATTGGTGGGGAGCAGTGGCATTTTCATTTGGTTGAGGATTTGTTGAGTGTACAGTTGCAGGAGAAGATTCTTTCCCTGGATTTGGTTTTAACTGATTAAATAGATAGAAGTGTTTGGATAGGGACTGGGGTTTTTTCTGTAAAATCTAAGTGGGATATGGTGAGGTCTCATGGTGAGTTGTGCCCTACTGTTGTTTCTATTTGGAGGCAGCAGGTGTCACCTAGTGCAAGATTGGTTGCTTGGAAAATTTTGTAAAGGGCCTTGTCCTTAGATGGTCGTGTGCAGGAGGTAGGGGGTCCCTTGGTGAGTATGTGTTCTCTCAGTGGACAGGATGGGGAGGGTTTTTCCCACCTTTTTGTGGACTGTTGTTATGCTCAGTCTGTTTGGGGTAAGTCGGCTGGTGTGTTAGGATTTCCGGTGGTGCAGGGGGAGGACCCTTTGACTAGGATGAGGTTGTTCAGAATTTTCAAAGCCTCTTCATTGAGTTGAGGTTTGATTAGAGCTGTGCCATTGTTGGTTTTTTGGTATCTCTAGCAGGAAAGGTGCAGAAGGAGGTTTGAGGGGGTGAGAAGGAACTCCTCAAGCTATTTTCTTGATAATTCTGAATAGCTTGAGGCTTCAAGCTTTTGGTATGAGGCCTAATAGACCGGATCACATTTGGGGAGAGGAGGTTTTGAGGTATTTACAGGTGAAGGTTTCATATAGGGTGGAGGTGAGAATTAGATGGATTAATCGGGAGTTTCCTCCTACTGGGTGTTTAAAGATGAATGTGGATGGGGCCTGTAGAGGGAATCCTAGGCTTTCAAGGGGAGGTGCTGTTTTGCACAATTCAGAGGGGAGATCGGTCTTTGCTAGGTCTTGTTTTTATGGGCAAGGAACAAATATGGCTGCAGAGTGTTTGGCTCTGTTGAATGGACTGCAGCTGATGGAGGAGCATGGTTTGAGGGATTGTAAGGTCCAGATTGAATCAGATTCGCAGGTGATGGTCAGGATGGCGCTTGGAGAGGTGAAGTGGCCCTGGAGTTTGTGGGGTGTTTTGAGCAAAATTAAGGGGCATTTGGAGGGGTTGGAGTATTGGTTTTTTTATGTTTTTAGGGAGGCTAATGGTGTGGCAGACTGCTTGGCAAAAATGGCAGTGCAAAGTGGGTCTTCTCAGGCATTTTCTTCTGAGTCTCCTTTGCCTGTTGCTGTGAAGATGCTGCTGATACAAGATAGAGGTGGAGTGCCAAATTTGAGAAAGAAGGTTGCTTGGGCTCACTCAGGGGTTGGGTGATTGGGTGAGTGGTTGTTCCTTGGAGTAATGGGCTAGTTAGAAGGATGTTTTGAAGGATTAAAGCTAATTCTTGTGATGTAATTGGGGATTATTTCCCTTCTTTGATTCTTGTAATTTTTTGATTCATTCAATAAAAATTTTTCCCTTTCTTTAAAAAATAAAAAAATAAAAAAATCCTCATCTACTCCACATTCAGAAAAACCCAATGGATTAAGCGTATTACTCTCATCCTACAATAAAACTTAATCAAAAAGAGTTTAAATCGAGCAAATTACCTCCATCGATGCAGTTTCTCTCTGAGTTCACGCCACTGCCATACTCAAACCCACTGATTCTGCTGCTCGTGAGGATGAGTACCGAAAGTCCCCTCTTGTTCTTTTTGCTTTCTTTTGTCTCCCTCTTGCTATTCAGTTGAGATTTTCCCAATCCCTACTGCTATTCAGTATTAAAAAAAAAAACACTGCTATCAGAAGCCGTTAACAAACAACCAAACAAAGCCAATTTGACATAAACACAAATATCAGAGAACATCCCAAGCCTCCTTCGCTCTTGGCTTTGCTTATCGATTTGTTTTGTTATGGTGTTGATTTGGTGGGTTGCGGTTGTAGATTGATGATTCCTGGTGGTTACTGGTGTGATGATTTGGTGGGTGGGTTTGGCAGTGGTGTTCTTGGATGACGTTGATTCTATTGCTCATGCAAGAGGGAATTTGTTTAGTGCGAGGGTTTGATGCTGTGGGAGGAGATGTTTAGTGGGTTGTTGAGGGCGGCGGGTTGGGATTTTTGAATTGGCGGTGGCAATGGTCGATGGGATTATAGGAGCGTGTGAGGAATCTGTTTAGGAAAGGGGAGTTATATGGCGCGAGAGGGAGATGGAGGGGCGAGAGGTAACGGTAACAAATAAAATTTGCCTTTAATTTTAATTTTATCCCTAAATTGTAAATTATTTTAATTTAGCCTCTAAGCTATTAATTTTATCTCAATTAAATCTTTTAGTTTATTTCCAAATTTAGATAAATGCTAAAATAAATCAAATTGAATCAGTCTCTAGTAGATCTAACGATAAAAATTAATAAAAAAACTTACTTAAAATGAAATTAATAATTATGAGTCTAAACCATCATAATTAAAAGTTTAAATACCAAATTAAAATAGAAAACAAAGTTCAAGGACCAACTAAAACCCTTCGTCTCCATTTCACAATAAATCTATTCGCTAAAACATATGTTAACTCTAATCACGGTAAAATTATTAATTTATTGTAAGGTGGGCAAAATCAATATACATACGGTAACTTTTCAAAAATGTTATATTTTATTCTAATTTTACCATTCGCTTGACAAATATTGATAGTTCAAAAGTCNATTTCAAGGACCAACTAAAACCCTTCGTCACCATTTCACAATAAATCTATTCCCTAAAACATATGTTAACTCTAATCACGGTAAAATTATTAATTTATTGTAAGGTAGGCAAAATCAATATACATACGGTAACTTTTCAAAAAAATTATATTTTATTCTAATTTTACCATTCGCTTGACAAATATTGATAGTTCAAAAGTCAAATAAATAGTTAACTCTAATATTAAGATAATAATTTTATTTAGACTTAATTTATTCATTTAATTCATCAATTAGATTGATTATGAATCCTAAAAAATACAAAAACTCATTGTTAATTCAATAGATATGAATATTTAAATCAAAAAATTAAATCAAAATAACACAACTCATACTAAAAGTATGGTTACAAGGATGGCAGAACTAGAGGATAATTGTGGCGACAAAATCAGCATTTAATCATCTACCAATGAACGGTTTATCCAGTGTTATAAGAACTCAATTTTTTTTTGTTCAATGTTNTATGAATCCTAAAAAATAC
The DNA here is from genome assembly GCA_963454935.2 of Ilex paraguariensis. Classification (NCBI taxonomy): domain Eukaryota; kingdom Viridiplantae; phylum Streptophyta; class Magnoliopsida; order Aquifoliales; family Aquifoliaceae; genus Ilex; species Ilex paraguariensis. The sequence continues at coordinate 663,648 of CAUOFW020002158.1, read as the reverse complement.
AAAAACTCATTGTTAATTCAATAGATATGAATATTTAAATCAAAAAATTAAGTCAAAATAACACAACTCATACTAAAAGTATGGTTACAAGGATGGCAGAACTAGAGGATAATTGTGGCGACAAAATCAGCATTTGATCATCCACCAATGAACGGTTTATCCAGTGTTATAAGAACTCAATTTTTTTTTGTTCAATGTTTAAAATCGACTCTCCATAATTATGAGATGTTTGGTGCTAAGAGATAATATTTCTTAATGAATATGTGAAATGACCTATGTATCAACAAAGTATTTGGTCATCTCCATACTCTCGCTCTAGAGGTCAAGAATTATTTCCTACCAAAATATATGGAGTGATAATCTATTACTTACCAGATAAAAAAAGAAAGAAAGAAGATTATAATTATTATTTTGAGCTTGTGATACTTTTATTATTTTTATTACGATAATCATATATTATGCTTATAAGAGTGACCTACAGTTATTAAAANATTATTTTTTATTACGATAATCATATATTATGCTTATAAGAGTGACCTACAGTTATTAAAAAATACCAATTCATCAATGTAACAATCAAAAAATAGAGAGAAATAAAACTTCTATCAACCAAAGTACTACTTAATAATATTATTTTAATCTTTATGTTGTTATTGTTTGGTCCTTATGACATTATCCAATGGTAGCTTAATCTTCCACCTTTCATTTACCATAGATCTATCATTTACTTTCTATATTTTTGTGCAATATTAAAACTATTATTCATTTTTTTTTCTAATTTTCATCTTAACCCAAGGCATCTTGAATGTAATGGCTAGAGTGAGTGTTATACTCTTTAACTTTTATCCATCGAAAGTGATAAGAGGGCATAGTGAAGGGTCCAAAGACAACATGACAGCCAGTCAGATAAAAAAATATGCAACTCAACGCAACTTATAATACTTTGTCCAGAATTACAACTTATATATAAGAGATACAACATAAAAACAGAACCTAATGATTTTTAACATAATACAAATATTCATCCACTTTCCCACCTCAGCAATGAGAAATCGAATTCATATGATAGAACATCAAAACAGATTGACAAAAGAGCTTTGTTAAGCCTTTCAAGCTGCACTGAGATATCATCAACATCTCAGTGGTTGTGGGGAACCAAAATTATCCTCCAGACAAGCCACCACTCCCTCGGATTAGTGTTGCTCCCGCCAACCATGAACCTGACTCTGATACCAACTACATTGGAATAAACAACAATTTCCAAAGAGGACTTTCCCTGTAAGGCGTTGCTTCTGCAACCAGCCACACAAACACAATGACAGAAGTCATTTGTTCCTACATCAATGAGGTCATTACTACCACTGTATTCCACCAGTTATGAGTCATTGATGGTTAAAACCTACAATTAGATGAAAAACACCCATTGGTTAATAGATAGGTCACATAAAATTACAGTAGTGCACACAAGCTGCAAAAATAACTCAGGGCTGTAAACTAGGCCAATGTGTTTCATCTCTGTAGAGAAAAGGGAAAAACAAAATTTGATGCTCAATGCAATTGCTCGCAGCTCAATTCTGTCTTCAGTTGACAATCATGTATTAGGATTTACACCCAGGCATCAATGAATGTGCATGCCTGAGCTAATCCTGTCTCTGCAAAATCCAAATTCAAAGAAAACAGCACCAATTGACCATTGAAGTGCACATGCCTTGCATTTCCATCAAGATCAACATTCATTCACTCATTCCGCCATAAACATTAGCTGATAAACAGTGGCTATATGAACTTTCATTTCCTCTGCTAGTTGATGGTGTACTCATTCTGCCACACAATTATCAGTTTTGGGTCGATCTCTTCCTACCTCAAATGGCTTTTATTTTGCCATTTTTCTGTTAAGCATAAGCTAATTTCAGTCAACGCTGATCTTGATCTGTCTCTATCCTTATCGTTACTGTCAACAAGTATTGTATAACTCGTGTCCAAATCCTTTTTGTAGATCTTATCTTAGTTTATCTCCTGTTTGTGATATTTCTATAATTACTGGCATTAGAAAGAGTGCAACGAAGGAAATAATTGCATAAATCTTCTTCAAGTTGATTTGAGCTGAAGGAATACAAATAATTGTTTTTCAGTGTATCATTCCTGAAAACTATTTAGGTTCTCCAAAAAAATCAAGGCAAGAAGGAAATTCACACAGAAAAAACATGTTGGCGTAGTACTTATTTGCAAAAGCTGCACCTTACAAAACATTTATGNTTAAGGCAAGAAGGAAATTCACACAGAAAACATGTTGGCGTAGTACTTATTTGCAAAAGCTGCACCTTACAAAACATTTATGCAGCATTTGTGCTTTTATAAGAGACAAAGATCAATTTTATAGAAATGCTATATTTCTATTTTCTATATATTGATTGGAGGCAATAGAATGTACACAACAAGAGATTATGTCAGCTAAGAGATTATTATATTTTAGTTTCAGCTCTCATAAGAAAAACGAAATTTGAGAAAAAAAACTTCAAACTCCAGAGTAAAAACTATAAAACACTGCTAATTAAAATATCCTCAACACATTACCTGAGGGTCATTCGACGAGCTTTTTGCAAGGAGCTTGACAAACTCTTGCTTCTTTATGTCATAGTTGAACTTTATAAGATCCAATAAACCTTGTTCTCTCTGCATATCTTCCAAAATTCTTTCCTTTTTCCATTGCATCTCCTTTATCCGATTTTCGGTTTCAAAATAGTTCTCAGGTAGATTTGAGCTCCCAGAGATTTTCGGAAATATCACATCTACGTCTTCTCTGAGATAGGGGAAATTCAAAGAGAAAGATTTAGCAGAAGAAGAAAAAGAAATCCCACACAATTATTTTTAAGTCCATGAAAAAAAAACAGCATGATGCAGCTGAGAGACATGGATATCTACCCCACTCCCAACTCAATATATGTACCTAGCAGATCAACAATTGCCGTTAAAAAAGTTTCAACATAACACAACCAGTAAGTAGGTTAAAAAAGTGGGTGATCACACAGCCAGTAAGTAGGGATTGGTATGGATTCATATCTTGTGGTACAAACAGTTGGTACCGAAAAATAAGAAGTTCCCCTTCGAAGAACAATAGAGTAATTGAAAGTTTGTCCTCACAACAGTTGGATTTCAGAATTGATTTCCTGAGTTCAACTTCTTTTGCAACAGGCATAATATTTCACTCTTCTGAGAACACATTGGGCTACTCAATATCAGCTACTGGTTAACAGAGAATCACAGACATTGCGACAATGCTAAGAATCTTGAGCGGATTTGGGAAGATTTCAAAGACAAGACCAAGACTCGAGAGTTCTATCAATTCGAAACAATAGCGAAGATGTTTCCAAATAGCTTGGTTGACCACAATTTCTGAGGGTCCTCAGCTTCAAGGATATTAGCATAAAAAGCAAGTGACCATAAATACCATATTTTTTTATCATATGTAATGAGTGAAAATAATGTGAGAGTTAACAGGCAAAACTCCTTACTTATTTCCCAGGGAAAACACACCCGTATTCCTTATTATCCCACCATCCAAAGATATGGCTCCATCTTTTATATAAGTGAGAGCATCTAGCATGTCTGCCCTTGTTCTGTAAACTTGCAAACGTGAGAAGAGACTGTAGAAGAGAGTCTCTCTAAGACCATGCCCAGTGGTCATGAGACAGCATTGGTTCATGCTATCAACATTAATCATATTCACAGCAAACCCAAGAAATCCAGGTGGAGATTCGCCATTAGGTAATTTTGGTTTTAGAAGATCAAGCCTTCTCTGTGGGTCATCAGCTATAAACTGCCCAACATATGGTCTGAACACACAAACAAAAAGAGGGTGTAAGGTAATAGAAAAGAGAAGTCCTCAGATTATAAACAAACTAGAACTTCAGATTGCTAAACAAAAAGATCATGTGAACCGCTTACCTAAGGTGTTCAAGACAAATGACAAGAAATCGGCCACCCAATGGCCTCCCAATAGAAGCTCCAAGTCCATGAAGGCCAAGACCAGTAACTATAGACCCATCTTTCTCATACGTTTCTAGTGCTTTAACACCACTGTAGGTCTTGCAGACAACTGCCAACATAGTTTCCATCCCCAAGTACTCTGAGAGCAGCCTGGGTTTACAGAGTACAAAACAAGATCACACGTCAACTGTAGTACGGATCAACTCCTCATCAACATGCTTTTCACCTTCATCTACAAACTAGTTTCTTCACAGATGGATCTAAATGATAGTCAGAAATTGGGCATCATTCCTAGCCACTAGCCACTATGTAATCATATCGCATATTAGAAATGCACCAACCAGTAACCATCTTTCAGTCATGAAGCTAATAGACAGATCATTTTCAGACAATCATAGTCTCAATCCATACATTAAATGGCATTGGAATGAATAATGCAGAGCGAGAAAAACTTGCCTTGAACAAACAAAGTAAATGAGAAAAGATTGAATGCAAATAAATTAGAAAAAATGGTTGTTGCAACATTACAAAATAGAAGACATAAATCAAGCAAAACCTGCAAAAACTAAGCCGACCTGCTAAGGTTAACATCATCTACTCTGCCAAGTGTAGCAACAATCCCAAGCACATCCTTTGTCAGCGTAATATCAGAAGTCAGAGTTTCATGAGGAGTGTTTAGCTTGCACAAAATGCCAGCTGCAGATTTCTCATGCCGTAAAATATGTTCCACTATCTCCTCTTCCCTGTGTAAGTGTGACAGGTCCTCGTTTTCGGTCATGGACAAACTTGATGAGTGATGCTTGCCAAGAGCAACTAGAAGAATACATGTCAGAAAAATATGAGAAAATAGCGATAAAGGTGCACTATATATGATTCGCAAAAGAGCAAGATCTTTAATTTATTTTAACTTCTAAGAACCCACTTTTCAAAGTGATGCCACTTTTGACTGAAAGTTGATACAAAAACCTAGCAAAACCAAAAGATTAGTGTCCATTTATCTCAACAAACTCCTCAACTATCACCCTATGAATAAGATCATATGACCTTTGCCACATAGATGACAGCGGAAAATGTACTCGTCAAATTGACAATTCATTACCTAATAGAGATATTATTGATCTCAGGCATGATAATATCCAAAGAACCAAATGTTTTGTCCTAATCATGGGATTCATATGATTTATATCCACTTTGCCAGTAGGGTGCATGACTATCATTTTCAACATTTGCAAATTTCAAGAAAGTAGATTTATGAGTAACAGCAGTGACACACTACCTTTGCAAAAAAACACTAACAGTGACACACACTAATGCTTGGAAATACCTTGCATATCCAGAATTGAGTCATCCATGCTGTGTTTCTGACTCTTTAAGAATTTTATATTGTCTTCGTGCTGTTTAACTCTTAGGCCAAGCGTTTGAAGATCAGCCTGAAGTTTCTGCAGTGATTAAAGAAAATCAAAAACTCTGCTTAACAAACCCCCCCTAAGAGATGGAAACCATATGTTAAAAGAAGAAGAAAGAAATATTAACAAGAAGTATGAAGAAATTATTGTCACCGACTACATAACCAGAATTAAACTTTATAGTTATATACATGGTAAAAAGTAAAAAACCCTCAGAAGTTTGAGATAGCATTCACAACCTTAGAATTATCAAAGACCGATTGTTCCATACAAAGTGCTCCGTTTTGCATCTCATCTCTTCCGACCATAAAGGAATTATTCTGACCCCCATCCGTCATAGGCAGTAAATCTTGGATGCCTAACGCCTTTGCATGGAGCATAAGCTGGTATAAAAAACAATCCTCATACTGTTGTAAATATTTGTCCTAAGCAAATTTGCCTAGGTATTCATTAAAATCTCAAACAGACTTCTTAAGGACATAGTGAACGTTTCAGTGATATTTTTCTCCCCTTTTTGCCAGAGGATTAATCATATATATGAGCATAACAGTTGCACAGCCAGCTCTTAATGTCATTATTTCCCACTAATTTCAATTGAGCAAAGCTACTTTCAAATTGAGCATATGCTGCTTTCAAAGTCTAACAGACCACGAGTTTTTCTCTTCCTCATTTTCAAAATTGACATGCTTAGTGAAATTTAAATTGTGTTCTATCGAAAAATGGATTTTTAATCCGACACTTTCCTATCACTACATAAACAATCACAATCCACTAAAAAATTCCCACCTCCAACAACAAACACACCCTTCAAATTATCCAAATTTGATCAGTCAAACTTTGGAGTTCTTAGTAATTAGGCAGCTTAACATCAAATGCACCAGAATTGCATGCACAATTTCACTTTATAAACATCAACAGCCAAATCTGTCAAAACCTGAATTTCACTTCAAGGACTACAAAAAAAAACCGTTCACGTTACATCTCTGAGCTCACTGAAACACATTAAAAAGGAAAAAAGAGAAAAAAAAAAACCAGACACACACACACACACACAGAATGCGGAGTACTGAGTACGAATACGATAGTTCATTGACAAACTTATACATTCCAACACAAGAGAAAAAAAAAAGAAACAAAGACATAGATTTTGGCTATGAAAATGCTAAAAAGAAGGAAATGTGAAACCCTAAGAAGAGAAGGGAGAGACATACCTGGTTGTTAGGCTGAAACATGACCGAAACGAGTCAGACCTTAACCCTTGTGTCTCTCTCAAGTGAATTTTCTCCTGCTTGAGAGTGGTGGGGTTGTACTTACTCGCTACTCTAGTCTGAGCTGCGAGAAACTAGTTTTAGTAAACCCCCAGTCCAGGCCAAGGGGACAAACCCAAAGATCTCGGGCATCCAATATATATTATAGTGGGCCCCACAAGAACTCATGAATAATTAATTATGATTAAAAAAAAAGTTTCATTTCAATTTATTAAATTAGAGTTATATATTGACAAATCTTTGTTCGGGATAATTTGTTCTTCAATCAATTATATATATATATATATAATTTGATATTTAAATGTAATAACCTAACTCTATAGAGTTTAAAGGAAGAATCTCGTCAAAGTTCAAATCCAGCTCAATGAGGCAAAATATCAATACTATCCCTAGGATACTTGCATTAGAGAATAAAATCATTACCATACACAAGGGTAGACGATTAATAATCTGTATGTGAACACAGTTTTTACAATAGAAGAAATCCTAACTTTTCTCGAGGTCTATCTATCTCAGCTCAAATTAACAAAATCTTATCCTCAAATTTTTAAAATCAATTGCATGAATTTTTTTTTGTCATTAACCACTGTCAAAACCNCTTAACTTTTCTCAAGGTCTATCTATCTCAGCTCAAATTAACAAAATCTTATCCTCAAATTTTTAAAATCGATTGCATGAATTTTTTTTTGTCATTAACCACTGTCAAAACCTGTCTATTCTAAATGGGTTGATCCAATCTTCACTACATTACATAGTCCATTGGAGCTTTCTGTTTGTCAGTTAAGTCNCCTAACTTTTCTCGAGGTCTATCTATCTCAGCTCAAATTAACAAAATCTTATCCTCAAATTTTTAAAATCAATTGCATGAATTTTTTTTTGTCATTAACCACTGTCAAAACCTGTCTATTCTAAATGGGTTGCTCCAATCTTCACTACATTACATAGTCCATTGGAGCTTTCTGTTTGTCAGTTAAGTCATCTTCTACTGCCATGGCTACAAGCTTATTCACCACCTCACCTGTGTGTATGCATGTGTAAATACAGACTGATGGATACTTCAGGAAAATAAAATACAGCAAAAACTTTCAAAAAAAAAAAAAAAACAGAACCCCAAGTCTTTCTGCTTCAAAGGATAAAAGAATGGTATCCTCAGAAAGCATAGTTCATCACAGTAATCAAACTGAGTCCTTGCACCATTCCTAATGTAAAAATTTAACAGGAGCTTAAAAAAAAAGGTTCTGTAATTGCAGAGATTAGATAGCTGTAATAGTTATGTTACACTAAGCAAGTCCGCCCGCTGGTCTCNTACACCATTCCTAATGTAAAAATTTAACAGGAGCTTAAAAAAAAGGTTCTGTAATTGCCGAGATTAGATAGCTGTAATAGTTATGTTACACTAAGCAAGTCCGCCCGCTGGTCTCTGTATTCTTGTATTCTGTCTATCCTGTCCATCTGGTATCCTATGAGTGGCCGTATGATAACAAACTATTGGCAGTTCACCTATGCATAAGTGCTGACTGGGATCAGAACATACACCAATATGAGAATTCTGCACAAAAATTTACATGACAATCACAAGCTCTTCATATTGTGTCTGTATTTAAACTTCTCAGCAACGGTTCCTTCTCATCCAAGAACTTCTTATACCTATCTCGCTTCTTGTTAAACTTTTTCAAAACTTTTTTATGGGATTTAGTCTCTTTCTCCATCTCACGAAGTATATGTCGTAACTCCAGTTTCTTTGCTTCAATCTGCTTCAGCATCTTGAGGCTCATTTGAGAGATATTCATTTGACTTCCCAGCATCACAACTGGAAAGTGAATATCTGGTTCGCTGAAGAAAGCAAAATACTAGGTCAGATCTACAGGAAAATTTGTAATAGTTGCATTAAAATAAAAGATTGGGATAGCAAGTTTCCCAAGGTGCAGTACTATGTGTGTATAGCGCAAGAATATTCGGTGAACAGGATATCTGATACCATCTGACTTCACCAAATTTTCAATGTCAACAAAATTTTGATCAAACGATAAAGGTGGTTGATAAATCAGATGACAAATTTTCTATCCAACATGCAGTGCAGCACCAATGTGGCATTCTATTGCTTGGGACCAATCTTCCATCTATTTGTCCAAACTGCTAGGAACTTGCACATTTTATTAAGGCACTGGACAAGCCATGCATGAGGTCTGAGATTAATATGAGCAAAAAAGGTATGTAATAGGGTCACGAGTTTATAGTTTACACAGCCATACAAACAACACCAATGTATGTTGATGTAATATTATAGACATACCAATATCCAAGAGAAAGAACTCCATTTCCTCTCATGATCCCTCCATCCAAAGAAACTGCACCTTGCTTTATGTAAGAGTTTGCCATTTCCATGTCGTCTCTATTATCATATACTTGAAGCTCACCAAAAAGACGATAAAATAAAGTCTCCCGCAGACCATGACCTGTAGCAGTTCTCATGTGCAAATGAATTGCATCAAGATATATCATATTAACAGCATACCCCAAATAACCTTGTGGGGCCTTTCCATTTGGCAAAATAGGATCTGGCAAGGCAAGCTTCCTCTGGGGATCACAGCCCAACTCTCCTGTGTAGGGCCTGCCAAACAACTTGCAAATTAAAATCTTCAAGTTCACAACTCTTTATTTAGGAGTAATTTTGCAAGGATAATACTAAACCAAACTGGAGTACCTATATGAGAAAACCACCAGCATGTCGAAAAATCATTCAATTTAAAAGAGACTAATAATCATTTTGGTACCTAACATCCTCGAGGCATATAACAAGATAACGGCCATTTATAGATTTTCCAAGTTCAATTGCCATTGCATAAAGTGCACAAGCACGATTTACTTGTCCATTTTGTTCATACTTCTCAAGAGTAACTGCAGCTGCATGGGAATTACACACAACAGCAAGCATTTGATCCTCACCCAGATACTCCGCCAAAATCCTGCTTCAAGAAAATACAAGAGATATCACATTTCATTTAATGTGTACTTTTGTGTTCAGAAAGGCTAAATACAAAGGTTGAATGGAAAGATGACCTGCTAATCTCGTTGGTTTGAACTGTTCCAAGAAGTGCAACCACACCCAGTATATCTTTCGTGAAGTCATGTTGCTCTTCTAACGCAAATGCTCCTAAGACTTTGCAGACAATGGCAGCTGCAGAGTCCTTGCACTCAATACGTTCCATCATAACTTCTTTTCCAGTAGAGTAGCCCAATTCATTAGAGGAATCAAGGTCCATATAATCTGTAAAGCACATCAACATTACATGCTCAAGTAGCAGTTTCACTTTCACTTACATATTTTCTAACCCAATACTATTACTTTGTATGGATTCATAAAAGGAATTTATTGTATACAGTGCCTGGTGTGTCTTATTCACGCAGCCAACAGCCACTGGCTCTGCAGTCTGAACCTTTATTATAGAACATGCAAACAAATAATCAGCTAAGATGGTGGATTTTGGCTAGCTAATTCAACAAGAAGGCAAAGACTTCTCAAGGCAAGGAGTACCATTGGACCAAAGGCCCAAACAGTAGGACCAGCATATTCCATTAAAGAGTAAATGAGCAACAATTTGTGGAATATGAAACCTTGCAACATAGAGATGTCTTGCTCAATTGTATCCTGCTGAACACTGAACATTTTCAGCTTCTCTTCATGCTGTCCGATACACAGACCATACCTAAAAACATCATCCTCAAGCTCCTGCAAGGAAAAGCATACTGTATGTGGGAAACAATTCCAGCAGATTCCTAATGGTGGCATAGCTCTTTTATTTATCAGCTAGATTTCTTGTAATCGAGTTGAATTTATACATACACTTGATGTGAAGTAGACCAGGGAAAGGTTTTAGGGAAGAAGTGAGGAGGAAAAGGAGGAGGGAAGAAGAGAAAAGAAAGGAAATTAGGGGAAGGAATCCCTACATAGGTGTATACCAAAACCCTAAATTAAAGATCCAATGCATATCTATTAAAATAAATCCCGAGANAAAGGAGGAGGGAAGAAGAGAAAAGAAAGGAAATTAGGGGAAGGAATCCCCACATAGGTGAATACCAAAACCCTAAATTAAAGATCCAATGCATATCTATTAAAATAAATCCCGAGATAATATGAAAAATCAATAACCTAAATGACAAATAAGTCCAGCAATAGTAGTCCAAGAGAGCAGGATCAATATGTATTCCCCTGGAGCTGAGATTTTCTCAGTGAGGAAGAAATGATGGGGATCACAAAGTAGTTGGACAAGAATTGGAATTGAAGATTAGGATTTTGAGAATTTATGCTGATACTTTTTTTTATCCTGGATTATTAGATTCTGTTTTCTTGTTGCAGGATTTATCTCTTACTTGGTATTATAGTTATATTAGAAATATTTCATTATAGGCTTCACTCAACCAAAAAATGGTTTGGATGCATAGAATTTTGAAGACTTTGATTATCAATCTTATCTCTTCTTCTAATACTCTTCCTCTCCTAATTATCTGCTTTCCTTCTCATACTCTTCTCAATGAACATCAATTCAGTATCAAAGCTACTTTTGATTGCCTTCTACATCAAGTAGGCAAGTAGAGAAAGATTGTTACCAGTAACTGAGTTTAGAATGCGAAGTTGGTAATGCTCTGTCTCCACAAGTGCATCACTAAGTGATATCTGATAAGTAATGTCAAGTGAAGACTTATTATGACTTTACCCTTTGATCATTCATGATGGAGATGGCCAAATTTGTTGCTACATCCTCGGGAACAGATGAGTCCGGGATGAGAATTATCTTTCCATTTGAATATTGATGTTGGACATCATCATGTTTTACGTTTGGAGTCTTAAAAGCAGATGAATCATGGGGAAGCAAAATTCCTTGATCTGAATGGTGAGATTGGAGACTTTCATGCTCCACCAATGAAGTTTTCTCAACATACACCTACACATAGAATTCCGAATTATCAGTATAGCATTCACTATTACCATAGAAACTTGTTAGTAAATGTTTTGACCTCAATGCTCAAGTTAAGCTCCGGGTAGCGAGAATGAGCAGCTACAAAGCAGAAAATCCCTTCTCTTGTAGGAAGGGGAAGAGAACGAATAGTGCACCGCCCACGACGGAAGCTGTATTGCACAGAATCATCCAAATCCCCGGACTCTGACTTTATCACAAGTGTGTGAGGCTGACCATGTTTCTCTTCATTATGGATACTCTCATCCACATCACCCTCAGAGTTGGTGATTTCGAAGACAACATTTTCCAGCTGAGCACCAACATAGCAAGACCTAGGCAACTGATATCAAGGAGATAACGGACATACTTTATAGTTTGGGAATCCATGTCAATTAGAAAATCATATTTTTATCTTTTAGAAAAATGACAAATAGAAGTCAAAGAATCAAACCCTGGATGTAACTCTCAGTTCCCTCTTCTCAGTTTGAAACTCTTCCTTGAAAACTATCTCCTTACCGGATAACACAGAAAGACACACTGTAGGGCCAAAAGTTATTCAAAAGAGATTACTAGGAAAAACATATTTCACCCGAATAATTACAGAAGAAAACAAATACACACAAAGACAGACTCAGATAATCCAACTACTGTTTTTATGCATTAATTAACATGGACAGTTTCGAGAGATGTAATACTTAATGTTAACCTAACAGTCATTAATAAACAAGAACATATCCACTTCAGAAAACTTATTTTGCATAAACTGTCATAATCCAGAAAGTTTCAAGAGTTTATTTCCTTTACAAATTTTTTTTTTCCTGAAAAAAACATTTTAAATTACATTCTAGTTCATCCACATGGGTGTCCAAAAACTACAGACCTGAAAAGACTTAAAACTTTCTTAAGGACACAACTAGACTAATTTTAGCTATTAAGAAAGGATATAGCTTTCAACCAGATGTTCAATACTAATAAATGTAATTGATTCTCCACCTTTTCAATAACAAAATCCCTTTGGGAAAATTCCATAATTATTGATCCTTGCAAAGTTAACTTTACATGATGCACAAATGTGCATTACATTACACAGTCAGACAATGAACACAAAATAACTACAAGCTGGCAGTCATGCAAAGATTTTTCAGATTGAAGATCTCTTGACCCATATTCATTCCAGTTCTATAAATGACCTTTCACATTAAATTTATTAAATGTAGGAAGCTAACACAGCATCCACGGGGGTTGTGGATCTTTAGATTAGACTCTAGAAGTATCAGCCAAAAACCTAACCATGTTCCTAAGTTCTGATCTTCATAGAAGATTAGCAACCTCCCTCCACACACATACAGATACAAAAAGGAGCAAAGAGAGAAAGTGTCAGCAGCAGACACCTCAAATGAGGAAGACAGAAACAAAAGAGATCTAGTGAAAACATTTAAGGATCAATACTTTGCACCATCCTGACAATGGAAGTGTTCACAGAACATTGACTTTATTAACACAATCAAATTGTAAGCAAATTCCACCAAATGCTCAGTCAGTTGAAGAAAGACAAAATTAAGTGCATGAAGCAGTATTTTCAAGTATCAAATATACTTCATACATTTGGAAGTGAAGATGACCTGCCAAATTGAGATTAACAATGTCAAATTGTAGAAGAATGCCACAAGCAATATACATTTCGCTGATAATATTAAACCATAACAATGAAATTTAAAAGTTCAAAAGATCATTCCAACTTTGACCGATGTGTAAACAATACATCAGGGGAAACACAGTTGAATGGAAGTGCATACCCTTTTCTCCATATCCCTTTGTGACTTTCAAGAGGCCACTAAGGTCAACACACCCATGGTCATCTGCCTATATTGATAAAATGAAAATGTTGGTGAGAACACTCAGCTGCTTGATACATCTCCATACTAAAAGTGATGAATAAAGAAGTTTCAATTTTTATTTATCCATATTCAACACAATTAAATAAACCTTTCCCCACCAAATTTAGATTGGCTGCATGAATATTGTTCCGCCATTTTGCTCTACCAATGATGTTAAATCAGAAACTATCACATCTTTCTCTGTTATATCTTTCAAATTTAATTCTAGCCTACCTCTATCCCTTATATAACCATCAATAGGTATCACATCACCATCTATCCTAAGCAACTAATCACTTCGGATAAAAATCTGCAATAGCGACCAGCTTCATGGTGGTTCGATGACTTGAAATTGAGAGCGCCAAACCTTAATGGAGAAAGTCACACATAATATCAAGTTGTGAATAAAAATCATCAAAACTTGAAGGGGATCCACAGTAAATAAACAAAATACAGGTTAACAGATAAGTAAAATAAGAAAAACCTACCAATNGCGCCAAACCTTAATGGAGAAAGTCACACATAATATCAAGTTGTGAATAAAAATCATCAAAACTTGAAGGGGATCCATAGTAAATAAACAAAATACAGGTTAACAGATAAGTAAAATAAGAAAAACCTACCAATCACTTGCTCAAAGTTCTTTACAAAAGCAAAAATGCAATGAAAGCTTGCATAAAAGAATTAAATAAGCTCATTCTAGCAATTTAAAGAAAATAGGTATTTCACTACAAGAAGAAACAAAACAAAGCCCCGATTACACCTCAACCACCACTTTTTCGCTACCACATCCGCCATCAGCATCCTTCAGGCCACTCCCACTGTGTCATCTAATCTTCACTACGCCACCATCCTAATTCTGGCCTCTGCCTTGCAGTTTGATTAAACTACAGTGTCACCAAATCCATCATGACCACAAACCTTACTATGAATATTTTGTTAGACAATTACAGTTTTGTCTGATCCATATGCCTTCATCCCTTGTTTAATCAAATTTCGCTTATCACTTCAATGAGAGCAGCACAAATGTAAAAGTCGTAGAACTTTCAAGAATTATTTGACAAATATAAATTCCAAAAAAATGTTTTTCATGCAAAGAATGTTTATACAGTTTTACAAAAGAACTGACCTTGCGCATAGAGCCTGTTTTATCTTGGAAGCAAAATCCATCCACATTTAACTGGACTTCCTCACCCTCTTTCACATGATTACCATACGCATCAAACATCTACGGAAGAAATTGGTTGTTATATTAGCTAGAGCAACCAAACTTACAAATATTTCCGTGAGAAAAATAGCCCCATGGAATGAAAAGAGTGAGTTGACAAAATCTTGGCAACAAAATTCTACCTCAACAGAGCCTTGATTGAGTGTGTTTATCTATGATTGAACATTATGGTAACCCTTTTCCAGTAATAACTAATAAGCATAAAACCAGTTGATAACGTAATGTAAAGACAAGATATAAATATTATGTAATCCACATGATCATGTTGTTTATATACCTGCCAAACTAAGTATACGAGTCTTGTGAGTCTTTCTACTTATTACCAGTTGGTTTTGAATTAGATACTATAACATGTTATCAACGTTGCGCTTCAGGAGATTTGGGCAAGAGAGACTCTTTAATTTTGTATTGGTTTGCCCTATTTTAGGGCTCCAAGTGTACTTTGTTATGCCGATTATATCTTATATCCACCTATGACCTCTCCACTTGTAAGTGTACATTGCACAGGGAGTTTAGAGCTTGTCCCATGTCACAATAATAGTAATTCCCAAACTAATATAAACACCTTGTGAGCCTCCCTACTCAATGCTAATTGGTTTTGAGGTGGAAGTTTTAGCACCAAACATCCAGGTGAAAAACTTAACCCATATTTGTATCATTCAATACAAAATACCATACTTTAAAGGATCATAGCTAAGAAAATTGGCCCCCGAAGCAGGGAAAATGGGATGACGAGGATGTCGGCTCTTAGAGCATCTCCAACCAATTAACATTTGAGTAAAAAAACTTGATTTGATACAAATGGCTCTAATGGACAAACTCAAATTTAAATGAGGGCAAACCCAAATTTAAATGAGAGTAAAGATGACTATTAAATCTTTAAAAGAGGGTAAAATCTCACCATTAAAAATTTAGGTAAAAATTTGAGTCTCCCTTGATTTGATTAAAAAAATGAGTCCACCTTGATTTGGTATAAGTTTGAGTTAAAGGTTGGAACAAGTTTTTTGAGCTTTTCTACTCAAATTTAAATTTGAGTCGGGGTTGGTGATGCTCTTAAGCATGGTGGACTATTAGGATCTTGGCTGGGACATAGACTGGAGTATGTGCCCTAGGTGGGGCCTACTTGAGGTAAGAAGAGCCAAGACACACACGGGAGGAGAGGGGGAACGAGTGAAAAAATCAGATTAAATCACCCATAACAATATAGAGTTTGCTTCCCGGGAAAAACAATAGATACTGTAACCACTGTATAATCTCTAGAAGATATTTTGGAACAATGCAAATTGTATGTTAACCTTTCAAGGAAAGAAAAATATGAAATGCAAGTTAGCAGGGCAATCTAATCATCCTCATACAATGAATATCAAGAAATATTATGTTTCTAATATATTAATACAAATGTCCAGAGTATTTTGATCAAGCAAGTTCTTGACAATAGCAGTTGATTAATGAGTATTCCGATTCCTGGAAGAAGATTGCACATAGGTGGCCCATAAAAATGATAAAAATACCGGAGGTACCTCTAGTACAAGCTCTTTAATTACATGCCCTGGAAGCAATTTCCCCCTAAAATATGGTGGTTGTGTAGTGACACTTTGCAAAGATCCAGGAAGAACTGAAGTAAACAAATTCCATGAGAAATTAAACTCCAGAACGTAAGTCCAACTCTAATTCTTATTGTTCATTTTGTATTCAAGGAAATAGTTCCATAATGCAAAGAAGAACGTCAACATGAACTCAAAATACCTTGACACGGAAACTGTACAGAGAGTGAATCATCCAGTGAACATATCATTAAAGTGGCCTGATAACTTGGCCGAATCTTGTCTAATTCACTGCTCTCGATCAGCAGATCCTACAGGGGTTTGTAGATTAAAGGAAGACATTTATGCATAAAAGATGAGAACAAAGTTACTTCAGAAAGGGAGGAGAGGCTTCTAAGTACACGATACCTTTATTCTCAATATTTTGGATGAAGTGTGCACCTTCAGATTATGCACATGTGCAAGAACATCTCTTTTTGCAATAACCTTTGCCATCACCTCTGGAATGCATGTGCATGAAATGCGATTGTCGTATCTATCATAAAATGCAATTGAAAAAGGTGGAAAACACGAACCAACCCTGCCACCAGTGGATGACTGTTAACCCCAAGAATATCATTGATGAAACAAAAGGATACCTTGGGGAAAATGCATCGAATCTTAGATGAGACATAAAAAAGAGCATTGATTAAATGGAGATCCAATGAAATACACAATAGGCAATACACATCAGACCCACAATAACTGGACTTTCCTAGCAGCCATCATGGCACCAGCAGCGGTGAAATAGCAAATTTTATGCAAATGAAAATATTTGACCTTAAAACAAAAACAATAGTATTGATCTTATTTGCTTCTGATCAATGTTTCCTTCTCTCTAATAATAAGATTGCTGATAATTGTTATTGCCAAGTAGTTGAAATCATGTAATGGTTATGGAGAAGGTGATGAGGGTGATGACGACAAACTAAGGGAGTTGACAACACCATTATGTTTTAGTAAATTTACTCAAGAAACTTTATAAGGTTTTCATTACACAATTATCTGAAAAATGCAAATATAAGATCTTTTATCAATCATAAAAGTCTAAAAAACAAAAACAAACTAGAGTACCTGGTGATTGTATTCAGAAGCATAATCAACAAATATAAATTAAGTGGTATACATCAGAACCATGTATTACCTTACACTACATGGTGCACTCTGCTCAGCACTTAATAGTCCCCATCTCCCAAGTCCAGATAAGGCCTTCACCTGTATTCTTTTTTCACAATTCCTAATATTCAACTCTTTCTAACAAACAAATTCCATCGCAGCAAAATGCAGGATCAGAAACGAAACACATCAAGTTATGTAACAAACATCAACAATCAACGATTAAGAGTCCTTGCATATCACTTACAAGAGAAAAAGTAAATATGTAGAGTCCAGCTTCTTGAAATAACTTTGGAAACTTGCTTCTCAGTGGAAATATGTATAAACCATGAAACGCTTTACGTGATGAAGGAGCAACACGAACCGAATAAATATGCTGAACATTTTGTAAATCTTTGTTTTGGGAGTAATATTTTATTTCTAGAGTCATCTCAAAATTTTCCTTGGCAATATGTTTTTGATCCAAGTTCTTTGNAGCAACACGAACCGAATAAATATGCTGAACATTTTGTAAATCTTTGTTTTGGGAGTAATATTTTAATTCTAGAGTCATCTCAAAATTTTCCTTGGCAATATGTTTTTGATCCAAGTTCTTTGAGCCACTCGCTAAATTAAATGAGGTCGGCCGTACAACTGCAATTATTTGCTCAGGGGGCAAATGTCCAGCATCAACTACGGAATCAGCAGGTAATGCCTGTAATAAGAGAACGAAGTTTTGGTAACAATACATTACTACTCCGCCTAGTTGCTGATTGAGGCTTTGAAAAAAAATAAAAACAGGAGCAAAAACATCACTACTCCGTCTAATTGCTTAGTTGATGGAGATTCCAATTTGTACAAGGATTCTGAAAAGCTTCTCTTTTGTCATCTTCTGGCAATCAAGAAGAGGACAAGAGATCGGCGTCTACTATATACAAATGAGACTGGTGAGGATAAACTAACCTCACTGACTTCTAACTCTTGACAATGTTTTGCACTCAATATCTCAATTGAGGATGGAGTTTTTTGACGTTGCTTCTCAAGTTGGTAATTCCACTCCTCAGGTTCAATGGCTAGACACTAGCATCAATATGGGAAGATTTATTAAATAACAGAAATAAAAAAAAATGTTAAAAACAATTACAAACACACACAAAGAGAGCGAGAGAGAGAGATTAAGGAAGAGTTCAATAAAGTAATACAGTCAACAAGTTACAATGCCTAACCTTTCCAGAATCAATCACATGAATTGGTACAGAGATAGAGTCACGGATATCTAAATTGGAACTTCCATCCTTTACAGCAAGGAGGAGGCAACCATTCTCCTCTGTGAGACCTAGTGGCCTTCCAGAACCAAAGTACCGACAAATATTATTCTAAAATTATAGTAAAATACAACAATAATTATAAAAAAGATGTTCGATTCAGAAGATCATAGAAGAAGGCATACCTGCAAATAAGCTGAGCTTCCCCTGGTGAGTTGGGGGGGGGGGGGGTTTAAGGAAGAAGAGCTAGGGTTATTAAAATGACAAGGATGAATTTTACTAGAACTATCATGGAGCTGTAATAATAATAATATATTATAGTAAGACTATGACCCAGGGCATACAAAAATTCTTCCTTATGTTCATCGTTCAACTTAGTTTTGAAAAAATGCAAGACCGCCAAGGTATTCTCCTAGCATATAAATAATTTAAATAAAACTGCTATGCTTACTTGCTATTAAAAAAATCGAGTTCACTTACCACCTGCATCCCCTTGAAACCCATCAAGGAGAATATACTCAAGAGTAGCATAAATATTCTTCTTGTGGCATCCTGGACACGCTCCCTTAAGAATTTTGATCTTCTGCCCTGATTTCCAGGATGTTCCTTTCCTCTGGACAACTTTGTGAACCCTCACAACTACAAGTTTGAAAAGCAGCAACATTATCATAATTTACTTATAAAAAACATACAGATATTGTAAAAATTAAGAGGAAAATAAAAAGAAATATTCAGACAAATAAAAGGAAGAGTTGTTTGAGTTAAGAGAGCTTATATCACAGGATAATTAGGACCACTAAGGTTGGTTATATACTTGGGAGCCACCCCATCCATTACCAATTGATTTTTGGGTGGGATGCTCTAACATGGTATCAAAGCTAAGGCCTGGGGGTAATTAGTGGGTCAAGCCTCTTACCCATTTGAATCCTCGTATACATGGTTTTTTGTTTATATGTGGACCCCACATGCGAGCTCGGTCCCACGTGAAGGAGAGTGTTAAAAGAGCTTGTGTCCCACATCCAACAATTAGGACCCACTAAGATTAGTTTTATATACTTGAGGGGCCACTCCAACTATGGTCAATTGATTTTGGGTTGGATGTTGTAACAATCTGAATACATCATCTTTTGTATGTGCTTACCATCAGAAGAGACACCAAGTGCCTTCTTGTTTAAGGGGCTAACTACAAGAACAGGTTGATCCACACCAGTGTCACTCTCCTCATCATAACGATCATGCATCTGAAAAATCCACTCTCGATATTGCCTCTCCAGTTGCAAAAGATTCAATGGCTTTTCATCTTTGTAAATTTCAACATTTACCTCTGCAGGTAAGTAATAAAAGTATTTCATTGCTGAGAATCGATTGGAACGTTAAAAAAAACATAATCAATAATTGAACTTCCACATTTTACATATTAAAACCGACCAAGAACTTTACCTTTCTCTTTCTCAAGAGACTTGTTGCCAAAGTTCTTTAAGGCAATGGTATAAGGGTGATGGTGTGCTAAATCCGTCTAGGAGACAATGCATCCAGCCATTATCATTATTCAGGAATCAAAAAAAAAGTAGCAATTAAAACGACCACATTAAAGCAAATTGAAGTTTTTCATAAAAATATGCAGTCTCCAGATCAGTAAGAAGCATTCCCAAAACAAGAATAAGTTAAATAAGCAGCTCTTTGGTCTGGCAATAAATAACATGGTAGAAAGAATTCCTTCTCTGCAGTACTTCCAGAATAATGCATCAAATGGAATAAACCCAACAGCACCCATATGATTCATATTCGTCAATAATCATTGATTGTTTTCCAGAAACAAATAATTATATTTATCACTCTAAATTTGATGTATTTACTGAAGGAAATAAACCACGAAAAAGATGAGTAGGGAATTATGCACGGAGGAAGTTTATTGCAATAAAGTAAAAATGCACCAACAAATCCAAAGGAAAAGCTCATCCCAAAGGCATCTACCACTTTCAGGTCAGGACTTAGAATTCTTGGCTTCAGGCCTTGTCACAATTCTTTGGTATACATATGCAAACACATATACACATAGAAATACTTGATGCTATACGTGCAAATGATATGAAGGAACCAACAATCTATACCTTCGAGGGTGTTGGACTGAAACCAGCATCAGTCTCTGCAACCACAACAGTGTCCATTGAGGCATACTGAACAGGCAAAAAATTTGAATATTGCTTGTTCGGACTACACAAGAACTAGGCGATGTAACTTATTAACTAATCATTTTTACCAATAAAACATTTTACTCTTGAGCAGCATCTCTTCAATATTTGGGCCCTATCTCCCCTTCTCTGCCTTAAATCCATAAATGGAAGCCATGCCTGTGGTAAAGGAAAAACATGACATAAGTTGTGAAAACTGCACATCAACCAGACACAATGCAATGGTAAAAAAGACACCAAGAAATAAGAACTATAAAATGCACATATTGCGTCATGCTAAAATTCAAAGTATCACAGTTTTTTTTGTCAGTGTGTGTGGTGTGTGTATGTTGGTGGTGTGGGGATTACGAAAGATGAAGTGTAAGAACTTTTCCAGCACATTTCTAAAGAAAACAAAATTAAACACCTATTTAATGATATCTAGGAATGAAAACAAATATTTTTCTCTGTTACTGAAAGGATATAACGAATATTTTGATTTACTCACCCAGCGAGCATCTGGAAGTAGACGACCCAGCCGCCTGATAGATACATGACTAAAGTTTTCATAGTTTTCTGGAATTCCACATCCGTCCACTTCTAACTTCTCCAAAATCCTCTCAATGCTCTCTTTACCCTATTATTAAGAGTAAATATGAATAAATTTATTAGTATGTACAGCATTCGTGTTTACACATAAATAGAGCATTTCCCACTTGTTATTAATGAAAAAGGGCCAAGGACTATGCAAGTATATAGTACCTCAACAATAGGAAAAAAAACGCACTTTAGCCGTGCATTCGCTTCTTGATATCTTCTTAATCCTAAGGAAACAGAAGTCTCAGATTCTTAAAACATACTCAAAACTAACCTTTCAGCTATGACTATTGACATAAAGTCTGCATCTATTACCACAAGGAAGGTTTTTTGGGGAGAGAGGTGCTGTAAATGGAAAAATTGATACAACAGTACTAAATAACATTTTTCTCATGATGAACAAAGTGCTTGCCTGGACAACTTGCTGAAGCAGTGTCCTGATTGAAGCAAAACTGAAGTTGCAGAACAAAATCTGGGCCATTACAGGAGTGTAAGTTCGTTATGGCTACCTCCCCACCACCTATTTCCGCTAAATCAATGCCATTGACCTACAAAAAACATTGATTGTATATATTCCCGATTTTCTCAAGGTGTAAAGGAAAATTGATAGTGCATACACAAACAAGATTCACAAGTAAGGCAAGTTGAAAAAAAAGAAAAAGAAAAAAAAGAAGGTAACAAAGGTGAAGAAAAGTAAAACAAAGAAAATGAAGCAATCATGATGGAGTGAAAAGCACTTTGACATAAAAACATGTTACATGAGATAGGCAAGTTCTCTCTTCAGATAAAACGCAAGCAAATATCGATTTCTGAAAGCCATTATTGATAATGCATTCCATCAATCCTTTAATTTCTGAGATTTTTCCCACTCTACACCAGAAAAAATCAATTATTTTCGCGACATACAGAACACAAGATCACACTCTAACTCACACATACAAAAAGATCACATCACATAATCTTGATATGCATGCTTAGGGCATGGCATGGCCACTTATCAATCGAGTTCAAACAAAGAAAGCATATCCTAAGTGCTAAACTCATCATAAGAAGCTCATCAAAACAGGAAAGAAAACTAAACAAGAGTAGTGAAAACAAAGCTACCACAGGAAGGTGGAGACTCAGGAAAGGAAAATATCAAAATGAGGGACAACAAACAGAATGTGAAAGCTTGCATCAAACAAGATGCAATTGAAAGAGCAAGTATCATTACAGGTTACAAACATGATTAGTGAAATTTCATGCCATAAAGGATGAGGAATCTGATGAAAGAAATAAACCAATTTCGGAATATGGATGATGCAGGAGTACCAATAAATCAAACCTGAAACTCAATCGGCATGACAGTTCTGCCAGTATTAGACACTTCATCACACTGCAGAAAGAAAAAATAAACAGATGAAGATAAAATCCTGAACATCGAATGCACATACGTATCAAATTTGCTGCAATTATGAGACACCTGCACACAAAACTTAATTTCATTGTAAAGGTCTGACAATCAGCTAAACAATTTAGATGCTACCAGAGTCAAAAATTTCCGGGTAGACTCGTGANATATACGTATCAAATTTGCTGCAGTTATGAGACACCTGCACACAAAACTTAATTTCATTGTAAAAGTCTGACAATCAGCTAAACAATTTAGATGCTACCAGAGTCAAAAATTTCCGGGTAGNACATACGTATCAAATTTGCTGCAATTATGAGACACCTGCACACAAAACTTAATTTCATTGTAAAGGTCTGACAATCAGCTAAACAATTTAGATGCTACCAGAGTCAAAAATTTCCGGGTAGACTCGTGACAAATAGCCTTAAAAATAAGGAATTTGGAGCAAACAATTTCAGACAATCCTTCCACACTCCCATATATCAAAGCCCCTACTTAGACAATAACTAGTAGTCAAAAACTTCCACACGTTATTTACAATTCAGTTCATACACTTTTATGGAAAACCAGTAGCAATGAGATGTTTGGAGATATTTTTGGTATAGGAGCGTTAACGTGCTCCATTTAGTGACCATAGGAAGAAGACCTATAGTATCTGGAAGGTAGATATATAATGGAAAGAGAGCACAAATTATGAATAATAAAGTTGTGATATTTATGTATTCAACTTCCTGTCATTAGCTAGATGGTGTGGCATGCACAATCATGCCAACAAACATAATTCAGAGTTGGTAAGTGCAATCTGAAATCTGAACTAGCTGCTAGCTGCTTCTTAATGGTCATTCTTTCTTTTGTGGATAGTAGCTTATAGAATTCCTTAAATACCATAACTGTGGGTTAGAATTTTGACTTGCACCTTGGGTGGGTGAGATGGTAGTGCTCAATTATGAATTATGAGCAAATTACTCATACACAAATTCACCAACAATACTGTATTTCAACCAAGTGATCCATCAGACAAAGTACTCATAGTTTGTCACTACAGAACTGAAATTTAAGGTTCACAAAAAGTATAATTCACATGCAGATATCGCTACACAGGTTCATTAATTTGCCCAACAAATATGGATGTTGATTTTTGAGGTGGCTGCTTCGACAAAAGAAAGCTAGAAGTTGTGGGATGTCTTAGTACTCATACTCAGAAACATCACACTACAGTTAGGGAAGAAACTAGAAAGACAAGCATGAGCCTTTCTTCAAAATTTTCATTAAACAGCAGCTATAGAACCACAATATCGTAATTCCGTGCTCCAAACCCGAAGTCACTTAAAAACCTATGAGTGCCAATATCCTAATTCTGTGCTCAAAACCTGAAGTCAATAAATAACCTATGAGTGCGAACCAATATCTAGTTGGTGGAGGGTATCTCTTTAGACCAAGCAAAATTAATGATCATTGAAGGAATAAGTTCCTTAAAGCTCCTACTGCAAAATAGATATAAAAAATTGTTACAAGTACATGCAGGGTAGCAATGAGTAACTTTCCAACGAAGAGCGCCATGCCGTAGAAAGAAAAATGAGAAGAAACATAAATAAAGAAGGATTTTTCCGGCCAGTTCATTATTAAATTCTATGTGTTCCTATGTAATTCTGTCAACAACTTCGAAAAAATACTATCTTTCAAGTCCATACAAATAAATATACGCTCCTTATTACATTGCAAAGTTGAGTATGGAATTGTGGATACAAGCAGTTATGAGAGACTATTGTTGGTGCATGCAAACCTGAATATATGGGAAATAGATATCCTTTAGTTCACATTGGAGTTGCAATATGTCTGCAAATCTCATTTTTGGTTCAAAAATATCAACCTGTCAAAATATATAGCAAATGCAAAAATTAAAGCAAATTCAAAGCACACTTGAGTATATACCCCGCACTTGACTGCTCCAAAGATTATGCCTAGGGTGATATTGAGAAGGCATGTCATTTTCCATAAACATCAAATAAACAATTATGCTACAAAGACACCTATATTACAAGCATTTTTTAACTATAATTAGCAAGTTTGTCCAAAAGAAAACGGAAGAGGAAAACATGTTGTAAGTAAAAATATAGTGGATTAATTTGGTGTAAAGACCATTACAACCTATAACAGACAAAAGACACTGCCCCTGGCAGAGGAAAATCGAAAAAAAAAGGTATTTGATGGCAAACAAACTCTAGGGAACGAAAGGATTCCTCTACAAAATTAATCAGAATGGCCAGAAACTGTGAAATGCATCTGAATGTAAGCATGCATTAAAAAAACACATTCAAGATACCTTTTGAGTCTTTTTCCCTAAAAAAAATCATTAGGAAGGAACACCTTATTTGGCTGTGCTTCTCACGGTCAGGGGCCATATTTACCCCAAGTGCCAACCATTCCCTTTAAAATCAGTTGCTTTTTCCTCGATTTGGAGTTGAAATGGTAGAAGCATTGCACACAGTTTTTTTTTGCATTGCTATCATACAAATTTATTACTTAATCAGCATTATCTCCACTCTTGTACAAACATATTTGTGAAGCTTTCCAACTCAAGTTTGTACCGCATTTTACCTTTCCTACATGCTTGTTTTGTTTAGCAGATGAGGGTTTATCCCAAATATCACCCAAGGAGCTGTTGACAGACTAAAAAATTCAATACCAAAAATTTCTAGTACTGAATCACCCTTAATTAGATGAAATAACATTTAGAAATAAATTTACTAGTGTAAGTTTAATTTAAATGAAAGATTCTATAAAGCTCATTCAATGCTACGCCCATCAGACAATTAGAGAAGACATGTCCACTTTGACAACCTAAAACATGGACAAGGCATTTCTGTCCAATGGCAACTGTCTGCGGCAGCTAGCTGAATACTAAATTGTCTTTGTTACAAATCAGTATGAGCCTTGCATGCTATATCTTTTTCTTTTCAGGTTTTAAGAGTCGAGGGAAACCAGCATATTCCAAAAATACTGGACATATTCTCGGTTTTGGTCTGTTGCATTTTTCCTCTGTTTGACTTTATGTTTATTTACCCAAAAAGAGAATAGTAGTCAAAGAATCAAGGGCCCAAGGCTCAAAACCCAAAAGGTTATACTACCACAACTATTCAGTGTTTCATCCCAGAAATAGATATATTAACTGACCACATTTTCTCACAAAATCAACAGCACCAAGGATTATCATTGTCTTTTGGAAAAAGGATTATCATAATTTGACAAGGTTTTGTCTGCATTTACTATCAAAAGATTTTGCACATAGAAATCACAGGTCAGAATTATGGTAAAACAAACCACAATGTTTACTATCCTCAAAGATAATGCCACAATGAAATCCATATTCTAGTTCAGCATAATGTCACTAAAATGAGAAGAGTTAGACTGCATAACTTACTGACAATGGTAGATGAAATAAACAGACTCAAAATCTTAAATGGTGCGTGTAAAAATATGAAGCCCAAGCTACCTTTGTGAAGCTTCCATTAGGTGATTTCTCTATTTCATCTTCCAAAGGGTCTCTCAGGCCGCCATTGGTCTAAAAGAACCATAATGAAGATTAAGGAGTCCAGAATAAGCAGAAAAGGCAAAAGGAAAAAAACTGTGGCAGGTGGACAAACTGCACGGAGAACTTGATTACCCTCCAGGTCTGTTCTGAACTGGAACTGCTGAGTAAAGCATCTCTCTCAAGATGCAGTGTGTAAACTTTTTTGGACTCCTTCGTTTTGGACGAAACTAAAGCCCGCCTGCATCAAGGAAGTAAACTGTAAGAGACAGTGGAATAAAAACTGAACTTTGCTAGAACAATCTTTCAGGAAACCATACCTTCCTAGATGCATAGATGCAATAGGTCCTCCATATCCAAACATACCAAAAAAAGGCTGCAATTACCGAAACAGCTCTGAATTTAAAAACACAATCAACCAACAAAGTCTATGCAGAAAGAAATTGATGCACATCATTTACAAGGTGTAACCGGGGATATGTAAATACAGCT
The DNA here is from genome assembly GCA_963454935.2 of Ilex paraguariensis. Classification (NCBI taxonomy): domain Eukaryota; kingdom Viridiplantae; phylum Streptophyta; class Magnoliopsida; order Aquifoliales; family Aquifoliaceae; genus Ilex; species Ilex paraguariensis. The sequence goes on along the minus strand of CAUOFW020002158.1, from coordinate 636,799 downwards.
GTAGCTGTAGATGACATTTCATAGAAGAGTGCACCCACAGACAGCCATACCATGAATTTCAAAATTTGAATATCACTATATTAAATGTGCAGTGAATAAGTTAATTAATCTAACTTCAACATATACACCAAGGTGAGGTGCCAAAACCACTCTTCTCATGACTCCAAATTTTCTCCACACCACCTTCTTCAACTTCCAAAGAAACCCTACATTTTAATTTTTTTTCTCCCCTTATCAGAAAGGTTTGGACTTCTATTGAAGCAATGCTTTCCAAACTTCATCTTTTCAGTAAGAAGAGAAAGGGAAAAAAAAAATTTCTTCCATTGAGGCGCAGACTTTAAACTAAAATTTTTATTTTAAAATATGTTTCCCTTGGAGTCTTCAATTATTTTAAAATATGATACATACTTTAAACTAAAATTTTTATTTTAGTTTAAGGATACACAATTAGAATACAGAAAATTACAACGAATGCATATTTATGGAGTGCTTCAAAGTATTATATACCCTTAAGTAGGGAGGCTTTCCCCCTATTGCTTGTCCTTTTGAAGATCTGTGCAAGGAGGCACCCATCTTTCCCCTAACAAAGTAACACGGAAAAGCAAAAGAAAACAAACCCACAGGAAAGTACCATTTAAACATAAGAATGTTAGGTTTTCAATATAAAATAACAACATAGAGTAGCAAATAGGAATGTCCTCGAACAAAAAAACATAGAAGTCAATATATGAAAAATATCAATCTGTAATTTCATTACTGCATTTGTTGGCATCTGAAAAAGACAGTCATACAAAGTTTGAGGAGGAATGTCTATTCTCAGATTGGATTTCTATGAATATAATCAGTAACAAGTATTCTTTGGGATTACTTCATCATGTCATTCCTTTGTTCATCATTTTCCATTCCAAGAAAACATCAAATTAAAATCACAGAAGTAACCTAATAAGTCAATATACTTGATTAAACTCCTTCAAACTGATATTTTTATTGATAAGTGAACACTGAACCGCTTCCCATGTGTAATGCGAAGACAAACCTAAGCAAAACACACATTGTGAAAAGTGAAGCCACATATTCTGTGATGTTTATAGGAGCCTTTGTCTGAAGCAACATCTATGTTGAATTATTAACACAACTGGTGTAACCGTAAATAGTCATAAGGGGTCAACCTTGAGAAACAACGGATAACCATCTAACATACTGGATTTATTGAAAGCCTGGTTGAGATTCACAGCATTTATTTAAGAAAAAATATCTTTTGAAATTACTTCTCGCAAGTCGCCACAAATTATTCTTGAAGTCATTCGGACATATTTTCTTCCATTACTGGAAATATGTCTCTGAAATCATGCAGGTGGGTTCTCAAAAAACTATTAAAAGAAGAACCATAATAACTTCCTCTTGAAATAATCAGATCAAAGGTAACATCTAAGCAAATTGTTCAAAAACCGGTTGGAGACCACCTATCAGATTGCATAGTGAACCNGCTCTCAAAAAACTATTAAAAGAAGAACCATAATAACTTCCTCTTGAAATAATCAGATCAAAGGTAACATGTAAGCAAATTGTTCAAAAACCGGTTGGAGACCACCTATCAGATTGCATAGTGAACCCAAGTAGCCACTAGAAACTAACCTCCCCCTTCTAAGACAAACATGTAAACTGTCTCACCTACAGCAGAGTAACATAACCTTATCGAAAAACATTGAAGTCCCAATAATTAAACTCAAAAAGACTACTGAATCATACCACTTCACTATAGAGTTTTCATGACTACCATCCATTCCGCGCCCTGTATCAAAAATTGAGATCCTACCCTCAACAATATCCACACTGTGAAAAAAGTAAATAGTCAGCTTTAAGTGATCAAATAATCGCGATGTTTGTTCAACAAACTAAACAGCTAAAAACAAACCAACTGAATGGAGTTATACAACCCCACAAAAAACAAATGCACAAACGAATAAGCAGCAGATGCCATAATGTGTATGCAAAGAACAAGACCTGATGGCTCAAACAATATCATAATGTCAGAGAACCAATTTACATTTACATGAGCATAAACAAAGAAATCTAGACTTTCCAATTACATCCGCATAGCAGAAAATTTATACACCAAAAAAACAGGCCCAAAAAATATACATCAGCAAGAACACAACCATAAAGATGCTGAAAGCCCATTTATCTGGATCAGAAACACTGGTTGATATGTATGAATCACCCCAATTTATATAAGTAGCAAGCACAGTAAATGATTGTGAGTTATACTTTAACATAACGTTTTGAAAGCCATGGATANCTATTTATCTGGATCAGAAACACTGGTTGATATGTATGAATCACCCCAATTTATATAAGTAGCAAGCACAGTAAATGATTGTGACTTATACTTTAACATAACGTTTTGAAAGCCATGGATAATGTTTTCTGAAGGAAAGTTATCATTCTAACTTATTTTGAGTTCACGCGTATCCATGTTTTGTACTGCTGTTCTAGTACATTGTGGAAAAGCAAAGGTAAGACCTAGCACTTGAAAGTCATACAGTTAACTAAAAATCCAAAACAAACAAAAAATCTAAAAGATGAATCTTTCTTAAGGTAGATTAAGGAAACCTATTTCATTGTTCAACTTAAAGTTCAGTTTATCAAGGTTAGAAGATGGGTTACAATCATTATCTCTGCATTGACAAGCAATTCCACATATCAAAACACAACATTATTCATTATTCCAAAACCAGTATTGTGGGAAATGTAATCTTAATTCTCTCCAAGTAAGACCCCTAAATTAACATAATCCGAGATTTTTTTTAATAAGTAACTTATTCCGAGACATGATTGAAGAATTTGAAGATGTTTCCATATACATCACCTGAAACACACAAATGAACGCACACATATATGGTATTTGAAAAATAAGTATGCTGTTAAATTCCATTGGCCATCAAGTTACACCAGACCAGATAAATATGATTTGGCTGTTAGTTGTCAACCAAAAAAAGGCACATTTGTTTCAAATCACTCCCCAATTTTAAGGGAAAATGCAATTGTGGTCAGGGTCAGCCTCATTTCCAATAGGTTATGCATCAGATAGAATTGCCCAACAGATCTGTGATTCAGTTTACAGTAAGGAAAGTTTGGCTAATTTCATAGTTTTAGCTTGCACAATTTCATGACCTGCAGGGACCATCCTACAAGGTATGAGAAAAAAGCAGGAACTTGGACACTTTACACTGAACACCAGTGTCGTGGGTTATCCCAATATCCGCCATATCACGATTGAAAAAATTATTCCATATGTGCCATCAAACCAAGGTGAATCCCATACTAACTGTACACTTAATTACATATAAAATGTTCCACCAACAGGTCAAAAGACATTATCCAAAGCAAGGCTTTTCAAATTTGGTTTTTAACTTAAAGCAAGTCCTGTAAATAAAACATTGAAGAACTTCATTAAATTAAGGGTTCTTTAAAGATTACAGGTTCCACCAACAGGTCAAAAGACATTATCCAAAGCAAGGCTTTTCAAATTTGCTTTTTGGTTTTCAACTTAAAGCAAGTCCTGTAAATAAAACATTGAAGAACTTCATTAAATTAAGGGTTCTTTAAAGATTAACAGAGCAAACACAACTAAAAAACATCAACAGTACTGTCATACCTAATTAATCTCNCTTCATTAAATTAAGGGTTCTTTAAAGATTAACAGAGCAAACACAACTAAAAAACATCAACAGTACTGTCATACCTAATTAATCTCTTCTCATTTTTACCATTGGACCACACCGCTTGCAATGAATTATCCTAGTAAACGGCAGAAAAGCATTAGTGCCCAAATGAACAACATTCAGCACTAAACAAATTCTAACTCTGTCAGATGCTTACAATCAAGTCTGCTAGGGCAGTTTCAAAAGTATACTCCTCAGGTAGCTCCTTTAGCAAGTCTGTATCTGGAGTTAAATCCCACATATTCTACAAATCCCCAAAGAGGGAAACACACAGTTAATCGTATGAGCCAAGTAAAATACCGCATTAATTACCCAATAAAACAACCATTCATAACCAAGTAACAACAATAATGCAAAACCAACCTCAAAAGTCTCTGCTTCGCCAGAACCATCCTATTTCAAAAACCAACACAATATCATCAAGACACGTTTAACCAAAACAACTATGGAACTTAAAAAAGTAATGCATAGGGGACATACGTGCAGCCTCAATATGTACCAATTGTTGGGCTTAAAATTCTTGAAATTCAGTTTCTTTCTTATCTTGTTCTCGAATGCATCAACAAAATGCAAGTCTTGACTGTTCCAATTGATCCGTCTTCTGGGTTTTGAAGGCTCTGTTTTTCTTATGGTCTGGAAGTACTCCTGCTGAACCATTTGAACAAACTCTTCAATGGGTATTTCACTCTTTAGCAGAGACATCTTCATACCCATGCTTGTACCGTTCGGTAAAAGCACTTTGAACATGTAAATTCTTTCGAAACGATCGTCGTTCACATATTCAGTGGGCTTCTTCTTCGGCCTGTCAATATCTGAGCACTCCATGGGCCTTTTCATCAGCCTCCCTTGGCTTGTCTTCGAGTCCATCTTCAGCAAACTACTATACAGAAAATAAAGAATAAAGAAACCTCAAGTTTGCAAGAACGATTGTAGATACATGGGTCTTTAATCTATACATCCATTCACTTACAACACAACACACGGGCGCGCGCCCCCCCTCCCTCACACACACACACATAAATGTACGAACAAGTCTCGACTTTGATACTTGTATAAGAAAATAGAACCCTTTACCTAAAGAAACAATGCATTTGCAAGAGCATATGTATATAAATAATATATGGGTTCCATGTCTACGCAATACGCATCCGTACAACCACTCACTGTGTGTGTGTGTGTGTGTGTGTGTGTGTGTGTGTAAACTAAATATATGGATTGAGTGATGATTTCTTACCTTTGTAAAGATTTTCAGAGAGTTTTGCTTTGAGGAAAAATCATGTGCAGAGGCAGCAGAGCTTATCTTTCGGAGGAGGGAGAGATAGAGAGAGAGAGAGAGAGATGGCAGAGGAAGGGTTCTGGCAAACAAATAGACGAGAACTATGAAGTTTATTGAGAAAAAGAATACAAAGCGGTTGATTGTGCATNATGTGTGTGTGTGTGTGTGTAAACTAAATATATGGATTGAGTGATGATTTCTTACCTTTGTAAAGATTTTCAGAGAGTTTTGCTTTGAGGAAAAATCATGTGCAGAGGCAGCAGAGCTTATCTTTCGGAGGAGAGAGAGAGAGNGTGTAAACTAAATATATGGATTGAGTGATGATTTCTTACCTTTGTAAAGATTTTCAGAGAGTTTTGCTTTGAGGAAAAATCATGTGCAGAGGCAGCAGAGCTTATCTTTCGGAGGAGGGAGAGATAGAGAGAGAGAGAGAGAGATGGCAGAGGAAGGGTTCTGGCAAACAAATAGACGAGAACTATGAAGTTTATTGAGAAAAAGAATACAAAGCGGTTGATTGTGCATGGAGCAGAATAGGCACGAGAGGCCAAAAATGCGCGGGTGGGTGTACTGCGCACTGTTCGTTTTCTTTTCCACCACGCGAGCTTTGAATTACGATTACAAAGCGCTCGACTGCTGATAACCCTGTGCACGATGCGCTCTCTGCGCTCATTAAATTTTAAATTTTAAATTTTTGGGGTAAATCTTATCGTGCGCAAGCCAGGATTGTTTGTGCCACGTGTAGGAAAGAGTGAAGTGGGGTCCATGGAATTCCAACGGCCACTTAGTTGTAACAAGTAGAGCTTAAGAAAAAAAAGCCNACGTGTAGGAAAGAGTGAAGTGGGGTCCATGGAATTCCAACGGCCACTTAGTTGTAAGGAGTAGAGCTTAAGAAAAAAAAGCAAGTACCTATAATGCCCTATGACACTGCCACTTTTAAGTGGCGGTATTGTGTAGTGGTCTGTGTATATCGTTTCTTTCGGGAAAAAAATAAATAAATAAATACAGCTTAAGAAAAGATGCGTTTTGCGCACCCTGTACTTTTTAGAGATTTTGTTTGTTTTCTGAGAAAAGCTTCGTGGTGTCCCACCGTCGTACGGAATTATACGTGGTCCACTTCCAAGNCTTAAGAAAAGATGCGTTTTGCGCACCCTGTACTTTTTAGAGATTTTGTTTGTTTTCAGAGAAAAGCTTCGTGGTGTCCCACCGTCGTACGGAATTATACGTGGCATGACCAGATGCCACTTCCAAATAATATTTATTCGCATCTAACTTATTAATTTAGCTACTCTACTACAATTGTTTAGTCATTTCATTCAATATTAGTAAAATTTATTATTAATCAAACGATTATAATAAATTAAATTTAAATAATATTACATTTTTTTTTTATGAATGACACTTTATCTGTAAAATATTCTAAAATTATTCTTTAAAAACTACAAAACTAAAGTTACACATTAGGTGGCAATTTGCATTTTTTACCCTTTGAAAAATAAATTAGTGAAACAAATATAAAAATAATTTACTATTATTTTAAAAGAAACCTGAATACTATAGTTTCAATTTTTGAGAAAAATAAAATAAAATGTTTAAAATGTTTTTATTGGCAATTTTTAAGCAATGGTGCTAGAATTTAAACCTTGACATTTCCTCAAAAATAGTCTTATTTTTGTTCAATTTTGTAATTAAGGTGTTTAATAATTACATTTAAGACCCTAACTAGCTTACGAATGTTTTTGAACAAACTCCTTTTCTTGGTAAAATATTAAACAAACTCTTGATGGTAACAGAGATGTTATGTCATTGAAAATTAGTAAGCTATTAATTAAACAGCAATTGGACAAACTTTTTTGTTTTTTTTGGGTAAGTAATCAGACAAACATTGTTCTAGTGTTTTAAATTGTGTTGTTAATGTGGATAGTTTGTTTTTGATCAAATCAAAGATGATGTTAGTTGAAGTATGCATGAATTGACCAAAATATTCATAATCGCAATACACAAAAATTTTTTTTTTAAAAAATCATATTGTATGGTTTGTATTTACCCAAAACAAATCTTTTCTTATCCAAAAAGAAGTATGTGATGCCCCCCAGGGCTGTAGAGCAAAAGAGGTACCCAATGATTCCTTGGGGTGTAATTTACATGGGCTAACTCAAATCTAACCTTAACCCAACCCGGAAAAAAGAGTAGGGGTTAAAATTTTCAAAATTTTAGTTGGATTTCGACTGAAAAATTGCACCTTAAATTGAATTCGGGTCGTACTAGAGTTAAGACTTCGGATTATTGGATTCAACCCCGAACTCTGACTCGAATGGTTGAAATCAGGTTCAACTTTAATTCACAATTTGAGTTTAACCCAAAATTAAAATAAACAAATAATATATACTCTGATGGGACTATATAAATTTTAAGTGTCTTTTAGGTTTTATTGAATTTAGGTTAGTCATATTGCGTCATGCTCAAAATTGGACTTGAATTATAACCCTGAATTAGTTAATCTAAACTTAACTCAAATTGAGTCCGAAATTAAATTTGGATAGCACTTGGGTTAAGATTTCAAGATTTTGTGACTCAACCAAAATAAGCAAATTCTAGCTCAATTTAAATTACATAACAAGAAAATCAAATATGAATTGAACCCGATGTTACCCGACTTTCAACTTGAAATTTGCACCCGGGAATTAAACTTTTGGGGTGGAACACCAACCATTGATTCAATCCCTTTGGTTTTTCGTGTATAATACACTTAATGAAAGATGTGTACAACCAAACTCCCATCAAAGTTAAAAACAGTGCACACACCTAAAATTTTCTTCTTATTAATTGATCCTTCACTCTTGCTTCAATCTCTCTTTAAATGCAAGCAAAAGGCCACTTTCCACCTAAATTAAACTCCCTTTTTGCACTTGCATTTGCCTTTTAACCCCTCAACTTTATCAATATGTAGATGTTGCATCTGCAAGTTGTGGTTGATACTAAAACTTCACAGCTCATCAAGCAAGAAAATGAATTTATTAGGCTGTTGATCTATGCCTTGACCTTACTGCAGAGGTCCCATGAAGTTGATAACATGACCAACTTGCTCATTTTATTGTCACACCACCATATGAACATGCAGGTTGAGCCTTTTGGGACCATATGGACTATGTTATTCATTCCCTTACAAAAGACTATATTTGTGACTCAAATTCGTCTCACGTAGATCACAATTAAACAACGTTATTATTGTATTCACAATCACCTTCGTCGTTAAGGGAATAGTGGGGTTATTCAATAAAAGTTGTAGACACTTAAGAAATTATGTTTTTCAAATTTACCCTTCACAAAACATAAAAAAATAATAGTAGAAAACCCAGAGCAACCCACAATTCCTATCAAACCCTTGTAAGAAAGAGCAATGTTACACAGAATTAAAAATTTTACTTGATAATGTGACTATTATATTTTTCATTGATTCAACAATAAATCTTAATATTTATTGGAATCTACTACATATTCATTAATAGTGATTTATCAAGTCAATTTTTTGNGTTACACAGAATTAAAAATTTTACTTGATAATGTGACTATTATATTTTTCATTGATTTAACAGTAAATCTTAATATTTATTGGAATCTACTACATATTCATTAATAGTGATTTATCAAGTCAATTTTTTAATTCTATTTAACATTTTCCTTACGAAAAAATCACACTTTCACTTTTAATAGTGCAAAGATTATTTCACTATTAACATAGATTGATTTCATTTGTCTAAACTTTGCATTGCTAAACAACCATTTACGTTTCCTCACGTGCCGGCTATTTTTCTTAGTCAGTAGAAATCTTTTAAATAGTTAGGGTGACAGTGTGATTCGAATACAGAATATCATGTTAAATAACCATTTATTCTAAAAAATTTAAGTTATTAATGAGCGTAATTTTAGTATTTATATTTCAACACGTTTGTACAAAACTTGAATTTTGTTGATACGCCAAGTTTACAAATAATTTTGTTGTTTTTAAATTTAAATTGTTGTCATAAATCAAGAGACACCCCATTTAGATTCAAACAATTTTTTTTTGCTATTGACCCCTCTAAACTTTGGACATTTCTGATATCTGACTCCATAGAAGTTTGGTGAGCCTGATGAAAGCCCTGCTAACAAGGGCACATAGTACGTGTCAATTTCCCATTTACTGAACCCAACTGTCTGTAGTTCGTTGTAGAACCTCCCCCCGTGAGGTTGATAAATACCAACGGCAACTGCGCGGCACTGCACTTACTTCTCTCCCGCAATACCTCTGACTCTCTCTCTCTCTCTAAATAATTTTTCCTTTCTAATCTACATTGTGATTGTAATGGTTTCATGGATAGATGTGNGCACTTACTTCTCTCCCGCAATACCTCTGACTCTCTCTCTCTCTCTAAATAATTTTTGCTTTCTAATCTACATTGTGACTGTAATGGTTTCATGGATAGATGTTCTCAAGTAATGGACGTGAAGAATAAAGAGATCATAGAATACTATTAAGTTCTTTCCCGGGTAAGACTCAGATTCGTAGTTCAATTCAATTGGTTGTGTTTGGTGAAATTGGAATTTTTTTTTTTGTAGGTGGTCGGAAATGGGGAAGAAAGGTAGCGGATGGTTTTCAACCGTGAAGAAAGTCTTCAAACCTTCCTCCAAGGACCTGCCGGAGAAGAAGGTCAGTTCATGCATATCTACATACATATAATGTTGGGTGATCGCTGAAAAATAGATTTATTTTGATGGAACTATCTGAAATTCCAAGGCTATGATCCAAATGGGATGATTTTTTTTTCTTTTCTGTTGGGAAAATTGTTGGTATTCTGATTTGTATTTAAATACTCCCCATTAGTCTCCATTTTTTGTTCTTATTTTCTTTGTGTTATTTATATAAAACCATCGTTTAGAGTTGCAAAAAAGAGATAGAATAATTCAGGAAAAGCAAATTAGTAATCTCAAATTATTCATTTGATCATTTCTAATATTAGTTTGTTTGAATAATTAATGGGTATTTTCAGTTTGCTACTTAATAGGTGAGAGATTTTTGTGACATTGATTACTGCAATTTCCTTTCTTTTTCCCTTCCATGATCTATCCTGTTATGATAGATGATTTCCTGAATCCTTATGTCCTAACCCTTTTGATTCCTCAAATGAAGTATAGCAGTATCATCATCTGATTGGATTAATCCCAGACAAGTTGTATAATTTATGCATGTGTTCATTGTTTGATCTCTACCGCCTCAATCTCAAGATCGATTAAATGGGCCGTTTCCTATAAGATAATAAGACATCTTGAGTTTCAAGCAGATCATGTAAACCACTCTTACAATCAGAAGCACATGCCTGAAAAGGACTTAGAACACTCATTTTAAGCAACTCTTGCTGAGACATCTAAACTTGGATTGGGCTCTTTTAACCTCTCTTCTTCAAAGGAAGACTCTCACTCCAGCTTCCGGTCAAGGTTGGATTAGCTAAACTGAGGAACCACAGCCTAGCATTTCATTGGAATCGTTGACCTGTTCCTCAGTGTTGCCTTCAACCAAGGGTTAGTTTTGAAATTCTCACTGAAGGTGATGATTGATGGGTTTTCCTGGTGGAACCACATTGGGCATATGGTCCCCCATCAACATGGCCAAATACTTTACACGGCTCCTGACATAGTACTATCATGCCACCTATAATACCACATCATGGGTGGATCACCATGTGCTCCTTATGTTAGATCCCCATCATCTCAATCAATCAATCTTGCTATTTTTGAACTGGCACTGATATTGTCCAATACGAAGTTTTTGATTATGAAATAGCATTTTGGTAAGTGGTAGCACTAAGCAAAGCAATGATTTTCAGAGGGATAATGTAGAAAAATGGCAACACGATGCACCAGAAGTGGTGTCATTTGAACATTTCCCTGCTGAAAGTTCTCCAGATATCACAAATGATGACAGTGATGCGGCATCTCTACAGAGTGAAGATCAAAATCATTCTATTGCTGTTGCAGTGGCAACTGCTGCAGCAGCTGAAGCTGCTGTTGCCGCTGCTCAAGCAGCTGCTAAGGTTGTGCGATTGGCTGGTTATGGACGCCACTCTAAGGGAGAAAGGGCTGCAACCCTCATCCAATCATATTACCGAGGATATCTGGTAGCATTCCTCTCTCTCTCTCTCTCTCTATGATAATTAGACCTCTTATACAAGTCAAACATAACCTCATAGATTAATTTTTGAATGCTTGCCAACCTTTTGTGGCCTTAATTAGATTGTGGGGGAAAAGCAAATCAAAGATAGATGGTTCATGATTTTCTTAGGCGTTAGGTGGTTCAAATGTCTTTTAAAACACAAAGGATGGTAATGTTCTGTTACCCTTCTACTTTAAGCATGTGATTGGTAAGCCTCTCTGATTTTGTAGGCTAGACGTGCTCTACGGGCACTGAAGGGACTGGTGAGGCTACAAGCACTAGTAAGGGGGCACAATGTACGTAAGCAAGCACAAATGACAATGCGATGCATGCAAGCATTAGTCAGTGTACAGGCAAGAGTACGTGCACGCAGACTCCAACTAACCCATGAAAATCTTCAAAAGAAGGTTGAAGAGCAAGAAGAAAGATTAGGAACGAGAGGGGAAGAGCATAAGAAGAGGAGCCCAATAAAGAGGTTTGAAACTGAAGGTAGGGATAGTTGGAATCAGAGCATGGACAAAATCAGAGAAAATACCCTGAGAAAACAAGACACCTCAATGAATAGGGAGAGAGCTCTTGCCTATGCTTTTACCTACCAGGTTTGTTAATTATTTCAACTTTGTTCGTTGTTTGTATTCAAATTAGACCACCATTTGCATGTTGATTTACACTAACTTCTCCTTCCACCAAGAAAATTTTAATTTGTAAGCAACTTTTTCCATTTGTTTATACTTTTTTTAAATTGCAACAGCAACAACCCCAACAATTCTTGCATTCAGATCCAAAACGTGATGTTGTTGGATTATATGCCAATGAGAATGAGAAGTCACAGTGGGAATTGCATTGGCTCGACCAGTGGATGGCATCACAGCACTACCATGTCCGTCCCATGGGGCAAAGAGAGCGCACACTCACCACCACCACCACCACCACCACTGATGACACGTCAGTGAAAACAGTTGAAATGGATTTGGTCACGCCACTCAGCTCAGAAAATCTGAATACAGGCCGGATCAAGGGGGACACAGTTGAATCAGTCCAGTATTCAAATCGGCAGCAAAGACAAGCAAGTTCGGATGGTGTCCCTAGCTACATGGCCCCAACCCAATCTGCAAAAGCGAAGGTGCGAAGTCAAGGCTCAGCCAAGCAGTGTAGCCCACCATCGACACAATGGAACCTATCATCAAAGAAAGGAACAGTAACTGGATTGAGCTATGACTCATCAAATTCAGGTGGAGGAACTGCAAGTTATCAAGTCCCAAGGAGTCCAAACCCAAGGCGTACTGCTGTTCATGGACAGGGTAAATGGATTTCTGGGTATAGCCCTGATTCTAGTGGTGGAGATGAAAGAGCATTGCATTTGGGACGCCATGGCTGGAGACATGATTTTGGTTGACTCTGTGAAATAACACTAGTAAATGTGTGATATAGCTCTTTATTTATTTGATTTAATGGTGTTGCAATAAGCTACTATAGGGGTGGAAATATACTTCTTGTCCTGTTATTTGTATTCTTGCATTTGGCTGCTTGTTTTTTTTTTTTTTTTCTCTTCTTGTTTGCTACTTGGATCCTTGATTGGTTTGATATTATTTATTCTTAAGCTTTTCTCTTTGTCATAATTTCATAAATGCAGTTCTAGTTTGGCCTCCAACTATTTCATTCGTCTTTTTTCTTTTTAAATGCTAGGGGGATTCAAGCATGAACAGTCCAGGCCATTGCAGGTTTTTTGTTTGTCTCCGAAAGGATAATCACAGTTTTTTTTATTGTGTTGATCATTTCTAGAACCTCTTTCTTTGCGTACATTGACTCTTCTCCCCATAGTGGGAGAAATCTTATGCATCGAGACTTTCTAATCTCTTTTCAAAAGTAATTTAGTAATTTAGACCTAGATAAGTGGTGAAAGTGTAACTTTGCAAAAAGGCAAGTATCATGTAATATTTCGTTTTTGGATGCTCTTATTTTTATCTTTATAATTTATACTCTAGAATTGGGTGATGTCCCCCATCTTTATAGAGCAAACGAGCTTACCTACGGATTCCTAAAATAAGAATATAAGATTGAATCTAAAATTTCATTTGCGGCGTTTAAGATCGAATCTAAAATTTTAACTCTTTTTTTTTTTATCTTAGCTTGACTATAGTGAATAGTAACTTAATCGAAATAAATGTTCACTAACCTTTAATTAATTGCAACTTTTGGTACCATACTTCTTTAGTTATACTCATTTAAAAAAAAGAGTAATGCTAAATGAACTTAAAAAACTAGACTTAAAAATTAGACTTGATAATCTTAACCATTAAATGAACTTAAAAGAGTAATGCGATTAAAGTCAAAGGTTCAAGTTCCTCCTCTCCCTCTCCCAAAAAAAAAAAAAAATTAAAATAACATTATTTGAACTACAACTTAGGAGTTCTTTATTAAATCAATAAATTAGATTAATTTTTAGGTCAATATTATTCGATAAAGAATTTCTCATGATAGTGGATTTAACTTATGAAAGCATTGAGAGGGGACGGTAATTCAGTAAGACTTAAGTTGGAGACCTAATGAATTATGATAATGTTAAGATCCACAACTACTCTAATGATCACAATACAATACGTTAGATGCTGACTTTAAGTATTCAAATTAGATTGCAATAGCACTGCTCTTTTAAATGGGGGTTGACACCACCTTATGTGTGCAAGGTATATCCATGCGAATAGTCCTACACTGTCTAATACATGTGTAGATCCGCCTGTAACAACACCTCACCTCTACCAATTTTTTTTGGCTAAATGAGTTTTTTTTTTTTTTAACTGTGAAAAAGGGGCGGGGGCAAAGAAAAACACCCAGAGACAACCTCAATAGATCTTCATTGGGGGGATCACGAGACTCTTGGCTGTATATGTTATTTTTTTTGAGAACAAACTTAGCTAGACTAGTATTGTAGTCAACCATCGAATTCCAATGTGGACTTCAAAACATGAATTATTAATCTCAGACTGAGAAGTTCGGCCAGTACTTATCGGATATGTTTAATTTCTCTTCTCACATATGATTTAGGGGTGCACTTTAGGAATGTCAACTTGCATCGAACTCGAGCGAAGTCCAAATTTTTAATACTTACCATTGGATTTGACAAGTAAATCCCAACTGGATTTAAATTCAGAGTAGTACTCAAGTTGGGTTTTCAAGTTTTAGCTCAAACTAAATTACATAATAAGAAAATCAAATTCGATTGAACCCAAACTTACCCCGACTTTCAACTTGAAATTTGTAGCAGTGAAATTAACTTTCGAGGTGCAACACAAACCATTGAGTCAATCCTTGGTTCTTCATGTAAATAAACTGGATGAAAGGTGTGTACCACCATCTCCCGTCAAAATTAAAAACAGTGCACACCTAAAAATTTCTTCCCCCTCAGTCATCATTCACTCTTTGCTTCAATGTCCCTTTAAATGCAAGCAAAATGTCACCACCCACCTGAATAAAACTCCCTTTTCATTCACATTTCAACCCCTCCATTGTACCAATATGTAGAGGTTGGATCTGAAAATTGTGGGTGTGAGATTAAAACTTCACAGCTCAGCAAGCGAGAGATAAATTTATTTGGCAGTTGACTCTGGGGTGGCCATACTCCAGAGGTCCCATGGAGTTGATAGCATGGCCAACATGCACATTTTATTAACTCAACCATACGAGGAATTGTATAGGTCGAGTCTTTCTGATAATAGGGTTGATAATTGTGTCGAGTTATTCGGGTTCGTTTGAGGAGGACTTGGTTCGAAATGAGTCGGGTTTGAATAATTTTTTAGACTCGTTTAAAAATTAGGCCTAAAAGACTTGACTCGAGTTCGCAAAATTCAGCTCGTTTATATGTAAAATAATCGAATTACTTGGGCTCGATTCGGGAAAAATCTGAATTGAACAATTTTTTAAACTCATTTAAAAAAATAAGCTCGACAGACTCGACTCAAACTCATAAAACTCGATTTAATTAACCCCTCTATTTGCACACCATATGGATTGTGTTATTCATTCCACTTGGTATGCTACCTGGTGGACTTATACTAGTATTAAGGAAGTAGAACCTTGGAATTGTTATAGAGCAACCAATCCATCATCTAATAGTGAACAAGGTTGCTCAGCGTCGAAACTCTTGTCATTATGGTCAAAGGAATATTATATATATATATAGAGAGAGAGAGTCTTATCTTTCTTGCATGCAATTGTTTCTACTACTCAAACATGTAATTATTCACCATTATTTAATTTATTCAAAGATGATTAAGAAGCTTAATTCACCCTTATAATTACTCATTGGTGGACTCTTTGTGGCGATTTATCTTTTTAAACCAAAAAAGTGATTTTTCTCACTTTGAGCTGTTTCGCTCCAATCAATTTGTATTAAAGCTGGGAAAACCCTTTTTTCTTTTCTTTTCAAAGATATGTAAAACTTTAATGGTACTCCCAAATCAATCATTTTGAGACACTTTCAAAAGATTCAAGTTCATATGTATATCATGTCCTCTTTGCTACATTTAGATCATAACCTTTAAATTGATTATCATCATTATAAGAAATAATAAAATTGATGGATGTTTTAACATAACTCAAAAATTATTGTCTGTCGGGTCTCAAATGTTGCATTGAAAACCCACTTACATTTCATTGACATAGACATAGACATAGAAATAGAAAATCCAAAGCAACCCAGCATTTTTAGCAACTCCCGACTCAAAGGGTCATCTTTTTAATTCATTTCAATTGGTTCAGTGATTGAATAAAAAACGACGCAAATATTCATCTTGAATTCACGTTTCACTTGCATCATATAATTCAAGTTTCATGTAATTGTTGTATATAGTCGAGATTTATGTTATAACAATAAATATAAAACATGGGTGATTCCATTATTTTAAAAAAACTATATCACACACAAGGGACAAGGGGTATGATTTGAACTAAGTTGCACTTCTATTTAAAGCTTAAATCTTTAGACATTTTTGATATAAAAATTATTTAAATCTAATTTGTTGATCTAATATATTACAATTATTTAATTCATAACCATTTAATAAATTAAGTCAATATATTATAAAAAAATGTTAAATAATTTAAATAAAATTTAAAAATTATAATTAAAATACATATTATTCATTAGATAAGCGTTGAATAGGTGGGTTATACTGAAAAAGTTAATAAAACCGCTAATTCAATAGATAATTCTATCTAAATTATGCAACGTTACTTGTACATTATATTCAAGCATGTGTGACCGCATAACCCTTTGTGGGAACAAAACACGTGTCAAAATCCCATTTACTGAACCCAACTGTTTGAAGTACGTTGTAGAAGCTACCCCGTGAGGATGATAAATACCGACGGCGATTGCTCAGGGCGGCAGTTACTTCTCTCCCGCGATACCTCTGACTCTTTCTCTCTCTCTAAAAACTTTTTGTTTCTAATCTCCATTGTGGTTGTAGTAGTGCTTTNATAAGAAATAATAAAATTGATGGATGTTTTAACATAACTCAAAAATTATTGTCTGTTGGGTCTCAAATGTTGCATTGAAAACCCACTTACATCGACATAGACATAGACATAGAAATAGAAAACCCAAAGCAACCCAGCATTTTTAGCAACCCCTGACTCAAAGGGTCATTTTTTTAATTCATTCAATTGGTTCAGTGATTGAATAAAAAACAGATAAATATGTTATAACAATAAATATAAGACATGGGTGATTCCATTTTAAAAAAAAACTATATCACACATTAGGGACAAGGGGTATGATTTGAACTAAGTTGCACTTCTATTTAAAGCTTAAATCTTTAGACATTTTTGATTTAAAAAATATCATTTAAATTTAATTTGTTGATCTAATATATTACAATTATTTAATTCATAACCATTTAATAAATTAAGTCAATATGTTATAAAAAAAATATTAAACAATTCAAATAAAATTTAAAAATTATAATTCAAATGCATATTATTCATTAGATGAGCGTTGAATAGGTGAGTTATACTGAAAAAGTTAATAAAACCGCTAATTCAAGAGATAATTCTATGTAAATTATGCAACGTTACTTGTACATTATATTCAAGCATATGTGACCGCATAACCCTTTGTGGGAACAAAACACGTGTCAAAATCCCATTTANTAAATTATGCAACGTTACTTGTACATTATATTCAAGCATGTGTGACCGCATAACCCTTTGTGGGAACAAAACACGTGTCAAAATCCCATTTACTGAACCCAACTGTTTGAAGTACGTTGTAGAAGCTACCCCGTGAGGATGATAAATACCAACGGCGATTGCTCAGGGCTGCAGTTACTTCTCTCCCGCGATACCTCTGACTCTTTCTCTCTCTAAAAACTTTTTGTTTCTAATCTCCATTGTGGTTGTAGTAGTGCTTTNGCTGCAGTTACTTCTCTCCCGCGATACCTCTGACTCTTTCTCTCTCTAAAAACTTTTTGTTTCTAATCTCCATTGTGGTTGTAGTAGTGCTTTCATGATGGATGTTCTCAGGAAATGGAGGTGAAGAAGAAAGAGATCACCGGAGACTATTAAGTTCTTTCCCAGGTAAGATTTCTGTTTTGAGGGTCAAAAGACTCAGATTTATTGTGGTTGTTTGCTAAAATTACATTCCTTTATAGGTCATTTTTTTGGCCCGAAATGGGCAAGAAAGGAAGCGGCTGGTTTTCAACCGTCAAGAAAGTCTTCAAACCTTCCTCCAAGGAACTGCCGGAGAAGAAGGTCAGTTCATACATACATATTGGGTGATGTCAGAGAAAATAGATTTACTCTGATGGGACTATATGAAATTCCAAGCATATAATGATCAAAATGGATGGTTTTGGTCTTTTGTATTCGGGAAATTGATGGTATTCTGGTTGTTTTTAAATACTCCCCCCTTAATCTCCATTCTTATGCTCTTTGTTTTCTTGGTGGTAATCTCAAACTATTTACCATTTTTAGTGCTGGTTTGTTTGAATAATTAATGGGTTTTTTTCAAATTTGCCACAAAATGGATGAGAGATTTTGGGTAAAGATTACTGCAATTACCCTTCCCTTTTACCTTCCATAAATTATTTATTGAACAATGATAACTGATTTACTGAATCCTGTATATCATAAATCTTTTGATTTATTAGATAGATTATGGCATTATCATCGTCTGATTCGGTTAATCCCCGCATTAGTTTGTAATATATGCATGCATTTATTGATAGATCTCTGCTTTAACTACTCATTTCCAAGCTATTAGTCAGATGATTGATGGGGTTTTCGTGGTGGAACCGCATTGGGCATATGGTCCCCCATCAACTTGGCTAAGAGTGACATAAGTCACATAACAGAGCTCATGACATATTACTATCATGCCACCTATGCTACCCCATTATCCACATTGATCATCATGTCCTCCTTATGTTAGATCCCCATCATTTCAATCAATCAATCTTGCTATTTTTGAACTGGCACTGATATGGACCAATACAAAGTTTTTGATTATGAAATAGCATTTTTGTAAGTGCTAAAATTTAGCAATGCAATGGTTTTCAGAGGGATAATGTGGAAAAATGGCAACACGATGCACCAGAAGAAGTGTCATTTGAACATTTCCCTGCAGAAAGTTCTCCAGATATCACAAATGATGACAGTGATGCGGCATCTCTGCAGAGTGACGATCAAAATCATGCTATTGCTGTTGCAATGGCAACTGCTGCAGCAGCTGAAGCTGCTGTTGCCGCTGCTCAAGCAGCTGCTAAAGTTGTGCGATTGGCAGGTTATGGACGCCACTCTAAGGAAGAAAGGGCTGCAACCCTCATCCAATCATATTACAGAGGATATCTGGTAGCATTCCTCTTTTTATTTTTTTGATGATTATGTTTTTGGCGTATGTTGAGCATAACCTCGGAGATTAACTCTTGGAGGTTAACAAACTCCTTTGTAGCCTATAGCTAATAATTTTCATAAACCTCAGATGGCCTTTGTTGGTTTGTCAAAACTCAAAGGATCTCTATTTAACTTAACCTTAAACTACGGTTCAGTCCAAAAAAAAATACTTCCCCTATCTATTTCCATATTGCTTGTTTGCATTGTGCCTTATGTTTTGTGGAGTCACAGCTAGTAATTACATCCTTCTGTTGACACTTTTACCCCCCTTATTTTAGCCACTTGATTGTAGGTCTTTTTGATTTTGTAGGCTAGACGTGCTCTGCGGGCTCTGAAGGGACTGGTGAGGCTACAAGCACTAGTGAGGGGGCACAATGTACGGAAGCAAGCACAAATGACAATGCGATGCATGCAAGCATTAGTAAGTGTGCAGGCAAGAGTACGTGCACACAGACTACAACTAGCACATGAAAAGCTTCAGAAAAAGGTTGAAGAACAAGAAGAAAGATTAGGACCGGAAGGGGAAGAGCAGAAGAAGAGGAGCACAATGAAGAAGCTTGAAACAGAAGGTTGGAATAGTTGGGATCAGAGCATGGACAAAATCAAAGAAAATACCCTGAGAAAACATGACACCTCAATGAATAGGGAGAGAGCTCTTGCCTATGCTTTTACCTACCAGGTTGGTTAGTTATTTTAGCTTTGTTCCTTGTTTGTATTCAAATTGGGACCATGTGCATGCTGAATTACGCTTACTTCTCATTCCACAAATAAATTTCTGATTTGTAAGCATTTTTCTTTCTGTACTTCAATTGAATTGCTACAGCAACAAGAACAAGAACAANGTACATTGACTCTTCTCCCCATAGTGGGAGAAATCTTATGCATCGAGACTTTCTAAACTCTTTTCAAAAGTAATTTAGTAATTTAGACCTAGATAAGTGGTGAAAGTGTAACTTTGCAAAAAGGCGAGTATCATGTAATATTTCGTTTTTGGATGCTCTTATTTTTATCTTTATAATTTATACTCTAGAATTGGGNTTTAGACCTAGATAAGTGGTGAAAGTGTAACTTTGCAAAAAGGCGAGTATCATGTAATATTTCGTTTTTGGATGCTCTTATTTTTATCTTTATAATTTATACTCTAGAATTGGGTGATGTCCCCCATCTTTATAGAGCAAACGAGCTTACCTACGGATTCCTAAAATAAGAATATAAGATTGAATCTAAAATTTCATTTGCGGCGTTTAAGATCGAATCTAAAATTTTAACTCTTTTTTTTTTATCTTAGCTTGACTATAGTGAATAGTAACTTAATCGAGATAAATGTTCACTAACCTTTAATTAATTGCAACTTTTGGTACCATACTTCTTTAGTTATACTCATTTAAAAAAAAGAGTAATGCTAAATGAACTTAAAAAACTAGACTTAAAAATTAGACTTGATAATCTTAACCATTAAATGAACTTAAAAGAGTAATGCGATTGAAGTCAAAGGTTCAAGTTCCTCCTCTCCCTCCCCCAAAAAAAAAAAAAAATTAAAATAACATTATTTGAACTACAACTTAGGAGTTCTTTATTAAATCAATAAATTAGATTAATTTTTAGGTCAATATTATTCGATAAAGAATTTCTCATGATAGTGGATTTAACTTATGAAAGCATTGAGAGGGGACGGTAATTCAGTAAGACTTAAGTTGGAGACCAAATGAATTATGATAATGTTAAGATCCACAACTACTCTAATGATCACAATACAATACGTTAGATGCTGACTTTAAGTATTCAAATTAGATTGCAATAGCACTGCTCTTTTAAATGGGGGTTGACACCACCTTATGTGTGCAAGGTATATCCATGCGAATAGTCCTACACTGTCTAATACATGTGTAGATCCGCCTGTAACAACACCTCACCTCTACCAATTTTTTTTGGCTAAATGAGTTTTTTTCTTTTTTTAACTGTGAAAAAGGGGCGGGGGCAAAGAAAAACACCCAGAGACAACCTCAATAGATCTTCATTGGGGGGATCACGAGGCTCTTGGCTGTATATGTTATTTTTTTTAAGAACAAACTTAGCTAGACTAGTATTGTAGTCAACCATCGAATTCCAATGTGGACTTCAAAACATGAATTATTAATCTCAGAGTGAGAAGTTCGGCCAGTACTTATCGGATATGTTTAATCTCTCTTCTCACATATGATTTAGGGGTGCACTTTAGGAAGGTCAACTTGCATCGAACTCGAGCGAAGTCCAAATTTTTAATACTTACCATTGGATTTGACAAGTAAATCCCAACTGGATTTAAATTCAGAGTAGTACTCAAGTTGGGTTTTCAAGTTTTAGCTCAAACTAAATTACATAATAAGAAAATCAAATTCGATTGAACCCAAACTTACCCCGACTTTCAACTTGAAATTTGTAGCAGTGAAATTAACTTTGGAGGTGCAACACAAACCATTGAGTCAATCCTTGGTTCTTCATGTAAATAAACTGGATGAAAGGTGTGTACCACCATCTCCCGTCAAAATTAAAAACAGTGCACACCTAAAAATTTCTTCCCCCTCAGTCATCATTCACTCTTTGCTTCAATGTCCCTTTAAATGCAAGCAAAATGTCACCACCCACCTGAATAAAACTCCCTTTTCATTCACATTTCAACCCCTCCATTGTACCAATATGTAGAGGTTGGATCTGAAAATTGTGGGTGTGAGATTAAAACTTCACAGCTCAGCAAGCGAGAGATAAATTTATTTGGCAGTTGACTCTGGGGTGGCCATACTCCAGAGGTCCCATGGAGTTGATAGCATGGCCAACATGCACATTTTATTAACTCAACCATACGAGGAATTGTATAGGTCGAGTCTTTCTGATAATAGGGTTGATAATTGTGTCGAGTTATTCGGGTTCGTTTGAGGAGGACTTGGTTCGAAATGAGTCGGGTTTGAATAATTTTTTAGACTCGTTTAAAAATTAGGCCTAAAAGACTTGACTCGAGTTCGCAAAATTCAGCTCGTTTATATGTAAAATAATCGAATTACTTGGGCTCGATTCGGGAAAAATCTGAATTGAACAATTTTTTAAACTCATTTAAAAAAATAAGCTCGACAGACTCGACTCAAACTCATAAAACTCGATTTAATTAACCCCTCTATTTGCACACCATATGGATTGTGTTATTCATTCCACTTGGTATGCTACCTGGTGGACTTATACTAGTATTAAGGAAGTAGAACCTTGGAATTGTTATAGAGCAACCAATCCATCATCTAATAGTGAACAAGGTTGCTCGGCGTCGAAACTCTTGTCATTATGGTCAAAGGAATATTATATATATAGAGAGAGAGAGAGAGAGTCTTATCTTTCTTGCATGCAATTGTTTCTACTACTCAAACATGTAATTATTCACCATTATTTAATTTATTCAAAGATGATTAAGAAGCTTAATTCACCCTTATAATTACTCATTGGTGGACTCTTTGTGGCGATTTATCTTTTTAAACCAAAAAAGTGATTTTTCTCACTTTGAGCTGTTTCGCTCCAATCAATTTGTATTAAAGCTGGGAAAACCCTTTTTTCTTTTCTTTTCAAAGATATGTAAAACTTTAATGGTACTCCCAAATCAATCATTTTGAGACACTTTCAAAAGATTCAAGTTCATATGTATATCATGTCCTCTTTGCTACATTTAGATCATAACCTTTAAATTGATTATCATCATTATAAGAAATAATAAAATTGATGGATGTTTTAACATAACTCAAAAATTATTGTCTGTCGGGTCTCAAATGTTGCATTGAAAACCCACTTACATCGACATAGACATAGACATAGAAATAGAAAACCCAAAGCAACCCAGCATTTTTAGCAACCCCTGACTCAAAGGGTCATTTTTTTAATTCATTCAATTGGTTCAGTGATTGAATAAAAAACAGATAAATATGTTATAACAATAAATATAAGACATGGGTGATTCCATTTTAAAAAAAAACTATATCACACATTAGGGACAAGGGGTATGATTTGAACTAAGTTGCACTTCTATTTAAAGCTTAAATCTTTAGACATTTTTGATTTAAAAAATATCATTTAAATTTAATTTGTTGATCTAATATATTACAATTATTTAATTCATAACCATTTAATAAATTAAGTCAATATGTTATAAAAAAAATATTAAACAATTCAAATAAAATTTAAAAATTATAATTCAAATGCATATTATTCATTAGATGAGCGTTGAATAGGTGAGTTATACTGAAAAAGTTAATAAAACCGCTAATTCAAGAGATAATTCTATGTAAATTATGCAACGTTACTTGTACATTATATTCAAGCATATGTGACCGCATAACCCTTTGTGGGAACAAAACACGTGTCAAAATCCCATTTACTGAACCCAACTGTTTGAAGTACGTTGTAGAAGCTACCCCGTGAGGATGATAAATACCAACGGCGATTGCTCAGGGCTGCAGTTACTTCTCTCCCGCGATACCTCTGACTCTTTCTCTCTCTAAAAACTTTTTGTTTCTAATCTCCATTGTGGTTGTAGTAGTGCTTTCATGATGGATGTTCTCAGGAAATGGAGGTGAAGAAGAAAGAGATCACCGGAGACTATTAAGTTCTTTCCCAGGTAAGATTTCTGTTTTGAGGGTCAAAAGACTCAGATTTATTGTGGTTGTTTGCTAAAATTACATTCCTTTATAGGTCATTTTTTTGGCCCGAAATGGGCAAGAAAGGAAGCGGCTGGTTTTCAACCGTCAAGAAAGTCTTCAAACCTTCCTCCAAGGAACTGCCGGAGAAGAAGGTCAGTTCATACATACATATTGGGTGATGTCAGAGAAAATAGATTTACTCTGATGGGACTATATGAAATTCCAAGCATATAATGATCAAAATGGATGGTTTTGGTCTTTTGTATTCGGTAAATTGATGGTATTCTGGTTGTTTTTAAATACTCCTCCCTTAATCTCCATTCTTATGCTCTTTGTTTTCTTGGTGGTAATCTCAAACTATTTACCATTTTTAGTGCTGGTTTGTTTGAATAATTAATGGGTTTTTTTCAAATTTGCCACAAAATGGATGAGAGATTTTGGGTAAAGATTACTGCAATTACCCTTCCCTTTTACCTTCCATAAATTATTTATTGAACAATGATAACTGATTTACTGAATCCTGTATATCATAAATCTTTTGATTTATTAGATAGATTATGGCATTATCATCGTCTGATTCGGTTAATCCCTGCATTAGTTTGTAATATATGCATGCATTTATTGATAGATCTCTGCTTTAACTACTCATTTCCAAGCTATTAGTCAGATGATTGATGGGGTTTTCGTGGTGGAACCGCATTGGGCATATGGTCCCCCATCAACTTGGCTAAGAGTGACATAAGTCACATAACAGAGCTCATGACATATTACTATCATGCCACCTATGCTACCCCATTATCCACATTGATCATCATGTCCTCCTTATGTTAGATCCCCATCATTTCAATCAATCAATCTTGCTATTTTNATATTGGATTACATGCCAATGAGCATGAGAAGTCACAGTGGGGATTGCATTGGCTTGACCAGTGGATTGCATCTGAACACCACCATGTCCACCCCACAGGGCCATGTGAGAGCTCCTACGCGACAGTCACCACCACCACCACCACTGATGACATGTCAGTGAAAACAGTTGAAATGGATTTGGTCACACCACTGGGCTCGGAAAATCTAAACACAGGCCGGATCAGCAGGGAGACAGTTGATTCAATCCAGTATTCAACTCAGCAGCAAAACCAGGGAAGCTCAGATGGTGTCCCTAGCTACATGGCCCCAACCCAATCTGCCAAAGCTAAGGCGCGGAGTCAGGGCTCAGCCAAGCAGCGTAGCCCACCATTGACACAAAGGAATCCACCATCAAAGAGAGGAACAGTGACTGGAATAAGCTATGACTCATCAAATTCAGGAGGAGGAACTGCAAGTTACCAGTTCCCAAGGAGTCCAAACCCAAAGGGTACTGCTGTTCGTGGACAGGGTAAATGGATTTCTAGCTATAGCCCTGATTATAGCGGTGGCGGCGGCGACGATAAGGCATTGCATTTGGGAGGCCATGGTTGGAGATATAATTTTGGTTGACTGTGTGAAATAACACTAATAAATGTGTGATGTTGGTAAGTATTTATTTCGTGTAATGATGTTGCAAATAATCTATATAGGGGTGGGAAACTATGCCTTGTGGTGGTGCCATTCGTCTTCTTATATAAAATACTTAAATTTCCTAAAGATTCTAAGGTCTATTGCCAAACATTAATTTAAGATTTCGAAATATCACCTACTACCCCCCCCCCCATCCCAAAAAAAAAAAGCAAAACAAATTTAGTATGGGAATGCATCGATAATAACTGGAAAAATTTTCTTTCCTTCCATAATTGTAGGAGCTTGGGTTTGGCAATAGGGATGCAAATCCTCTCTAATAAGTTTTTCATTTAATTTTTTTACAAGTTGATAGTTTTTAGGGATTGTACTTTTATGGAAAATTTTGTCCATTTTTTTAAAAAAAATAGTGTTTTCAAATTGATTTTGAATTGTATAAATAAAAAAAATAATGAAAAGTAACGTACTTTTTAAAATATTTATATTGCATAAAGGTTTTTTGAGTTATTTAATACTTTGATGCACATGTTATTACTAGTGCTTCTATACTCGTCCTATTTAAATCAAGAGCAATGCCATGTTTACTAAATTATTTATCAAATTATATGCCTCAAATTAACGTGGGGGGTTGAATTAGTGGAGTCTATTAATTTTTACTAAACATTTAATACATGAGATTGTGACACATTATTTAAAATATAATATTTGATAAATAAATTTGAGAAGAACAGTTTTATCCTTAAATCAATGGTACGACCTGGGAAAAAAAAAGAAAAAGAATTGAGTGAAACAGGGCTAGAGGACGAAATTACGTAATTAAAATTTTACAGACAAAAGTATAATAAGTAACAAACCTTTGAGACTAGCGATGCAATTTATCCTTATTTATTCGCAGTGTAGGTATCCTTGGCACGGACGTTTTTTAGTTTTTATTAGGGGGCATTATAT
This sequence comes from Ilex paraguariensis, assembly GCA_963454935.2. NCBI lineage: Eukaryota > Viridiplantae > Streptophyta > Magnoliopsida > Aquifoliales > Aquifoliaceae > Ilex > Ilex paraguariensis. The sequence continues at coordinate 610,624 of CAUOFW020002158.1, read as the reverse complement.
TCAAACCTCCTCAAGTTTGATATTTAATTACTTAAATTCTCCGACATTTGAAATATTACATCGTGTGTAACACTTAGGCCATTGTCGTTAGGAAATTTGTTAGCAAATTNTGAGACTAGCGATGCAATTTACCCTTATTTATTCGTAGTGTAGGTATCCTTGGCACAGACGTTTTTTAGTTTTTATTAGGGGCAATTATATTCAAACCTCTTCAAGTTTGATATTTAATTACTTAAATTCTCCGACATTTGAAATATTACATCGTGTGTAACACTTAGGCCATTGTCGTTAGGAAATTTGTTAGCAAATTACATCCCGATCTATTGAAGTTAGAAAGTATATAATATTTAAATCTTTTAAAGTTTAAAATAATATACTTAAATCACTTATTAGTTACAGAACTAATAAAATTTACTAAACGATCAAATTATCTTAATTAAAGATAGAAGATATTAAAGATATAAGATATTATATCTATTAAGATTTGACCCATTGTTTGATTTTTTAGTGATATACCACTTATAATTTTTTTAACAATTTTTTTTTTATTTTTGATTTTATTTCAATAAATGACATAATAGAATATAAATTTAGTTATAAAATTTAAAATATTTGATATAGCATGAATTTAGTTGTAAAATTTAAAATATTTGATATTCTATTTTTAATTGAAATTTTTTTGNAATTTTTTTTTTATTTTTGATTTTATTTCAATAAATGACATAATAGAGTATAAATTTAGTTGTAAAATTTAAAATATTTGATATAGCATAAATTTAGTTGTAAAATTTAAAATATTTGATATTCTATTTTTAATTGAAATTTTTTTGTCTAAGTATAATATTTTAAACTTAAAGAGTCTAAATATTACATACTTAAAAGCTTCGAGTGTCTGAGTGTAATTTACTAACAAAACAAATATTAACGACAGTGTCCGAGTTTTCCGTAATTAAAAATTTTAGGTGGTCTGTGTGTAATATTTTAAATATCAAACAGTTTAAATGTTTAAATAACAAATCNCAAGTGTCTGAGTGTAATTTACTAACAAAACAAATATTAACGACAGTGTCCGAGTTTTCCGTAATTAAAAATTTTAGATGGTCTGTGTGTAATATTTTAAATATCAAACAGTTTAAATGTTTAAATAACAAATCTCGGGGGATTAGATGTAATTCTTCCAATTGTAATTTCCGGATTCTTTGCCGTCGGCCCTAAATATCTGAATATATCCCTTTGACAGAACCTATCTGTTCCCCATCTGTTCCCCCAAAAAACCCTAGATTTCTCTCCTCTCCCTCAAGAAATTATCTCTTGCATCGAACATCTATCAATCTCCATCTACTCGTAACTACCCCATGTTGGATCTCTCTTTTCAACTTTAGAGAGAGAGGGAGGGGGGAAGAGAGAGAGAGAGAGAGAGAGAACAGATACGGAGTTGATTGATTTGACGATCCAAATCGATCTCTTTAATGTGGTTGTTCGAGCAGCATCGATTCTGTGAATTTTACCGATTGAAATGATGAATCCGAATCCCAAATTTTTGATATACTATGCCTGTGTCGCAAAAGGAACCACAATCCTCGCAGAGTTCAATTCCAAAGATGCCGATCTCGGTGCCCTAGCTGCTAAATGCCTTGAGAAAACTCCCGCTCACCACTCTATCTTCTCTCACACGATCCGTGACAAGACTTATATGTTCTTGCTCGACGATTCCTTCTTGTATTTCGCAATCTTCGACGAGAATCTTGATAATTCGGAAGGTCTATCCTTTCTGAAAAGCGTTAAGGACGCGTTCAATGACATCGTTCAGAACAATTCGGTGAAAAAGCGTTTGGATTCTTTGAATTCCCATTGTTTTCAGGGCGAGTTCAACCCCCTTTTTCACCAATTGTTGGCTTCAAATTCCGAATTTGAAGCACCCGGTTCACCAAGAATGGTTTTGAAGCTCAATCATGGTGGGAGTGAGCGTTTCGATTCACCGAGAGGGCAGAAAATTGGGTCTCTTCCATTGCTTGGTGATGTCCCTAAGAGGTTGAAGAAGAAGAAAAAGAGGTTCTTTGGGGACTCATATGGGGAAACAAAAGATCAGAACAAGGTGGATGTGTCTTCTAATGATAGTAGTGCTGGTGGCTTGACCAGGGAATTCTCGGTGGTGTTGCACAAGAATGTGGTGTTTTCCGGTGAATTGGGACAACACCAAAAGGCGAAGCGAGTTTGGAAGAAACACGTTTGGATTGTGCTGTCCCTGGACTTGATCGTGTGTTCTCTCTTGTTTGGCATCTGGTTGTGGATTTGCAGGGGTTTCAAATGCATTAATGGTTGAACTGGTCTCAAGATTTTCGAAAATGGGTGTGTTCTTCACTGATTTGGGGGTGCCTCTCCATCTACTCTTGCTGGTTTTGCTATGAAGTGGTTTGAAGATTATGCGGAAGATACATTCATGGGTATAGCGTCGTAACTAAAGATACATTCATGGGTATAGCATCGTAACTAAAGATAGTAAAGGTGTTATATATGCAACATTTTTTCTTTATGAATGCTTGTAATTCCTATATATGCAAATGAACGCTTGCTCTTGGTGGCATATAATGAAATTGGTTCCTTCTAATGGGCAATGACTATGCTCAGTTGAATCATGTGTGATCAAACGAGTCATTTGGGACCAATCGAGTTGAGTTCAAACATGGCTTGATTGTGTTCACTTGCACCCATTACTTCAGATTTCAGGATTTCTCCATCAGACCATCAAAATCTTAGATTGTAAAAGACACATAATCAGCAAATATACTGTTTGGAAGACACAGAGATAGCTATTACAGCTCTTTTCCCCAAGCAAGTTCATAACCATAATACTACTCCATGTGCAACACCAATTTACAAGGAACTAAGTTATGCTGGACAAACAAAATTGGAATTACAATGTCAATCAGCTAAAGATTCATACAAGATGACTATTTATGAGATGTTCAGTAAATTTTGAACTAATTTATGATAGAGCATAGATGTAGTCACCAGCTGCTCTTAGCCACAAGGGGTGAGCTTCTTATTGCCTGCACCACGAGGGTTATCATCTTTCCAGTCGTCCCATGCCCTTGCCTTCTCTACGGCAGCATCATCATCTTCATCCTCCTCTTCACCAGGCCTCAACTTCCGGCTGTCCTTGTACCAAGATGAATTGGCTTCTTCCATGAGCTTCACATTTCTCTCTTGCCATTTATTCATAATCTCCATTTCTTTTAGTCCAGCTTCCTCAATGCTCATCGTTGGCAATCTAACAATTTCACACAAAAGTTTAATCTACACTATCAATATTTAATTCGCTTCTAGCAACTAAATTTTCAGTTTATCAAGGCACATATATATGTACCTGTGGTGAGGTTGGAAAACCTGCGCTGCCATCCTTTCCCTTTCGCTTGTTGGGTTTCCACCCACAAGACTGGCTGGTCCAAATATCATTGGCTGGTGTTTGTGCTCATGTGCTTGGGAAACATTTGCTCTTCCTTCTAAGACATCTTGAGCAAACGTGGCACATGTAATAGGTGGAGCTGGCTTTGTGTATCGAACTCGAGCTGCAGCATTACGATGCCATGCTTCTGCTTTCTTGGTGCGCTCATCAAGAATACCACCTGAAACTTCCTTCGTCCCTTCCTGTAACAGAGCAAATTGCTAAGTGCGCCTAAACTGTATTCATTAATCATATGTGGCAAGAGATGGCCATGGCGTAAAGAAAAGTACTAAACCAGTAAAATACATTCGACTAGTCATTTGAACTTTCAATGAAGATAAGAGGACAAATTGCACTTTTACTGTAGACCACTCTGCACATCAACTCCATCACCCTCAAAAAATGGTAACACCACACTCGTGGTTTATGGACCATAATGCATTGTCATAATTTTCATCCAACTGAACCAGATGTGAGTTATGCTGTAGTGGTGGGATGTAACTATTTGATGTGGGATGTATGGCACTATTTGATTCGAGGAAGTGGGAGCCAAGGACACAGCCAGTACTGTAGGAGGCTTTCTTCGGATCTCTTGCATGCACATACAGAATCTATCACCGTGTTATAGCCTCAAAATTTTTCTTGATATACCCATTACGATATGAATCCAGACACAAACAGAAATGGCTTCTCTGAATATTCAATTGGGAACTGAATGAGATTGAAATTGAAATTCTAGTCATCCAGGCTAATCAATGAGCTCACAAGTGCTGATAACAGTTTGGGGGAGATGGGTCAGTTGGGTCTTTCAGAATTTGTCTTTTGTTGATCTAGGTAGGCAAATTGAAGCATATTGACCATTAGAATTCGGGTTTTTGGATGGGGTCGATGAGGATGTGAGACCTAGAGGTGGTGAGGCGAGACAGATCAAATGGTTGATGTCAACTTTGTGGTGGAGAGGTGGCTGGTGGACTAGAGTGGTTTGGAGGGAGAGTTCTATCTAGATGAGGGAGAGTATAGCCATACAGAATGAGTATTGAGCTAATGAAGAAGAATAGATTGAAGGTGGAGGTGGCTGATGATCTTCGGTGCGTCTGGCCCTTGATTTTGTCGAACCAGAAGAAAAAGATAAGGGGAGAGCAAGAATTACAAGGGAGAAGAGTGATTTACAAAAGGGCCTAGCCACACGGATTTAAAGTAAAATTGGCCCAAGGTAAGATAGACTCAATCATACCTGCTCTAACTGACTACAGTTGCAATTTTCCAAGTCAATCTACCTCCACTAATTATTGAAGCAGCAAAATCACACAGGTCAAAAGTTGAGCGACTGCAGAACCTTTCTTGTTCCAGCTTTCTGGAAATATATGGAGCTCAACTTTAGAACCAGCCGTGTGTATTTTGCTATCAGCAATGCAAATAAGATATTTCATGCATAGAACATTACTTACAACTTCAAATGTATTAGAACACACAGAAATTTAGAATTATAGCAATTAAACTAAGCACGTCAATACCTGTGATTGTTTTTCCTTCATGGCAGAAAGCATTTCTTCCTCTTTCTTTAGCATTTCCAGAAGATCAAAAGCCTACAACACAATTAATGGCAAACAAAGTATACGGAAGACGATCAATCAGGTAACTGAATTAGGACACATCAGAATATATAAAATAATAAGACCAACCTTACAAAGAGCCAAAGAGAAGGTAGTAAGCCATGCCTGCACAATAACAATACTGTTGTTTCAGAGGAACTGCAAAGATTAAAAATAACCCAAAAACTAAAATGACAATCATTTCAACAAGTAAATTATGCACCATCAAATTCATATATTAGTTAACATGTCATACATTTGCACAGGCACATAACCACCTCTAATTAATAGAAAAACATGAGCCAAATTCTCAACCACAATTTTTTGAGGCAGTTCAGGTGCATTTGGACCTACAAATGTATCCTCAATTGATAGTCTTCCATCTTGAGACTTTGTAAGGCATTAAAGGGACAAAAGGCATTCAAAATGCATAAATTCATATACATCAGAAACAATTGGAATGCAAATGACAAGACTGATTATTACCAACTACTCAACTTTGAGACGACAAATGAGCCATGGTTACATCAAGTGAAGTTTCATACCCAAAACAAGTGCAGAAAACCAATAATGAACAATGAGGTAAACGTAAAACAAGTACTCAAACAAGCACAAAGGTAAAGGGAATAAAGAAAGCCCATTCATAAATAATGCCACTGATTTCCAGAACAAGTCCAACTAGAGTTGAATTGCCAAAGTACGATTTCCCAAGTGGGACATGCACAACCTGCTTTACCAAACAGATGATGATGTGACTGCTTTACACAGTTATTAAGGGTGCAAACCAGGCAATCACATATAATGTGATGAAGGTGTTGGGCATTCACGGTGAAATCAAGTGGTGGCCATGATGTTGATTACACCCACAGAGAAGGTGTTTTCAGTGTTGTTAAGGCTAGCATGATGAAGGTTTTTTCAGTTTTCACAAAATGATCCCAAGTGAACACACATTCGCAAACAGACGGCTGTTTCATAGTTCACAACAAATTAACTATTTGTTTACTAAATTATTATAAGATGCTGGTTTTNCAGAAATTTAGAATTATAGCAATTAAACTAAGCACGTCAATACCTGTGATTGTTTTTCCTTCATGGCAGAAAGCATTTCTTCCTCTTTCTTTAGCATTTCCAGAAGATCAAAAGCCTACAACACAATTAATGGCAAACAAAGTATACGGAAGACGATCAATCAGGTAACTGAATTAGGACCCATCAGAATATATAAAATAATAAGACCAACCTTACAAAGAGCCAAAGAGAAGGTAGTAAGCCATGCCTGCACAATAACAATACTGTTGTTTCAGAGGAACTGCAAAGATTAANCGGAAATTTAGAATTATAGCAATTAAACTAAGCACGTCAATACCTGTGATTGCTTTTCCTTCATGGCAGAAAGCATTTCTTCCTCTTTCTTTAGCATTTCCAGAAGATCAAAAGCCTGCAACACAATTAATGGCAAACAAAGTATACGGAAGACAATCAATCAGGTAACTGAATTAGGACACATCAGAATATATAAAATAATAAGACCAACCTTACAAAGAGCCAAAGAGAAGGTAGTAAGCCATGCCTGCACAATAACAATACTGTTGTTTCAGAGGAACTGCAAAGATTAAAAATAACCCAAAAACTAAAATGACAATCATTTCAACAAGTAAATTATGCACCATCAAATTCATATATTAGTTAACATGTCATACATTTGCACAGGCACATAACCACCTCTAATTAATAGAAAAACATGAGCCAAATTCTCAACCACAATTTTTTGAGGCAGTTCAGGTGCATTTGGACCTACAAATGTATCCTCAATTGATAGTCTTCCATCTTGAGACTTTGTAAGGCATTAAAGGGACAAAAGGCATTCAAAATGCATAAATTCATATACATCAGAAACAATTGGAATGCAAATGACAAGACTGATTATTACCAACTACTCAACTTTGAGACGACAAATGAGCCATGGTTACATCAAGTGAAGTTTCATACCCAAAACAAGTGCAGAAAACCAATAATGAACAATGNTGGAGGTGGTGAGGCGAGACAGATCAAATGGTTGATGTCAACTTTGTGGTGGAGAGGTGGCTGGTGGACTAGAGGGGTTTGGAGGGAGAGTTCTATCTAGATGAGGGAGAGTATAGCCATACAGAATGAGTATTGAGCTAATGAAGAAGAATAGATTGAAGGTGGAGGTGGCTGATGATCTTCGGTGCGTCTGGCCCTTGATTTTGTCGAACCAGAAGAAAAAGATAAGGGGAGAGCAAGAATTACAAGGGAGAAGAGTGATTTACAAAAGGGCCTAGCCACACGGATTTAAAGTAAAATTGGCCCAAGGTAAGATAGACTCAATCATACCTGCTCTAACTGACTACAGTTGCAATTTTCCAAGTCAATCTACCTCCACTAATTATTGAAGCAGCAAAATCACACAGGTCAAAAGTTGAGCGACTGCAGAACCTTTCTTGTTCCAGCTTTCTGAAAATATATGGAGCTCAACTTTAGAACCAGCCGTGTGTATTTTGCTATCAGCAATGCAAATAAGATATTTCATGCATAGAACATTACTTACAACTTCAAATGTATTAGAACACACAGAAATTTAGAATTATAGCAATTAAACTAAGCACGTCAATACCTGTGATTGTTTTTCCTTCATGGCAGAAAGCATTTCTTCCTCTTTCTTTAGCATTTCCAGAAGATCAAAAGCCTACAACACAATTAATGGCAAACAAAGTATACGGAAGACGATCAATCAGGTAACTGAATTAGGACCCATCAGAATATATAAAATAATAAGACCAACCTTACAAAGAGCCAAAGAGAAGGTAGTAAGCCATGCCTGCACAATAACAATACTGTTGTTTCAGAGGAACTGCAAAGATTAAAAATAACCCAAAAACTAAAATGACAATCATTTCAACAAGTAAATTATGCACCATCAAATTCATATATTAGTTAACATGTCATACATTTGCACAGGCACATAACCACCTCTAATTAATAGAAAAACATGAGCCAAATTCTCAACCACAATTTTTTGAGGCAGTTCAGGTGCATTTGGACCTACAAATGTATCCTCAATTGATAGTCTTCCATCTTGAGACTTTGTAAGGCATTAAAGGGACAAAAGGCATTCAAAACGCATAAATTCATATACATCAGAAACAATTGGAATGCAAATGACAAGACTGATTATTACCAACTACTCAACTTTGAGACGACAAATGAGCCATGGTTACATCAAGTGAAGTTTCATACCCAAAACAAGTGCAGAAAACCAATAATGAACAATGAGGTAAACGTAAAACAAGTANTAGAGGTGGTGAGGCGAGACAGATCAAATGGTTGATGTCAACTTTGTGGTGGAGAGGTGGCTGGTGGACTAGAGTGGTTTGGAGGGAGAGTTCTATCTAGATGAGGAAGAGTATAGCCATACAGAATGAGTATTGAGCTAATGAAGAAGAATAGATTGAAGGTGGAGGTGGCTGATGATCTTCGGTGCGTCTGGCCCTTGGTTTTGTCGAACCAGAAGAAAAAGATAAGGGGAGAGCAAGAATTACAAGGGAGAAGAGTGATTTACAAAAGGGCCTAGCCACACGGATTTAAAGTAAAATTGGCCCAAGGTAAGATAGACTCAATCATACCTGCTCTAACTGACTACAGTTGCAATTTTCCAAGTCAATCTACCTCCACTAATTATTGAAGCAGCAAAATCACACAGGTCAAAAGTTGAGCGACTGCAGAACCTTTCTTGTTCCAGCTTTCTGAAAATATATGGAGCTCAACTTTAGAACCAGCCGTGTGTATTTTGCTATCAGCAATGCAAATAAGATATTTCATGCATAGAACATTACTTACAACTTCAAATGTATTAGAACACACGGAAATTTAGAATTATAGCAATTAAACTAAGCACGTCAATACCTGTGATTGCTTTTCCTTCATGGCAGAAAGCATTTCTTCCTCTTTCTTTAGCATTTCCAGAAGATCAAAAGCCTGCAACACAATTAATGGCAAACAAAGTATACGGAAGACAATCAATCAGGTAACTGAATTAGGACACATCAGAATATATAAAATAATAAGACCAACCTTACAAAGAGCCAAAGAGAAGGTAGTAAGCCATGCCTGCACAATAACAATACTGTTGTTTCAGAGGAACTGCAAAGATTAAAAATAACCCAAAAACTAAAATGACAATCATTTCAACAAGTAAATTATGCACCATCAAATTCATATATTAGTTAACATGTCATACATTTGCACAGGCACATAACCACCTCTAATTAATAGAAAAACATGAGCCAAATTCTCAACCACAATTTTTTGAGGCAGTTCAGGTGCATTTGGACCTACAAATGTATCCTCAATTGATAGTCTTCCATCTTGAGACTTTGTAAGGCATTAAAGGGACAAAAGGCATTCAAAATGCATAAATTCATATACATCAGAAACAATTGGAATGCAAATGACAAGACTGATTATTACCAACTACTCAACTTTGAGACGACAAATGAGCCATGGTTACATCAAGTGAAGTTTCATACCCAAAACAAGTGCAGAAAACCAATAATGAACAATGAGGTAAACGTAAAACAAGTACTCAAACAAGCACAAAGGTAAAGGGAATAAAGAAAGCCCATTCATAAATAATGCCACTGATTTCCAGAACAAGTCCAACTAGAGTTGAATTGCCAAAGTACGATTTCCCAAGTGGGACATGCACAACCTGCTTTACCAAACAGATGATGATGTGACTGCTTTACACAGTTATTAAGGGTGCAAACCAGGCAATCACATATAATGTGATGAAGGTGTTGGGCATTCACGGTGAAATCAAGTGGTGGCCATGATGTTGATTACACCCACAGAGAAGGTGTTTTCAGTGTTGTTAAGGCTAGCATGATGAAGGTTTTTTCAGTTTTCACAAAATGATCCCAAGTGAACACACATTCGCAAACAGACGGCTGTTTCATAGTTCACAACAAATTAACTATTTGTTTACTAAATTATTATAAGATGCTGGTTTTCAGACACATAAATTGGTGTTCAAGAGGAATGGTGCAAAGGGAGCAACTGCAGCAAATGTAACATCAAATATTGGGTACATTGGGATGCAGATGGTGGCCAAGACAGTGATAATGCACGGCAGATCAATGTGCGGTCAAGAACTCAATGAAAGCGGTGGAGATGTTTTGCTTTTTTAAAGTCATCAGGATGGAGAAGTCAGCATATGGCAGCGTAACCATGATGTGGTGGTGGCGGTGGCTGTCTTGTGCCTGAATAGCATTGCGGGGGTGATCATAACGTTTGATCAAAACCTATCTTACACATCATTTTATGGACATTAAATGGGTTGCAATTTTTTTGTAGTGCTCATATCATATAATCCTCTCATATACCATGGTATTAACTTATTTCAATGTACACCAACTTTTCTAAATGGCAGCAGCCCAGTGAAGCAAAGCAACAGAAGCTATGAATTGTGGAAAAAAAAATTTTCACCACATAAAATATTAGTAGAAATCTAGATATCATTTTCTAGAATAGTTAANACACCAACTTTTCTAAATGGCAGCAGCCCAGTGAAGCAAAGCAACAGAAGCTATGAATTGTGGAAATTTTTTTTTTCACCACATAAAATATTAGTAGAAATCTAGATATCATTTTCTAGAATAGTTAAATTAAGATATTAAGATTCGCTACAATTATTTCAACACAACTATAAAATTCTTCAGACTGCAGTTACAACGCAATAGGGAAAAAATGGAGTTTTGTTTTCTTCNAAATTAAGATATTAAGATTCGCTACAATTATTTCAACACAACTATAAAATTCTTCAGACTGCAGTTACAACGCAATAGGGAAAAAATGGAGTTTTGTTTTCTTCTTTTCTGTTTCCTTGTGTTTGTGTGTGTAAGTTGGGCTGGGGGAGGGGAGAGGGTTTCAAAAGGCAGTTATATGATAGGTCATGTGTTGGAGTTAATCGCTACAAACAACAGACTACACCTAATCAAATTGTGATACCCCGCAGAATATAAATTAGGTAAAATATAAAGCTCATTATATAATTCATAAAAACTATAGCTGACCTCCCTTTCTTCTTCCCCATCATCATCAAGCGCATCTTCCTCCCCTGCCTCAATAGGAGTAGATAATGCAGATGCTTTAGTTGATCGACCACGACGTTCCTTCCGCTCCTTTATTTCCAGCAACTTCGACTCTGCGGCTTTTTGCCTTTTGAACCGAGCAATCTGAAGGCATGAATACAATCAACAGTGCAATGTAACTAGCAGTTTCCAAAATTTACCCAATTTTAGGTTTGAGAATCGAATCAACACAGAACTGCAAAAGCGTGAACCTAGACTAGCATTTATTCCAGCACATTGCATAACCTGAAGCTACCTTCTTAGCCCTTCGATCCACAAAAGAATTAGGACCCCCCTGGGTAGATATTTCTAACTCCTCTTCAGGTACAAGCTCTTTTGCTTCACAAAAGGAAATGAATTCCTAAAAATATAGCCACGTTAGAAAACTAAACATTAACTCAAGAATTAGAGACTTCTAATACAAGATGCATGTTTGCTGACAAGAAGAAGAATTGAACAACAAAACATGTCCAAAGGCTTCGATTTTGAAACATTTTCCAGGCATAGAATAACATTCACCTTCAACTTTGCTTGTGAAGCCTTAAGAATTTGTATCCTATCATCTTGTGCAATTTTTTCTGTCAGCTCAGCCAGATAAAATGGCACCTGTACCAAAGAATTGTGAGAGTCCACCTAATTGATTATAAAATTCACAAAAAACGATACCAATTGGGAATAATCCTCAAGCGTTGTACTTTAAATAACTAGAAAATCTGGAGAAAGCCCCCAAAGAGTTTGAAAGTTTGAAATGCCCTGTTGTCTTTTGAAGGCACATTTGATGGTTAGAATTAAGTGCCCCACATCATATATCTGTTAGCCAGGATCTTCTAAATTTACTTATCAATGGAGTCTCCCATCTCATACACTCTCTATTCCCACTAACACTTTCCCACAAGGTGCTTGCTTACATTTGTGAGCCACCTGCCACCAGTAAGTGTTGTGTAAAGATGTACAAATTGATTTCATTGGTTCTTCTCGATTCGGGCATCCTCTAATCACCAGCAATGGGAAAATTTGAGCAATGGGCCACATGGATTCCTCTCCGCCATTGACATATTTACAGTAATTGTTTACAGGCTAATTTAACTGGTTCATTTAAAATAAGAAAATGTTTGATAGGCCACAGAAAATGATGTCAATCATGGACAAAAAACAAAGGATTCTCGATGATTGATGAGCAAATGCAGGAAAAGGAGAGTTAATCTCACATTCAAACTTGTTGGAGACCCAAAGGCAACAAAAACTTCCACTTAACTAATCCCAGAGTATTTTGCCTAACGGTGTAAAGAGAAAGCATAAGTCATGCTTCGTCTTATGTTTTCTCGAAATACCAATGTCCATCAGTTGATTGTAATAATGAGACACCCACAACATCTAGCAAAAGACTATTTTAAGATGATAGATTCCTATTGCCACCGTAAGTTATATGAAGAGCCATTAAAAACTCACAAACTGTCTCATTGCACCCAAGTTTAACAATTACGTAAAAAGCAAGTGATATTACTTGAAACCCAAAACTTTACAAGCTTTTCCCACACTAGTTAGTATGAGCATCAGTAACTTCAGGTTAGGATAAAGTAATTACCAGAAGGTACTTGAGATTTGTAGTACTAATATCATCTTTCGTCTCGTTGGAGGAAAATAACCCTAACTTACTAATCATTTCCTCGCACTCTTTCAGAGATTCGCAACCTTTTCTCAAAGTTTCCTGAAACCGCGATAAAAAAAAATTCCAAAACGTAAATAAATCAAACAAAATAAGGGAAAAAAAAAGAACAAACATACATGTAGTAATAGAGGTACCTGATCAACGCTGGATTCAGAGGCCGCTAGATGAATCTTACTNCAAACATACATGTAGTAATAGAGGTACCTGATCAACGCTGGATTCAGAGGCCGCTAGATGAATCTTACTAACCTGCTCAAAGAGAGCCGGCAGGGACATCTCTTTCGTTTTCAATTCAACCATCGTTGAAGTTAGCAAAATGAAACCCGTAAAATGAATGGAAACTAGAAGGGAGAGGGGAGGTGGGGAAGAGAGAAAATTCGATCCTGAAATTGAAAATTAGGGTTTCGAAGTGTTCAAGAGAGAACGATGTCGTAGGTGTCAGGCGTATTTTAGTGCTGGCCTGTGATGAGAAGTTGGGAAAGTATTAGTTATGATCACCCAGAGGATTAGTTTTGATGCGAGTGAGTTCCTCAGAGTCAAGGTTATTTAATGTACTGATGACTGTGGTGATAAACGGTTTTACAAGAGAGATATTTATGGACCCAGGCCTGGCAATCGAGTCAGAAGAGCCATGTTGGTGTCGAGTTGGATTTTTTTGTCTTAAAATCTATATCTACTTCATTTAATTTTATGTCGTGTATAAATTATATATTGAATCATCTATTGGATAACTAGCTATTGCTTATACTTAAAAGTATAGAATAATAAAAAATATATTTGTATTCATATATAAAATCAAATTACAAATATATAAAATAGATAAATAAATTTAAACATCAGTTTGTAGCGAGAGTTATGGTGACGACAATGGTGGTGGTGGCGTCGACAATGACAATAGTGGTGGTGGTGGGGGTGGGGGGCGGTAGTGGTGGTGTGGTGGCGGCGATGATGGCGACGACGAAAATGGTGATGGTGATGGTGGTGATGGTGGTGGTAACGACGACCGTGGTGGTAGTGGCGATGGCTGCAGTGGTAGTGGTGGTGACGATGACAGTGGCGTTGGTGGGGCGGTTTCAAATATTATTTTTTTAAAAAATATTTATGAAAAATAATTTCTAAAGTAATACTTTTAAAAAGTCACTCTAAACACACCCTTAGAAACCTTTTTTTATTTTATTAAATTTAAGGTGTTAATATTAACCATTATATTAACTTTAAAATAAAATTTAAAACGATATCAATCGCAAATAACAAAAATTATTTTATTTATCTTTTGAAATTTAAATTATAATCTACTTTAGTATATAGATATCAAATTTATTTATTTATTAATTATATCATATCAAATTTACTTGTTTACGAAACGAATAATTTAAAAAAAAATAAAATTTTTAATTTCGTATCGAATTAATGAGTCAAGTTATATTTTGGTACCCCTATTCATTGCGGGACTCTAGAAAAGAAAGATAAGAATAATTGAAATTAAGGGAGAAAAGAAATTTGGAATTCTAAAAATTAATACTCTTGAAAATTAATATTTTTCAAATTTTACCCTTACCATTATAAAATAATTACAACATGATCCTCACACTAACATTCGTTATTAATTCATTCGTGTCGTGTATGGTAAGATTTGACATAAATAATAACTGAAGCTAGTGTGAGGATTACATTGTATCAGTTTATTATTTTTAAGGTGTAATATGAGAAAATTATTTTTGAGAGTGAAGTTAGAAATTTTAAAACTTTTATGGTATAAAGTGAAATTTACCTGGTTGTTGGTGGCCCGATTAACTATCCGATTAGGCAGCCCGGCCTGGCACATGATTGTTCATACATAGTCCATCACAGCAGATTGCACCATGGGCTTGCTTATACTTTTTGGCCCGATGGTCTGGCCCAATTTAAGGCCTGACAAGCTGACCTGATATTCCGATTTATTTTTTTAATTGCTTTATGAATTTATGTATTTGAATTCGATTATTTTTTATTTTTTTTGTGAAAAAAAAGTCTGTTGAAGGCCGATTTGGGGTAGTATTGCAAGGCCACTCTTGTTTCATCTTATTTATTACTTCACTATCAATAGTTATAAATACTTTAAAATAAAAAAAAATGAATAGTAAATTTTCGATTCAATACTGTAACATTGTCCGCAATGAATATTGCGGCCATTGCAAGCTTCAAAACCTTGCCAAAATTTGAGTAGTTAGGACACAGATTGTGAATTCTCAAGGAAAACCAAGTTAAGAGATTAAGATAGCAAAAAGAACACATCTGTGTATGTGGACAGTTCTGTGGTAATTACAAAAGAGAAACAAACTAGGAACAAACCCCACTAACCCTCAAAGTCTGATCTAGAGAGAGAGAAAAAAAACCCTAACTTCAAAAAACACGTCAAGCAAAAGCAGCCAGGGACCTTCTCTTCTTGTAATTGGCCTTGAAGCAGGCTTGCCTGAGCCTCTTGGTTCTCTCTGTCAATTCCAGTTCTGGCACCTTCTCTACCATTCTCTTGTGCTCTTCCAGCATCCCCACCTCATTAGTAAACCCTAATTCCTACAAAACCATTTCTCCAAAACATAAAGCAGTTGACCCACCTTGAATCCGTTTAACAAATTAGCCGATATGAAGTCAGTTAAACACAACTTATATATACAAACTCCTCCCCATGAACCATGGAGTCATTGTCATGAAATATGGTAACACTTGAAGTTTGCAGTTTTTAACATGACCAGTCAATTCAAACACAAAACCGATATTAAGGTGGCAGTTATGTTTCTACCCTCAATAGATTTAGAATATAAACATATTGACTTATTGTTAAATCGATAAATTAGTTGACACAAATTTGATTAAACAAAAATTATATATAAAACAAATTCAATACAATACAAACTCAAGTTATTGAAAACATGTGACTTTAAAAATTCCACCTTATAAATAACATTACATCACTTACATTACTGCAGGTTGTAAAAATTTTCCCTTCTCCCACCTAATGTATATTCAAACGTGCATGTATCACGTACATACATCCCTGAACTTGTTTGGTAAACAGTACATGCACATACGTACCTTAACATTATCGATGAGGGACTTCAAGCTTTTGATCTTTCTATGAGGCCACCGCATGATGTTAAGTTCTCTGCATCTCTTCTTCAACACAGTTAAACCAACCTTCAATTCCTTCGCCGCTTTAGTTATCGGAACATCAAAATACTTCTGAATCTCTTCCAATTCTAAGGCAGCAGACTTAGACTTTACGCTTTCTCTTGTTATCTTTGCCTTTGCTCTTGCATTTGCTAACTCTCTCTGATGATGTATTGCAGCTGGGAAATCAGTTGAAAAACTGATAACTTTGTGATCAGATTGGTCAAAATGTTGAGGCAAGTAATTGAAAGGCTTAGCATTAATAACAGTATCTTCATAAAATGATGGGAAGTTAGGATCCCAGAAGCCGAAATCCTGGCTGATATCTTCAAAATCGTCGAAACCAAAATGGAGATGGTGATTGTTTTGTGGAGGAAGTAGGCATGGATTGACGTCAAAGAGACTGGTCATGTAGTTATCAAAGCTATCACAGAAAGCTGAGTGTTGTTCTATCAATCTGAAGACACAAAAGCACAAAATACATAATTCTATCAGATGTAAGACTTAAAAGAAACTTGAAAAATGAAAAAAAATAAATTATACTACTGTATAGAAAGAGGATAAATTTCGATGCACAAGGTTAGTCTGTGATTACATGCATCCAAAGTAAGGGTTATCTTTACGAGCCCAAAAGACACAGACGATTCCGGTAACAAAAAATCTAAAAACAGAAGGCTTATTCAAACTAAACATAAGAATTTTAAGTACACCACATCCTCACCCTAAAGATGGTTCTTCCAAGTAGTAGAACCAGTCAAACTCATTCTGGGTCTCCACCTTTAGAAAGCTAAGTTGTGTAGAATCCATTTGGAGAGAGAGAGAGAGAGATTGCAAGAGAGAGAATCAGATAGAGAGAGAGGCCCAAAAAAATATTTAAGGGTTTTTATATAAACTGTAAAGGAGTAAGGTTGAAGTTGGTGCACACGATTGTGGGAGTTACAATATATATTGTGGAATCTACTTAATGTAGTATTTATTAGTGAACATTACCAATAACAAAAGGGGGGCTGCATCATTTCACCTCTATTAATTGCTAATTATATTAAGCACGTATGTACATACATGACGACATGCATGTGTTCTTGGTACTGCATGAAATTCATTGTTCTTGCAATTTTTTGGGGGAATAATGGTTGTAAAACTTCATATTTTGATGAGAATTGTTTTTTCCAAATTCAGCTTAATCAAAAATAGGAACAAGAAGGAAAAAAAATTGATGGTACATTCGTTATATGCTTAGGAATTTGCATGTTGGCCCGATCTTTTTGGCCCTATTCTTATGTTTTTATACCATCCCATAGTAAATCACTTGCATGTATTTGATCAAATGCATTGGCATTACAACCTGCCATGTATATACACACGCGCACACATATAAACATGTGTGTGTATATATGTATCCAATTGAAGTTATGGGATGCGTTAGAAATTATCTTAAACATTTTATAATCATATTCATATTCGTCTAAGAAATCAGTTTATGTTCCTGATCACAAATCTTGTTAAATTAACAAAAAGAAAATGGAATTTGTTTATTCATGTTCACACATATATATATCATGCAAGCATCCCAAGAAGAGAAGATTAGATTAGATGTGTCATTAAGAGGGAGGTTACAGACCAAATAACGAGGTTGAGAAAGTAACTATAACACAATAAAATGATTTAAATGAGTTTACATTAAATCTCTCAATCCAGTCCAGTACAACCTGGTTTTGGGGATTTGTGATGGAGATAGAGAGAGAGAGAGAGTATTAATATCATTATGAGCCGCCATGAGTTGCGATTGGTTGCGTTGTGGAATGCGGCCGTTGGGAAAACCGTCGCACGCATAGAATAAACGTCTTGGTTGGGTAGCTAGTTTTCATGGAACTTCTCCAAATTACTAGCACTATATTTTTCATAATTTTTTTTTTGTTTTTCCAGATATTTTTATTATGAGGATAGCACTTGGTCTAAAAATTACTGTCCCTCTATCGAATTTTAAGACCCTAAATTTAAATCTCATCGTCCCCGTGCTATTGAATTTTAAAATTACAAATTCAAATCTCGTCATTTTCGTCTCTATATGATAGTGTCCGGTAAAAAAAAGAAATATTTTTACTTTAACTAGCTTAGGTAAAAACCCTTAGTTCATAATTTTAATCAAATTTTGTGATATTTGTATGCTTGATTTTATTAGTAATCGGCCATCAATTATGAGTCCAAAAGACATAGCGGTGTCATTCTTATGGACACCTCTTTTCCATGGTGCCCTTTTTTTTGTTCTTCCCTTTTTCTTAATTGTAGAGTTTGTAATTGTGAATAAACCTAGCATGAACCTCTTATCATTTTGGTTAGGTGATTTATCACATTTGTGTGTATTTTTATCACTTTTTTTTGATAGTATAACAGTGATAAAAATATTTACAAATATGATAAACTAGAGTTAACCCGACAATGAAAAAAACATCCACAAAATATAATAAATTAGGATTAACTTGTGTTTGAAAGCACGGTACAATGTGAACGATTTTGAGAGAGATGTTGATGACTGTTGGATTAATCTATTTGAGACTTTCGAATAAACTTATTAAAGTATGTCATTTTTTATTTTATAGATGTTGGTATGATACCAAAATTTTGAGTATGGTAGACAAGTTCAAATAAGGAAATTAAGTAGAATGAGAAATTAAGATTGGACATCGGGTGATTTAGTTGAGATAGGCCCAAGCCACAATTGGGCCTAGATAGGGCCAAGAAAGGAACTACTACGGCCCAAACGTTGTCGCTCGCACCAGGGAAAACTGACCTGACCAATCAATCACTGTAGTTTTCAGTGGGACCCTTTCACCCACCATTCACGGCAATGATTCGATGGATTAGATTAATCAGAATTATGTGTTCATCCCTTCCCTAAAATCACGGATGGATTCAAACTCAAATTCCTTCCTAAAAAGGATTGCCTATAAAAAATGTCAAAGAACCATGCAATGTGACAGATTGAGGGCCCCATGTTGCTTCCATGTTCAACGCCCTTTTTTTTGTTCATCGCCAATGCATAATCCCATTCTCAACCCAATTGGGTTATAAAAATCAACATTCATCGGAATAGTTCATACAAATTTAAATATTTCATAACAAAATACAAACACTAATGAGAGTATTTGTTCGAGTTTAATCTGCTCAATACAAATATGATTTCAACTCAAAAGATTTAAGGTTTTAAATTCTAAGATGAAAATTATTGTTTTTTTGTTCATTTCCGTCCCGACAATACAGGCGCTATAATAAGAAGTTGGTGAAACAATTATAAGCACTCGCTTCACGTCGTTGAATTCTTATTCGCGAATGAATGCCAACCAAAAAAAATAAATTTTGACTTCATAGAGCTGGTGCTGCTTTTGCCTGCGTATAAGACAGTCCCCCACTCCTGTTCCGGGACTTTTGTTTTTGGAACAGACGGTATGGTGTTTAGTTAAAAAAATATTATATTGTATCGATAAAATATGCGGCTTTTATTTCAAAAGTTATAATTTAATTTTTACAAATTATAATTTTTAGAATTAATCATAATATTTTGAGATTGATTTAAAAAATTAAATTTTAACTTCAAAAATTTATAATTTTTTATATATGATATAAAAGTGGGTAATTGGGTCTTTCCCATTGGTTTATATTGGGTTTGAAATTGAAGGATAATTTGGGGAAGAAAAAAAAAGTTGTGAGGGAAAAGCTGGGTAGGTGAATAGTGAAATGATTGAGAAACAGTACTGTGGTGTGGATGAGACTTGTAACATCGAATGATGTCGACTCCTTCTATAGTCATCAATTGCGACCCACCCATGAGTGTCCCGAAGTTCACGTTTTCTAATCATTATCTTTCCTCACTCCCCACACACGAGCATGCACCTCCAACATCAAAACCTCACATTGTTAGAATGAAGAGTGTCAAAATAAAACATAATTTATAGATTTATTCAACGGCCTTAAATATATTCATTTAACGATCACGAGCATTCATCTAAAAATTATTCATATTATATTGTGTCTTTAAACACAAGTTATCCCTAGTCTATTAATACAATACGAACACGGAATAAAATTAAAAAATTTGACTTGTTATCAAGTTACTAATTTTATAAACGAGTTGATTATTCATAACATAATTAATAAATGAATTACGTATGAATAAAATTAATTAAAAAATATACGATGCTATTAGTTTATATATTAATTATATAAGATACAAACGTAATATAACATAATTGATTAAATATAAATTAATAAACGAAACGGATATAAATAAATTATTATTTTTATACAAATTCGCTATAAAATTCATAATCAACCCACCTCACCGGACATAGGAGGAGATAAGTAAAACAACGGGCACAAAACCACGCTCCTCAGCTGCGCGTGAATTACGTCATTCTATTTAATGAGTGCAAAAACCGAGAAAAGTGGAGTGTCTCCCGTGCGTTTAAAGGAGGGTGGAGGATTGGTGAGATCAATCAGTTTGAACAACCATTAGCGCGCGTGGGCCAAGTCATTTGACTCGCTATTTTGTTCGGGTCCCAAATCTCAATCGAGTGTTGCCAAAATCTATCCAAACAACCCGGGGACCAAAAGAAACTAAGGGAAGATTAAGAGGTTATAAAAACGAGTCCTAAATCTAAATATTTTAAATTTGAATGTTGATAATTATTTAAAATTAGGTCATGAAGTAATTACCCTATATGAATATTCTAATTTTAACGTGTATGATTTACTTTTTGCTAAATTAGAGAGAAAAAAATAATAAAAATACATATAATCTGATCTAAATACCCTTAACTGTTGAATAAAAAAAACAAAAAACACCCCAATTTACCTATGTAAAAGTGTGATTTTGGGTTGGTCAATTTAAATTCACTTGGAGTTTAATTAAAAAAAATTAATTATTAATTTTTTTTTTTGAATATATGGTTGGATTTGGATGAAAAGTTAAATCTAATTGAAATTCAAACAGTATTCAATTTGGGGTTCCAGTTTTTAGAACCCTAAAGTCAATCAAAATTAGTAAGTTTGAATTCATTATGGGATTAGATCTAAATGCGAGAATGTAAAACTTGAGTTCAAATCGAATTCAAATTTTACATATTATAATACTTTGGATTGAAGAATGACTACGAATGAAGTCGAAGTTAATCTTAAATGAGTTGTCCTCTTAATCCATTTATATTGCACATCTAGTGGCCTATATAGATTGTTCTTTGTAGTTTAGAAATTATATTTTCTTTCAAGCTAGGGAGATACCAACGACCAATTAATCACCATTGTTTAGGGAAATTGAAATCCAAACAGATTATAAAACATTGAAATTTTTGTCAAACATTCGAAATCCTTATAACTTGACTAAAAAATAATATAACTAAATATTGAAAGTTGTATTTTTTTTAATATCAAACTTAAAATTATTAGAATCGATCGATCTTAAATGTATTATGATAAATTTCAATCTAAAAAATCATATATTTAAATTAAAATATAATAAATTTTGATACCACACCTTCTTTGGTTACCAAGTAATTAGTAAGAAGATAAGAATTCTTACTCTAAGTAATATTAGACTAATCAACAAAATGGGCAAAAAATAAAGTTCAAATAAACGGCAACTTGACATGTTAATTAAATTTTAATTTTTAATTAAAAAAATAAAATTAAAAAATAATTATATATTATCAATTCTTTTGGTCTTTAATTTTTATCCTGTTTTTTGACCGATCTATCATTCTTTTTTATTATCCCTCGTTTTTTTTTATTAGTATAACATTTCTCATTTTTACGATGTAGTGCAATACTTGAGTTTGAGTTTTTAAATTATGATAATTCGATAGAGTTAAACATATTCTTACTTGTAGACTTATTTACGTATCTATATTGTATATTAAAGATAAAATTCTTACCCTTACATACCAATTTCCCTCACAGATAAATGAGGACTCTTCTACGAACAAGAAACTCTCCTATGAGAGAGAGAGAGAGAAAAGAGATTATGGGAGAGTAGGCGTCCTCTAAACAGCAATGATTGGAAAGAGATTTTGGGGTTGCCATAAAGGCCCAGTTCCTGCCTCCAAAAGGGTTGGACTTAGCTTAAGATGCTCCGGATTCTCTCTGTAGACCAACGTGCTTCCCTTGATGTGGCCCCATCTTCTTCTATTTTTTCCCACTCTCTCCCTCTGCTTTCTCTGTATACTTTCCTTCCAATTTTCTAGCTTTCTCTTCCCCAAATCAAATGCCCCACAGAACTATAGTTGTCTTTTTTCTCTTGGTTTAGTCAAAATCTTACTACTAAGCCACACAAGTCTGTGTCAGTGAATGGGTCTATTTATGTCTCATTTGGCCTTTCGTGTAACTGTATGATCGAAATATGAAGCGGTTTTGGGGTTTATAGCTCTTACAGAAGAAATACCAGGTTAGGCTCTTCATTATTTCCCTGTTTATAGCTGTCTATTGTCATTTTGGGTCCCTGAGAAAGTGAAAGAAATTTGAGTATTTGAAAGTTAAGGTGGTTTTCTATTCTTGAGAAACCTTAACATGGAATATAAGCCTGACATTTGATCTTGTTCCATAGCTGTTAGTTTTTTCAGAAACCAAATTGGGGTTTTTTAATCAATGATTTTACAGCTTTTGATGTTTTTAAGGATTGAATATCATTTTACTACTAAATGTGGGAATATACTTTTACTTTGACATGTGAGAGTGTATTGATCAAGTTTAAGAGATAATAAGCTTTTTCTGATTTTCTTTTTGTTTGTCTTGTTTTTCAGTTCAGTAGCTGCTTTTTAACAAGAATTAGAATTCTATCTCTGTTGCAGCTTGCAGCACAAGTCTCTCTCTCTCTCTCTCATATTTCCTGATGTTGCCCATTTTGGGTTTAGAAATGAATTATCAATTGACATAGGGCAAGGATTACAATACCCTTCTTTTTTTTTTTTTTAAAAGATATTTTTGGTTGGTGTTTTCATACTGATAGCAATAACTCTTGCAGGATTAGTAAAGTCTGTGTTACCAGTTCCTCCATCATGGAGACAATCACTTCATCTACTTCCATCCGCCTCCCTCGAGAACCGGCCAATTATGATGAGGTTTCTATGCAGCAGAGCTTGCTCTTCTCTGATAGTCTTAAGGTACTCTGTAGTTCCTGTGCTTGGATTTGTCTTCTGGGTCCTTCTTTTTGCAAAATTTCTTCTTCTTTAACCAATTCAATTGGAGTTACAGGAGTCTTTTGCAATGTTCTTACACACAATAATTTGTTTTTAACTGATCTCAGTAATGTGAGATAAAATTTGATATTTAGGACATCAATTTTTTTGAAGAAATAACATTGTTTCTGTTTGGTTACTATTGGAATGCAGAGAGTAGAACAATATGTCTCTAGTTTTTCCTCACCATTGTGTCACTGCCTGAAATAGTAACATATGAATTCACTTAGGAGTATCTATATTCTTCGACCAAAACAAAGAGCTTATACAAGATTAATGATTATATTACCTTGTGAGCAAATGGTCCCTTAGTGAGTTCTACTAATCATTTGATGCCAAGTCATCTGATAGAAATATCATAGAAGAGTGCAATTTTGATGATACTTCCCATTTTAAAAACAAGAATATTCTTTTACAGCTAGTAACTGTTAATCCAAGCACGTTGCTTGTGTATCTTCAGCTTTGTTATGACCATAATCTTTCGAGTATTTAAAGCTTATGAAATTTGAGGGTCCTAAAGTATGATTTTGACTTTCATCTTCCTTTTACAATACTTTCATTAGGATTTGAAGAATTTGAGAAAGCAACTGTACTCGGCAGCTGAGTATTTTGAGTTATCTTACACCAATGATGACCAAAAACAAACGTGAGTTAGTTCGTTACTCATTACAGAACTTAGTCTATTCAATTTCACCCTTGATTGTTTTCTGGGATTTTCCCCCCTCTCTCTAAAGTATTTCTGCACATACAGAGTGGTGGATACATTGAAAGATTACGCCATTAAAGCTCTCGTGAATACTGTGGATCATTTGGGCTCTGTGACATATAAGGTTAATGATCTGTTGGATGAAAAGGTTGATGAAGTTTCTGGAACAGAGCTTCGTGTATCTTGCATTCAGCAGGTATATTGGCCTCATTTTTGTGGATTAATTAAGGGCATCAAGTTTTTGTTCAAAAGATTTTCTATTTAAGTAAATTTGTAATTCAGATCTAGAGTTAGCTACTTTAAGAAGATGACAATCATTAACTTTGAAATCCTGAATAAACATACCAATGACTAAAATTAAAAAATTGGATTGTCAAGGAGGTATGATTCTCTAGATCCAGCGAATGATTGAGCTTTCCCTATTGTAGAGGATGTGCAGTTCCACCTGGTTAATGCGTGAAAGATGCCAGAGCTGATGCTCTTCCCCTACCATGTACCTTTCATTCTAGAAAATGGAGATATAGATCCCATAAATTACTGAAATCCAACAACAGTTATGAGTATGTGTGACTCTGGAACACTTGAGGCCACACGTTAAAGTGCACCGTGCAATGGATTGTTGAGGGATGCTTTAAGTAGTTCTTAACTGAAACAAGACTTATTCCAGACCTAGCGCCATCCCGCATGCTATATATAATTTTTTTAGCATTACTTGCACAAAGTGGCTACCCTTGGATTTGGACCCACAATGTTGTGGTTGTTAGTCTGAGCATTTTATCATGTCACCGGGCAATGTCCCCTAAGCAGGTGGTAGCACAAAGTGGCTAATTTTGCGGTAGATAGTATCACAAAATGTACAAAACATGGTTATGGAAAGAATCACAAGCAAAGCAGGTGGATCTGCATGCTTTCAAGTTATTTACTACTTTTACAAAGTAATAAGTTGAGCTGCTTCCAATCTGAAAAGAATAGGATGACACATTACATTACCATCCTGGTTATACACTGTGAAACCTAATCCTGAAACCATTAACCAGAAAAATTAGTGTTTGATTCCTAGCCTTACGCATGGAGCTGGCAAATTCATTCTCACCTCGATTAGATTCCCGTATCAAATTTTTAAAGTACACTCATGATATGAGTTAGGGATATGAAACATGGTAATACTGGATTTGAGATGCATACAAAAAATTATTGGTCACTTTTGGTCTGAGATATCATGCAATGTGGAGCTGTAGCCTGCGTATATGCAGACAACCTAAGAGGACACATCTTCTGTCTCCCTAAATTCTACAAGATTTTTATGTATTGATTATTTCCTTAAATTGAGATACCAGCTATGTGTACAACTGCACCTTTTGCTATAAGATAAGGAATGAGGATTTGAGATGCATACAAAAAATTATTGGTCACTTTTGGTCTTGGATATCATGCAATGTGGAGCTGTAGCCTGCGTATATGCAGACAACCTAAGAGGACACATCTTCTGTCTCCCTAAATTCTACGAGATTTTTATGTATTGATTATTTCCTTAAATTGAGATACCAGCTATGTGTACAACTGCACCTTTTGCTATAAGATAAGGAATGAGGAGTTATATTGATAATTTTTCCTTGCGTCTTCATATCTTAGAGGCTACGGACATGCAAGGAGTATATTGACCGAGAGGGCCTTTCTCAGCAATCATTGGTGATAAATACACCCAAGTACCATAAGCGATACATCTTGCCAGGCAATTGCACACTACTATCTTCTTGTTATACCATATTCTGGTGGAGATATTTCTTATCTTTTGTTTATACTGTATATATATTTAAAGAGACAAAGATATATACTTCATTTTTATTTTCACGAATGCCCAATTTTATGTGCAGTTGGAGAGACCATGCATGGTGCCATCCGCACGAAATCAAAGTACCAAGGATGTAGCCTCGATGATGAAGATGACTGGCATCAATTTAGAAATGGTAGCATTCCTTTTTGGAACTCTTATTTTCTATCATTTCTATCGCTTGAAGCAAGATTTTGGTGTAATTTGATCTAATTTATGAGCTGATTGTTTTGCCAAAGCTGTTCGAGCTACAATTACAGAAACTCCATCTACTATTGGGTAAATTTTGATGTTCCTTGTCACGGTGCACCAAATTCTTACCTTCACATGCCTGCACTTCCATGCCATTAATATGCTAAGTTACATGCCATGCAGAAAAGGGCGCTCCCCGTCTCCTTCTCCACAACTTTCCAAACAACCTGGAAATTTCTTGTTCAATGGCACCATGCCCAAAAAAGAACTAGGTTTGAATGCATCAATTTTGCATCTTGAGTACCTCTTTTTGCACTATTAACATTTTCTATGCTATTCTCATTTTCTAACTTCTCATTCCCAATGTTCAACGGTCGATGCTTATGAATCCCAGACAAACGAACTGTTTCACCACGTCGGTTTCCTCTCTTACGTTCTGGATCTCTCTCTAGTAGGCCAAGCACCCCAAAAAGTTCGAGGCCGACCACCCCAAATTCGAGTCGGCCAACCACTCCAAGCTTTTCTGTTGGAAGACAACAGGTAACCATTGGATCCATCCTCGTTATTCTACAACAGAACAACACTCCACCCATCATTTCAGACCTGCTAAGATNAGTTATATTGATAATTTTTCCTTGCGTCTTCATATCTTAGAGGCTACGGACATGCAAGGAGTATATTGACCGAGAGGGCCTTTCTCAGCAATCATTGGTGATAAATACACCCAAGTACCATAAGCGATACATCTTGCCAGGCAATTGCACACTACTATCTTCTTGTTATACCATATTCTGGTGGAGATATTTCTTATCTTTTGTTTATACTGTATATATATTTAAAGAGACAAAGATATATACTTCATTTTTATTTTCACGAATGCCCAATTTTATGTGCAGTTGGAGAGACCATGCATGGTGCCATCCGCACGAAATCAAAGTACCAAGGATGTAGCCTCGATGATGAAGATGACTGGCATCAATTTAGAAATGGTAGCATTCCTTTTTGGAACTCTTATTTTCTATCATTTCTATCGCTTGAAGCAAGATTTTGGTGTAATTTGATCTAATTTATGAGCTGATTGTTTTGCCAAAGCTGTTCGAGCTACAATTACAGAAACTCCATCTACTATTGGGTAAATTTTGATGTTCCTTGTCACGGTGCACCAAATTCTTACCTTCACATGCCTGCACTTCCATGCCATTAATATGCTAAGTTACATGCCATGCAGAAAAGGGCGCTCCCCGTCTCCTTCTCCACAACTTTCCAAACAACCTGGAAATTTCTTGTTCAATGGCACCATGCCCAAAAAAGAACTAGGTTTGAATGCATCAATTTTGCATCTTGAGTACCTCTTTTTGCACTATTAACATTTTCTATGCTATTCTCATTTTCTAACTTCTCATTCCCAATGTTCAATGGTCGATGCTTATGAATCCCAGACAAACGAACTGTTTCACCACGTCGGTTTCCTCTCTTACGTTCTGGATCTCTCTCTAGTAGGCCAAGCACCCCAAAAAGTTCGAGGCCGACCACCCCAAATTCGAGTCGGCCAACCACTCCAAGTTTTTCTGTTGGAAGACAACAGGTAACCATTGGATCCATCCTCGTTATTCTACAACAGAACAACACTCCACCCATCATTTCAGACCTGCTAAGATTTACATATTTCAATTCTTATTTCTTGTGTCTTAATGTTTGGATGTTGATTCATTTTACCAGTATCATCCTTTAGAGCCTCGGAAATCAGCTTCAATGCGGCTCCATGCTGACAGAGGAACTCCCAAAGAAATTGAACAATACCCAAGCAAAAGTAAAAGGCTCCTTAAGGCCTTACTCAGCCGACGCAAGTCAAAGAAAGATGAGACGCTATATACCTACTTAGATGAATACTAATGATAGTATAAAAGAGGAAAAGAGATGAGAGAAGAGTCATTGTAAGCGGGATGAATTTACCAAAAACTTGCTTATTTCATGGTTATAGTGCAATTTTACTTTTCTTTGATCTTCTAAGCGTAAGTTGCCATGTACCAATTTTTTTTTTTTTATGATCAAACGGTGATGTAAATTATAATAGACATCATTTTATGAATTGATTGCAAGCAATTTTCACGTAAACCTGATTCCTTTAATTTCCCCCATTCCTGAAAATAATAGGAAGTTCACAGGTTTTCCAAAGATAGCTGACAGTTCAAGTGGTATAGCCTACATTCGAACCACTTCCCAAACAAACACTGTATACAATCAAGACCAACCATTACCCCATGGTAAAAACAGACATTTTCCAACGGTTTCCCATGGAAAAACCTTCTGAAGCATTAGAATGCCATGCAGCCAAACAATAATTTATAAATAAGGGTTGATATACTATTTATCATTTCAGTATACATTGATTCTGATTTTGATTCCTAACATTTTCTTTTTCTCAATTTCTGTCTACAAGTTTAGACAAGTTTCATTCTTCATTTCATATAGTGAAATTCAATTCTACTCCTTGAAAATACAAATTGCATCCAGACAGAAAATGAGCCAAAGTCATGCTACA
This sequence comes from Ilex paraguariensis, assembly GCA_963454935.2. Taxonomy (NCBI): domain Eukaryota; kingdom Viridiplantae; phylum Streptophyta; class Magnoliopsida; order Aquifoliales; family Aquifoliaceae; genus Ilex; species Ilex paraguariensis. The sequence continues at coordinate 582,125 of CAUOFW020002158.1, read as the reverse complement.
ACCAGCGATAAAATTTGATAACTGCTAAATATTTGTTAGAACTAGAACTCATTTGATGGAGCTTTAGAAATTGTATACATGACTGTCACAGAATGATCCCTTGAGCGAATTCTTCAATAGTTTTTGTGGCGAGTGTGAGAACATCCACAAAAGCACTAAAGGATGCACGGAGAAATCTTGCCTCAACTGCTTCAAAATGCCTGCAGGAAAAAATGAGGAAGCAGTGATTAGACAGAACACTGAAACATCACAGCAACGTTTAAACTGCCAAAACAAAGGCTATCAACAAGTTTTTGAAATTGCAAACGAATCTAACCTACATTATGTTTCAGTGCATGATACTGACACTATTTGATACTGTAGTTCTAACATTTGACAATAGGATAGATCTCTGAAAATTGAGAACAAGCAGGATTTTGGGTCTCTATTATTTGATTCATATGAATGATCTTGGAGAAACAATTGATCAAGGTAGAAGAATGACTTACTGACAATAAGCTAACCTTAACCTTTGGTCTAAAATCTTAGGCAAGGCACACAAAATCTTGCCTATTTACTTCGATCAGTAGTACTTTAATTGAAAAAAAAAAAAAAAAAAAGAAATTACTACTTTTCATTGTGGCACACATCAAGGATTGTTATGTCGTGGGCCATGTGGATACTAGCAAGCAATTTTCTCGAAAAAGAAAACGTAAAAACTTGTTTTTGAATAAGGTTTCAGCTGATTGAAAGGAACTGACACTGAAAGCTTCCCATTAGAGATTGACATATGCCTCTTCACTTTGTCTGGCTGTAACTGCAATTGAATAGAAACTTCAGTAAGAATCTAGTCAATCAAATAAGAACTCGAGCAGAATGATTAGAGTGGCATGAGATATTACCTCTTTATCAACAACCAATGCTGAATAGACAATGCGGGCATTTTCCTCAGACTCATAATCTACTTCAAAGTCACTGCAGAAAAATTATTATAACCAGTTAAACAAGAAGCATAACATGCCTCGCCATGGAAGAAAAATAGAGTCAGTTAAGAAGACATTAGTCCTCATATTCCATGAACACTATATGAATTTTACATAAAAAAAAAGTGATCGTGCGAACAGTAAGGATATGTATGCTTGCTTGCAATTTGTTAATATGTCAATGCTAACACCAAGCAATAACTCGAGATACATCTAAAACTTGAAAGGAAAAAAACAAAAGTTTCCAAATCAACATCCTTTCCAAAACGCACATATATGTTAGCATTTGGCTATTATCCAATAATTTTACCCAATTTTGCAATCATAAGCGTCATAAATAACAAGTGCAGGAAACTCTCATATGACAAATGATGATACCAAAATTTGATGCAGGCATTGGAAGAGAAAAGGAATCTTTGGGGCTGATAATAGCTTGTTCTGTTGCTAGAAAGAGTGGAAGAATGGTAGGGATTTCGGGTTTGCAATAAAGCAAGGATGGAGGCTGAACTGGGACTTCTATTGGTATTTGAACGGTAACCATGAACAGGGGCATGCTTATAGTTCTTGGCTGCTAACATCTTCTTAAGCTATAACTCATAGTAGATATTCCTCGCATGTCACATGCTTGTCCTGTATGACACTGGTTTTATAATACATTTTATGGTGGTCCAATCTTGTATAGCATGATAAACTGTGCATAGAGGGCGTTACACTTTTAACATATATGTTTATTCTAGACTGCTACTACTCTGAAATTGCTCAATCTGATATTTATAACAAGGAATTGTACCTAATAGTCAGTATAAGCCTGCGTAAGATCTCTAGTGGTCATGTTAATGATCTCTGAAAATGGGGGTTATTGAATTGGTGTTTTTTTTTTTTTGCTTTGTCGATAGAAATCATTACTGGCATGGCATCCTCAAATCAAATCAAATCAAACCAAACTTTCGAGATGGCATAGAGAGATTCCTACTCTTGAGATAAAGTTAAGCAGTTCTGATAAATTTGCAATCTTTTATAGCTTATGTCAGCTACAAACATAAGCGTAAAGGAAATCATTCCATCTAATTCAAATAAAAGAATATGAAAGATATTTCACTCAGTGGAACGGACCAATATGAACATAGCAGATAAAAATTAATACACAAACAAATGTAAATGAATCCAAAACTGACTAATTGCCAAGAACTTGCATACACATATTTGGATGAGAAATCAACCTAGTAGAACACATCCGAGTACACACACACGTTAATATATTGAGAGAGAGAGAGAGAGAGAGAGACCAGCTGAATTCCCATTGGGAGATGAGGTTTTGGCTATTTGTTTTCACGTCCGAAGCAACGGCTTCCATCTTTGTTTCGACGACCCCCCAAACCAGAAGGCTAATTTAGGGCTAGGGCAACTTGTTGGGTCGTCCGGGTTTATAATCAACCGAGACCTCCAACCGGGTCCTCCGGGTCGGGACTTCACTCTCTTTCAGGGTGACGATAGAGTGACGTGCTATTTTCGAGTTTGTATCGAATACTAATCAATTTTAATTAGTTATGTCGTGTCGTATCAATCGATTTATTTTTATGTCATATTCGTGTTGATTTATGTAATTTATGAATAAAAAATTTAACACTTAGTTTCATGTTTAAAATTTTATTATTATTTAATCGAATTTATTATCATACTTTTTCTATAAGATAAAAAATTACTTAATAAATATAATAGAAAAATATATGTTTTTATACAAGAATCATGTCACTACTTAATAAAATATAAAAAAAAATATTTTATTCTTATAATATTACTTAAATATGTTAATCGTGTCAATTTTATATTTGACACTAATATAATCCATTTATTATTCGTGTCGAGAAATAGTTAACTCTAATCCATTAATTTCGTATCAATTTCAAATCGTATTTTTTATTGTGTCAAAAATTGTCACCCCTCCTTTTTTCTGGGTAGAAATTAGTTGCATTACCGTTTATAGCATTAAATCTTTCTACTTTTTGTTGTTATTGATGACTTCCATTTTATTTTTGAATAAATATATATCTTGTTTCTTTTTCACTCTTTTTTTAAATCCCAATCTAGTTTTAATCATAATTATAATTTTTTAATTGAGTGTATTCTTTTTATTTAAGCTAACTCTTTGCTCGAGATGCATGGTTTGACCGACCATTCTTCATTCTTGCCTTTTATGTCAATGTAAATAGAGAGATATTCTTCCACTCTTTAATATAGCATAATCTTTATTGATTATTTCATATCTGAATGTATTGTTGATCGTATNATATATATCTTGTTTCTTTTTTACTCTTTTTTTAAATCTCAATCTAGTTTTAATTATAATTATAATTTTTTAATTGAGTGTATTCTTTTTATTTAAGCTAACTCATTGCTCGAGATGCATGGTTTGACCGTCGATTCTTCATTCTTGCCTTTTATGTCAATGTAAATAGAGAGATATCCTTCCACTCTCTAATATAGCATAATCTTTATTGATTATTTCATATCTGAATGTATTGTTGATCGTATATTTTTAATAAAATAAGGTTTTATGACAATAAATTTAATGATAAAAATACTTTTTTGGGGATATTGTCAAATGCAACTTGTACATAATCATTCATTATTATAGGCTAACCCCTTTTGTTCTTTTTTTATGAATGTTTGGTTGGGTGACATGGATTGTCTTGTGCTAGTGAAACTCTATTGTATAATGTAAGCATATTAGAATATTCGTATGGTATATTACCGATTGGTCCAGCTAGTATCATTTTTATCAGTGACACCAACCCAATTCTAATGATCATTCATCCCCTCTCTCTCTCTCTCTGGTTTGTCTTCTCTCACGGTCTTCATGAGGTATGTTCTTCTCCCAACCAGTATCAGGCGTCTCTCTCTCCCTCTCTCTCTCTCGAATAGGAAGATGAACATGTCAAGCTGATACCAGTTGGGTCTTTTCCTTTTCATATTTTTTTTTTGTTTAGTCCTTTGTTAGTACTAAGTACAACGAAAAAGAGTTAACAACCTAAGATCACTTCTCTCTCTCTCTCTCTCTCCCTGTNTTTTTTGTTTTTTTTGTTTAGTCCTTTGTTAGTACTAAGTACAACGAAAAAGAGTTAACAACCTAAGATCACTTCTCTCTCTCTCTCTCTCTCTCTCTCTCTCTCTCTCTCTCTCTCTCTCTCTCCCTGTGTTTCTGCAGGTTGGTTTGAGCATGATGAATCTGATATCAGAGCCTCGCAAATTCAATCTGGTATGCAACTGAGCGCATGTGTTTGTTTGAATTTCTTATGGGCATGTGTTTTCTATTTATTTTTGATATATTTAGACTCATTCAAATCTGGTAATTTGTGACTTGAACCTAAAAATTTAATTTAATGATATAATTTCATTGGAACAATTAGGTCAATACTAAGTTTTAATATTTGATATTAATAAATTAGGTCCTAATAGTATTACTCATACACATAAATACGACATGAATCCATAAATAGTATGATTGTGAGACAGATTAATAAATATTGAGAATCAAATTTTGATATGGTAAAATCTATTTCAAGCAATTTTAAAAAGAATATTTGTTTTTATTTTTTTAAAATTTTCATTTACTTTTTGCATGAAGTATTGGTGAGACAATTTATATTTCCATTTTTTGTATTAGAATGTGGAGAAAAAGAAATTTTATTTATGCAATTTTTAGTTCACGAAATAAAGACGACACGAATTTGAAATTACACGAAATGACAAAAACTTCTTAAAATCAGACGACTTGAATATGATTAAGACCGACTTTCGGTATATTGACACCCNGGATGTGGAGAAAAAGAAATTTTATTTATGCAATTTTTAGTTCACGAAATACGACACGAATTTGAAATTACACGAAATGACAAAAACTTAAAATCAGACGACTTGAATATGATTAAGACCGACTTTCGGTATATTGACACCCTTTTCAACAAGGGTCCTTGTTGCAGTGAAAATGTCAGAAACAAACAAGGAGGAGTGTCATTGTATTCACCATCAAAACAAAAGTTTATCACTCACTGCTCAATCAAACATTTATATTAGACGCTTTACATCTCTCACTTTCTCAATCAGAATAGTTGGTGCATATTTTTCAGCTCAAACATTCACATCAGAACTTTTTAGGTGTACATAGCAAACGAAGATGCAATAAACTGCATTTTTTTTTTCATATATTTGAAAGGTTGAATGAAAATAATCATCGTCTTTTCAAAAACCAAAGAAGTTGTNAAATTTTTTTTCATGTATTTGAAAGGTTGAATGAAAATAATCATCGTCTTTTCAAAAACCAAAGAAGTTGTAAAAATGAGATTCATTCATAACAAAACGCACTTTGGCGTCGTATAAATGAAACAAAAAGCAGCGAGAGACAGACGTCAGCTAGCCACTCTCTGCTGGTCACTCCTTTTGAACCATGTACCAGTACCGTCTCAGTTGTGGGCTGTTTCAGCTTCTTCCACACCTAAGTTGCACTCAGGAAGCAATNACTTTGGCGTCGTATAAATGAAACAAAAAGCAGCGAGAGACAGACGTCAGCTATCCACTCTCTGCTGGTCACTCCTTTTGAACCATGTACCAGTACCGTCTCAGTTGTGGGCTGTTTCAGCTTCTTCCACACCTAAGTTGCACTCAGGAAGCAATATGGTATATAAATTATTATCTTGTCAGCCAGACTGGTTGTATCAGCCACCCTGTAGTCTTTGTTCATTATACATTGCAGTTTGCATTACTAGGCAGACTGCTTGTATCAAGATGAGCCTCATTTCTGGGTCGTACAGTTAAAAATTCCCCCTGAAAAAGAAAAGACACGACGGTTAAGAACTATAATAGACATGCTTTTGAACATGTAATTTAACATCAGTTAGAGAGGATGATGAGCTGAATTACCCAGTAAATAAAGAGGCTTCATCAGATTTAACTTATGTGAGGGCAGCTCCCACTCTAACTGGTTTTAGACTTCTTAGAGCTCTTCGTACATGCTCAAATGCTAGCACAAAGAGACCAAAAAAGTATACTACGAAAATATGTAGCTTTTCTACAATGCCAACAGGAAAAGACACATTGCTTCCTCCCTCAGAAATTTTTCTGAGGAAGGATATCTTCATCACTGTCCATCCTGACAAAAGAACAGCAATCGTTAACACATGGAAGGTGGATATTCTTCGGAAGAAATCTTAAAAAAGAAAAATAAGGAATTCATAGCATGCATGCAGAGTCTGGAATTCACTTTGAGAATATTGGAAGGATATCTTTGTTTCAAAAACTGACAGCCTAATCAGAGGGTAAGGTCCATAACCAATAACCACCAGTTGCTATGGCGTCCATGGGGTCGGCTGAAGGAAATTTACCAGCCTGGACACCTTCGCAGTGTCATACCACATGAAATTCAGGAAGCTTCATGGTACAGTTTCTTAGGCAATTGAGCCTCGTATAGCATGTGAAAATGATGGTCCCATGCATTAATACCCATACAGAGGGTAAAGAAGGGGGAGGGGAGGATGGAAGTGGAACAGAAACAAACTTGTGTAAAGGTCCACCTTGACTGTAGTACTCACCAGAGCATTTCTTGGACAAATTAGTCCATTCATGTGGGTTTAACTTCTTTTCCGATGCCTGGATCAACTCAAGAAGTGCATGATTGACCNGAACAGAAACAAACTTGTGTAAAGGTCCACCTTGACTGTAGTACTCACCAGAGCATTTCTTGGACAAATTAGTCCATTCACGTGGGTTTAACTTCTTTTCCGATGCCTGGATCAACTCAAGAAGTGCATGATTGACCTAAGTTTACAATAAAATTAACAAGCATATGTCAATGCTCCAGGTAATCTAGTCAAATGTCAGGTTTTAATGCAAATGTATACAATGTTTACTGAAAAAAGTACGAGGAATCGAATCAACAATAATGAAAAATCTCTAGCAAATGCGTACATCATAGGGTTAACAAATTGCGAAAGAACCTTTTATGCCTTATTGAACTATGAAATATCCGAATTGTAATTCTTATAGTTTTTTTTTTCATTTTAAACAAGTCAAATAACAAATTTTGAAGTCATGACAACCAAGCATGCATTTGTACTCCAACAACGAAAATTTCAAAAAATGTGCCCTCCTGATAGTATTTCACAAGGGATTGCAGACGCACTAAGCATTGTACCTAAAAAATTTCAAAGTTGCCTTTATATGGCATTTTGTATATTCATTTCAGTAAAGCATGAATTTGTAATCGTTTGTCTCTTGGTCAATTTCCAACTCATTACTGTTCTAAGATGCATCAATCATCAAGAAGACACTTAATAAATGCTTCAAGGTACCGGGTCCACAACTAGTTTGCTAGTCAACTTGTGCCCGTTTTCTCATTCAGCTTCTAGTATCTGATATGAATTGTTTCACAGATGTGTACAAAGGCATCAGCATTTTGTGTGGCACACGTCAGACAGATTGAATTGTAATTTCCTCTGTCGAGCATGGTAAATTAGATATAATCACAGAAACTGCATTCCAAGAAGAGAAAAGAATGTAATAATTTATGGAATTACGATTGATCCAAATTTGTAATTATTGTCATCCCGAGTTTCCAGAATGATTCATAGCATGCTGCAAGTTTGCAAAACGATAGGGAATGCACTTTCTGCATGAGTCATTATTAACTTCCTCTCAAATTCATGTTCGAGTAATTTTACTTTTTATTAAGTAATTTCTCAATACTTCCTTTACTATTGTTCAGATTCCACATTAATATTTCCATGTGAGTAATTCAATGGCCAACTTCATTATACTATATACCTCTTCAGTCTTCTCGTGGCTCACAAGATGTCCTCCATGAAGTTCAACCATTCTAGCGGATGGATGGAAATTTTCTGCGAGTCTCTTGGCATGGCGTAATTGAGCAATGACATCGTGCCTACACATTCAGAAAACTCGTCAATCTTTAGAACAGATATTTTTCTGGCATACAATTGCGAGTGGTGTTTCAGAAGTATAAGTACCTACCTGCCATGAATGACTGATACTAGAAATCCAGCAGCGCGGATGGACTCAACTTCAGTTCGTGACATTTTATGTGTCCAGCATGCATTAACCTGACCTTCAAAACCATAATTTGACTGCATCCCAGTTGCCGATATGCCTTTCACATATTCCTGCAAAAAAGAGTTCAGAAAGGGCAACTAGCCTGAATATATGAAAGCCATCTCAGCCTTGATATAGTAATCTCATATTTACTGGCATTCACTGCAAATATCATAATCACATGTACAATTTGACCAGCTAAGTATTTCTTACTTGATATAAGATCGCTCTTCTTGTTTTAGTTCCTACATATTCTTCAAGATATTCCTGAACAGCAGATAACATGAACTCCACAAGTTACCAAACAGCCACAAAATCGTGCAATAATATTCATCAGGTTGGAAATGAACTGTTTAAACAATTTCTGATGGATAACAGACTCTAATATGGTTTTTGAATTTAAAATGATATCAAGACAAAGTGTTACGTTGTTAGATGTCATCTTCAACTTATAATCAGAATTGGTAGCTTTAAGGCCAACATACACACACACACACACAATATGAGAGAGAGAGAGAGAGAGAGGATATTCTATTTAGTTACTTCAAAAAGTGTTGAGTCATTTCAAGGCATATGAAACAAGAACTNAATATGAGAGAGAGAGAGAGAGAGAGAGAGAGAGAGGATATTCTATTTAGTTACTTCAAAAAGTGTTGAGTCATTTCAAGGCATATGAAACAAGAACTGTTAAATACGATGAAAAGTGCCAACAACCTGTGAGTAGTGGGTGTCTAGGTCAACAGATGCTCTCTGCTCAGGAGTTTTTGCTCTCAGAAAACGAAGTGCAATGGATAAAGTTTGACGATCAAGCTGCAGAAAGGAAAATAATAAGACCATATATAATGGAATGAGTTTTGAGTGAAAAGTTCTAATAAGCATTAGTATGTGTGCGCGCGCGCGCGTGTGTTTTTTTTTTAATGTTCCTGTGAACAATAGACAGTTCTATTGGAAATTAAAAAGAAATTAACTTCATATCAAATGCAAGAAATCCAAAAGCTAGGAGGAACTAACGGTAAGGAATCCGAGNGCGCGTGTTTTTTCTAATGTTCCTGTGAACAATAGACAGTTCTATTGGAAATTAAAAAAAAATTAACTTCATATCAAATGCAAGAAATCCAAAAGCTAGGAGGAACTAACGGTAAGGAATCCGAGAAATCATCAATTTATAAAACTCCATTCAGAAAAGTCAAAAATACACAGAACAGACAANGTGTGTTTTTTTTTTAATGTTCCTGTGAACAATAGACAGTTCTATTGGAAATTAAAAAGAAATTAACTTCATATCAAATGCAAGAAATCCAAAAGCTAGGAGGAACTAACGGTAAGGAATACGAGAAATCATCAATTTATAAAACTCCATTCAGAAAAGTCAAAAATACACAGAACAGACAAATGTATAAACAGCTTTGTATGGGGAATTTCCTAAACTCCAACATCTTGTGTCGAATTAGACAAAAAAAACTCTGAACTTTCTTCTGTCACACTTGTACTGCTTCATATCTAATCCTAAATTCTACTCTTATGCATGGTGATGGCACCCAAATCATGCAAATGGACCACATATGGATCATGCATAAGTTCCATTTGCAGAAACATTTGGGTATTTACACCACATGCACCCATCTACATCTAATATACTTTTTCAGCCTCAATTCACAATTGGCTGGCCAATACACTTGTTTAACTTATTAGAACAGATTGGATTTTGCTTTATGGTTGTAAGAATCAAATAAAATTTACTACTGTGGGTTAATCATGATGTATTATGCTCCAAGCAAGACCCACCCCTTATCACATAATGGCCGGTATCAAGATATTTTAAAGTACTTCACATATACNTTCAACATCTTGTGTCGAATTAGACAAAAAAAACTCTTAACTTTCTTCTGTCACACTTGTACTACTTCATATCTAATCCTAAATTCTACTCTTATGCATGGTGATGGCACCCAAATCATGCAAATGGACCACATATGGATCATGCATAAGTTCCATTTGCAGAAACATTTGGGTATTTACACCACATGCACCCATCTACATCTAATATACTTTTTCAGCCTCAATTCACAATTGGCTGGCCAATACACTTGTTTAACTTATTAGAACAGATTGGATTTTGCTTTATGGTTGTAAGAATCAAATAAAATTTACCACTGTGGGTTAATCATGATGTATTATGCTCCAAGCAAGACCCACCCCTTATCACATAATGGCCGGTATCAAGATATTTTAAAGTACTTCACATATACAGACACGCAAGCCATCAACGTGTTAAGTTTCCTTAATGTAAATATAGAACCGTGCATATATCCACATGCCAAGATTTTGAAAGCTATCATGTGTAACACCCCATATGTGGCAGCGGTTTGCGCCTGCTTGGTTTCAACATTTCATCGTTTGTTGCATGCCATACTAATGATTTCGCTGCAGTAGTTTGTTCAAGTAGCTCATTTGTTTCCCATTTGCAGAGTCCAATGAAATATAAGGCAGCAACTGTAGCATTATGAGCTGAAGCTGCTTTCTAACCAGGCATACTACTCATATACTATAGTTCGACTGCCNTCGTTTGTTGCATGCCATACTAATGATTTCGCTGCAGTAGTTTGTTCAAGTAGCTCATTTGTTTCCCATTTGCAGAGTCAAATGAAATATAAGGCAGCAACTGTAGCATTATGAGCTGAAGCTGCTTTCTAACCAGGCATACTACTCATATACTATAGTTCGACTGCCTAACTGACGTAAGGTCTCTTGTAATTGTATGGACACAAGTCAGAGAAGAAACTGACATTATCTCCTAGGGNAGGCATACTACTCATATACTATAGTTCGACTGCCTAACTGACGTAAGGTCTCTTGTAATTGTATGGACACAAGTCAGAGAAGAAACTGACATTATCTCCTAGGGGTTTAGAGTCTAGACATTCTACAAGAATGGATGTTTTCATCATTGACTTTATTCCTTGGATTGTTCGCACGTAAAATGTTAGTTGATTCTTTCACCTCACAACTATATTTTATTTGTTTACTGACGAGTGACTCCTAATCAGACAAATAACACTGCAAAGTATCCAGAAGTGTAATGGAAGAAAATAGAGTTGGAATATGAGCCTCTCTAGGACAGGTGTGCAGCTTACCACAAACATGATCTGCTACTCTTTCAAGTATACCTAATCGATGTGGGGATGATGTTCGGATTTCCGTTTACTATTCCTACTACTAAGTTGCAAAAATCAAAATGGGAGAAGGTCAAAAAAAAGATTTAGAAATATTTGGTGTTTTGGACCTTATCTTCCACATATGTAAGTNCATCATATGGATTAGCTACACCCCTACTACAAGCCTAAAGGCAAATGATAAGGATGACCTTAGTTGCAAAAATCAAAATGGGAGAAGGTCAAAAAAAAGATTTAGAAATATTTGGTGTTTTGGACCTTATCTTCCACATATGTAAGCTGTCACCATTTTGAATTTGCCAAAGAGAATTTTCAAGGTGAATAGTCAACTATTGATAAGAATCTAAGGTGTGATAAGAAATTGAGTGGTCATCTAGTCACCTCTACTGCCTAGGATTTATGGCATGTGGTTGGTTGTTAAGCTGCAGGGCAACGCCAAGAGAAAAGCCTGCCCTCCTCCTAAACTAACAATAACTTAAATGTTTGAGGGTAACTTCTTATCCTACTATTAATTGCTTTTAATTCATCTTCAGTACAATGGAGCATCACAATCTTTCGGACTATAGAATGGATGTGAGATGAGGATATGACATGTCATGGATATGGCCAGAATGAAAAACATAAATGAAGCATTTGAGTTTGGGGAGAAGCAACATGTACATTCGTATGTATATTGTGTGTGGGTGGGTGTGTATCTTTATACACATTCATGAATAACATCATTCCATGGTGTATGGAGATAATATATGACTAAGTAAATCAAACATTTTAACTAAACTATTCACATAAGCTCAGNAGTTTGGGGAGAAGCAACATGTACATTCGTATGTATATTGTGTGTGGGTGGGTGTGTCTCTTTATACACATTCACGAATAACATCATTTCATGGTGTATGGAGATAATATATGACTAAGTAAATCAAACATTTTAACTAAACTATTCACATAAGCTCAGCATCAAGCTAAATATATAATGTCACATGGGAAATTCAGAGGAAAACCAAATAAGAATGGACTCTATATCAAAATCCAATTTTCTTTCCTGCTCAGTGAACTGAAAATTTTAATGTTCTGTACATTATTTGCATTCAAGATGCACTTGTTTAAAGTCATTGAGATGTGGGCCGAAACGTTAGGATTTGAAAATCTTAAAACCGTACACAATCAGGTAGTGTTTCATAGCAATGATACCTTGGGCAAACATTCATAACCTCCACCTGTTACATTTAGTAAAGCCAAAGACAAAATTCTATCTGGTACCATTGCTGCCAACTTGCAAGCTATCATAGCTCCTGTATGGTTATAAAGGAAAAGCAAGAGATAAGGTAAAAAAATAACCAAAAATAATGCACTCCATTTTTTATATTTAAGATCAAGATTATATTAAATTCATCCTAACTTTTACTCAAGTAAAAATCCAAAGGAGCACTTTTGGAATTTCACAAATGAAGTCATATCAAAGGCGTGACAAAAATATTCAAATGAGCAAATACTGTCCTAGAACACACAAGCAATTCAAAAAGGCCCCATATGTTAATTGGAAATTCAAGTCAATAATAACAACTGGAAAGGTCAGAGTCAAGCACTCACCCATTGAATGCCCAAAAATATGAGCTTTTTCCCACCCCAAATGATCCATAACAGCTATTGCATCTTTTGCCATTATTATTGTCCTGCACCAACAAAGCCGCACATTAAGTGTAAATCAACCTACTTAAAGACTATCTCCGCAGGATAGTCTAGTTCATCCTCTTGTTCGATCCTTCTCACACCTCCTAAGCTTAAGCTTGAGGGGATAGTCGGTGCAATCCTGTTCCTGTAGCAAAAAAAAAAAATATCCTATGTTTGGAAGCTGAGAAAAAGTGGGAAAAAAAAACCCTGATCCTTTAACTTCATTTCCAAACTTACTCAAACGAAAACTCAGCCCAACTGGTTCCAATAGCTGTATTAGGCTCAGTTTATGAGGAGAAATTTGCATCTTCCAGACCCAAGAAATTACAAAGTCCAGAAACATATTTCTCACGCGTTTTCTCAGAAACCAATCAGAGTAAAATAGTACAGATTAAAAGGCGAAATTAAAGACCTAAAATTGCCGTCTACCCCACAAATTTTGTCCAAAGCATTTGAAATTGGTTTCATCGCCCAAAAATCCGATAATATCGCATCCCATCAAACAATATTCCAATGCATATATACTTCATCGAATTACAGGAAAGAAAAATAATCTTTACCATCTAGCCGACACTCACGTGTATTCCGATTTTTTTGTGGGCACAGAGGTACGACCCATTCCACGATTATCAAAAGCACAGACCTCCACACCACCGCTGCCACCCTCATTGTCCCCAAAATCTGAGCTCCGATCACCGGCCGGCAATTCATTGTCATTGGGAGTCAACGTTCCGGTGAGCCCCTTGATTTGTGGACACCAAGAATTGTGGGTCCCAGCCAATCCTGAATATCAATCACGACAACCATCACCGACCCAGAAAAAATTAAGCCAAAAAATCCTTTCACAAAACCATAGAATTAGCACAGATTGTTTACCAATGATCATGAGAACTTTGACAGGTCCCTGACCGTAAGTTCTGTAGAAAATCTTCATTCCACTATTCCCAGATACGTCCACGCCGTTCTGGTATGTTCCGACGTTACAGAACGGCATTTCTCCTCGCTGAATTAGAGAGAGAGAGAGAGAGAGAGAGAGAGAGAGAGAGAGGAGGAGGAGGAGGAGGAGGAGGAGATGATGACGGGGCCGTTGAGGAGCTCTGCTCTCAATTTTAACTGATATCGGAACAGCGAGGCAACAACACATGTTTAAATACTGTTTTTTGTTTTTCTTGTCTTATTATTAGGTGAGTGGGTTAATTTCAACGCGTGGCAGATAAGGGATTGATGCGTTTTGTTTTTTTTTCTTTTTTAATACATCTTTCTTAATTTCACTTAATTGTAAACTATTCATTATTTACGTATATAACCTATTTAAATTAATTCTATTCTAGACGATTTACTGCCAAAAAAAATCAAATTGGAGATAGTGACGTGATTAGACCGTTTTTTTATTGGATTCATGTTGTATTTGAACGATGTTACGTCAAAATTTATCTAATTTATTTACAATTTAGTGGGTGTCAATTGAATTTCTTATTTTAAGGTTAAATGTTTGAATTTTAAAGTTTATATTAAGGTTCGATGGTTGACCGTTATGTTAATTTGACTAGGTTCCTTCTTGAGAGAAGTAACGAGTGCGATCAGGAACCTTTTGATCCCATTAATGAAAACTTATTAGGATATTCTCTAGCCGCTCTCTTCTACCCTTACTTTTTTTTTTTTTTTTTTTCCAATAACAATATATATAGTGGTGTATAATTGAGTTTATGTCATATATATATATATATATATATATATATATATATATATATAAATTATTTTTTAATTATATGTAGNAGGATATTCTCTAGCCGCTCTCTTCTACTCTTATTTTTTTTTTATTTTTTTCCAATAGCAATATATATAGTGGTTTATAATTGAGTTTATGTCATATATATATATATATTATTTTTTAATTATATGTAACATATCGATTTATTTATTAAACAGGTGTAATATATTCTTTTAAAAACTACTAAAATTCATTAAAATTAAATTTAAACCCATAAATGTAGTGTCAATTATAGATCGAATTTGCTTTGGTTCTACTTCTGGATGATAATGGGACACGTAGGATGGTCTGCATTGGCAGCTGCAGTCAAAGTCAAAAGTGTTAGGAAACATACAAGGAAAACTTCAAAGCAGAGGAGGAGACAAAGAGAGAGAAAGTCCAATTCATGTGTTTTGTGGTTAAAACTTCAAGTATTGAAATTTAAACATTGTAATTATTTAATTATTTCTTTTTTGTGTTAGAACAATTCAAGGGACCTTTCTAATGATAGTTTACGAGTCAGTAAAGTCTCAGCTCTCAACCTATCCCTCTTTTATATTGTTTTAGACAGCTAATATACTACTTGTGTTCATACTTCTTTTTCATTGTGGATGGGCCCTACTTATTATTATTATTGTTAAACCATGGCAAGAGGGTTCAAATCTTAATACCCAACTTCAAAATAGTTTCATTTTTACTTGCACCTTGTNTTGTGGATGGGCCCTACTTATTATTATTATTGTTAAACCATGGCAAGAGGGTTCAAACCTTAATACCCAACTTCAAAATAGTTTCATTTTTACTTGCACCTTGTAGCGACAGATTTGGGTGAAAATGATTAGGGATTATAAGTTTATGTAATTTGTCAATTCGATACGAACTCTGATACGAAATTAAAAAATATGAGTTAAAACTTTAATATGTTAGAGTCATCGTGAGATTAATCGTCTAATAAGTCAATACGAACTCTTCTAAATATAATACCAAATTAATTATTCACAAAATACGATTTAACACGAAACGCGAGACAAACATGACTTACTTTTTTGCCTAATAATGGACTAGATGTTGGGGGAGAGAGTGCTGGTCATGTGGGGGTGGTTGAGGTGACNTGTAATTTGTCAATTCGATACGAACTCTGATACGAAATTAAAAAATATGAGTTAAAATTTTAATATGTTAGAGTCATCGTGAGATTAATCGTCTAATAAGTCAATACGAACTCATCTAAATATAATACAAAATTAATTATTCACAAGATACGATTTGACACGAAACGCGAGACAAACATGACTTACTTTTTTGCCTGATAATGGACTAGATGTTGGGGGAGAGAGTGCTGGTCATGTGGGGGTGGTTGAGGTGATGAGTTATGAGAGTTTGACCTGGTTGGCTAATTCATTTGTTTTATGGGTGGATAGTGGACATTCACTAATAAATGTTATTTAGTCCCATTCACCATTACGTTTTCACAAAGTATTGCCTAGCCACTCCAAAGCTTGTGGGTGTGGATATCCTATCCATGTTTCTCCACACTCAACAAGATGTGCCAATCTCATGATGATTTACTCCTATCCCCATAAGATTTTAAGACAGAACTTAACCCGAGTCTCGGCTAAGAAGGACAATGATCTACGCTTCGCACGATTCCATGGATACATGGAAATGCTGCACCACAAGCTTAGAGATGCATATTTAACAAAACTTTAAAAAGATACATAAACAGATATTGCATCCAGAAAGTCAGGGTTGGTTTTCTTTTCCTTCTTTCTTCAACTTGAAATATAAGGGTAGTTGGATGGGTTCCTTTCTACCAAATCAACCTTAACATGATGGCTTTGACCACATTAACCAACTAAAACATCTCCTCAGAGTACCTACCATTATATACATATCTCTTAAAGCTTGATGTCAATAGGAATTAGTGCAATATACCCATATTTACATCTCATAACACAATGTAGAAATCTAAACGTGTACCTATTTACAGTACAGAAATAGAACTTGAATAGCCAAATTTTCACAGCAAATCACTCAGCCCAACAAGCATACTAAGTAACTAACATACAAAGCCATACCATATTGTCCAATATGGACAGAGTGCATTGTTTATAGAGCAGGAAATAACCACCCCATGGTCCAACCAAGTAGCAAACCAGCACCAGCAAGACTCAAACCCACCGAAAAAGCAACAGCAGACTTGTTTAGCTTGTGTCTTGGTGGCTGTCTCTTCTTTGCAGCCCTGTTCCGGCCTTTCCTCAGTTGCCTGCCCTTGCGTGGGACCCGTGGCAACAAATTGGGAAAGAGAGTGGAAATTGGCTGATTATTGTTCCTAAGGTGGAGGCATAAGGTCTCTAGTTGGAGTATATGGATCCACTGCTTGTAAGCAAAGAGGTGTGAGGCCTGCCTAAAAAAGAGCTTGATGATGTGCTCCTTCTCATCATACGCTTGCTGTGCCGCCTTCTCAGCCTCCCTTGCTCTTGTTTGAGAATGGCAGAGTGCTTCTAACAACTCAGCTTTGCTAAGATCACTATTATGTCTGTGCTGCGTTTCCGACTCATCCTCCTTAGTTGACGAAAAACTATCTTTGTTGCTGAAAGTGAACCTATACAGTCAGTTTAAAAAGCCAGTCACCAATATGAATAAAACATATCTAGATATTTCTGTCAACCTTTTTAACCTTAGTAAATTGATGCATGGCAGCAGCATAGAAAAAGCATCAATACATGCAATGTGATGACTGGTGACACTTGAAAACAAATGGTGAAACTAGAAATTCAACTAGAGGGACCAGTAACAAAAGAATACAAATGGACCAAACTAAAATAATCAATACCTTATTGCGCGTGCAGGGCCCAACTTAATGCAATTTCTCAAACTTACAGAGATTCATTACCCTGGTCATAAGGTGGCTTCAATCCTGGTTGCAAAAAATGTTTTGTTTACATTTTTCCCTTCTTTTGTTTCTCCATTTGCAAAGGAATTCACAGTCACTCACATCAAATATATTTCAAAACTTCCCCCTTTTCAGCAATAGTTATGATTTATGTGACCAACTTCTTTCCAATTGGTTCTGCATGATAAAGAGCACCTTGCATATTTAATTGTGAATGGTACTTGGTTTTAACAATGTGATTTGCTAGCCATCACATTGTTAAACTAGGCTGAGTCTTGACTTTAAGCATTATTTACTAGTCCTTAGCCATCTCCAGCCTTGACTCAATTTTTATTCAAACTTGAGTCAACATTTGAGTAAAAACTTGATTTAATAAAAAATACTCCAATAAAGAAACTCAAATTTAAATGAGGACAACCCAAATTTAAAGGACGGTGAAATATGACCATTGAAACTTTAAAGGAGGGTGTAATCTGACTATTGAAGATTTGAGTACCCCTTCATTTGAGTAAAAATTTGAATCTCCCTTCTTTTGGTTTGAGTTTGAGTTAATAACTTGAGTTTATTTTTAGCCTGTTTTTACTTAAATTTTAAATTTGAGTAAGGTTGGAGATACTCTAAATACAAGGTTACACAGTCATGCTTCGCAACCAAAGCTTTTTACTACGTGCAGTCTTTAACTTTGGGTATTATTTGCTAGCCCTTAAACACAAGGTCACACACTCATGCTTTGAAACTCGAGCATTTATGCTTGGTTGGTGTATTATAGAGATTAAAGGGACATATCAGATTAAAACTTTTTAATCTGTTTGGATGCAAAAAATCCATTCGTGTATTGCATACAATTAATCAGATAAGCATCCCATGTGGCTAATGTTGATACAGTCTATCTGTACTAGTGAGTCAATTTTAATACCACCAAAAGATGTGGTATTGTAATCCATTCTAGATGTATTATATCATTATTGTCCAATTTTAAACCCCTCCCCCCCCCCCCAACCAAAAA
>CAUOFW020002158.1:534348-562646 GCA_963454935.2 Ilex paraguariensis | reverse complement strand
AAAAAAAAAAAAAAAAAAAAAAAACCTAAGAAAACTCTTGTGCCCATCCATTTTTACTTATTTGAAAAAAAATTAACTAGACACCCTGACTTTTGAACAAACAACAATTCTAATATTTTTTTGAAATAGCATATTGACTTCTAAAAACAGGCAATGTGTAAAAGATGCATCTCATTCGCCTAATTGATGGTCACATGGACAATGATAAAAAAAACGACGTCCATAGTAAACAAATGCATGTATCCATAAATATATATTTAAGCAATTAAAGTATGTCAGTCTGACTCAAAAATTTATTTGAAAATATTAAGATGAATAATGTTTATATAACTTTTGGTCCAATTGATTTCGTACTACACAAAATTGAGGCACTACAAGTAATTAGATTAGAGTGAATTGAGGGCATTCAACGAACTCAATATTAATATAATGAAATAAATAATCTAACCAAGCACCAAATCGGAGTGACCAAGTATTATCTAACTCTTAAAACTGCATTCAACAAACACAGGATTAGAATTGGTCCTATTCTTATGCCCTCCTTAATCTGATGTTTTATACATCTATGCGGGATAATTCAATGTTTTATACATCTATGTGGGATTAACATACATTCCCTAACTCAATCCCTCTTTTTCTAGTATGGTATCCAAACAAGCCTGAAGTGTTTTACTTGAGCATAGTTCAGGAATTTTACCGTAAATTTGTCACCATCCCCAATATAATAAAATTTTACATTCATGTGCCTCTTACAAATATTCATGGGAGATGGCCAAGTAACAATGATGCCGTGTTGGTGTGGAATTACATTGTCTCTAAAACTCCAAAAAGGATTATCACCTCTTTGCCAACTATAAGTGAGACAAGACATGAATGAAACTCCCAAGTTTCAACAGAGGCATAAGCATAACAAAAAGTAGAAGTTTTCAGGCCCATGCTATATATATGAGCAGTAGACACAGATGGGGGCCTAAAATACCAACATGATGAATACAGACAACAAATACAGTGAAGTGCGTAAAACAAATTGAAGTCAGGAGTGGATACATCACCACTGATTAATTAGATGGAGAATATAATCCCCTCTTCTGTTAGCATAAATGTGAAATAAAATATTTTGCATCTAATATGTGTTGAAAGAGCCAACTCTGAAAGACAGATTCATGCTGCACAAACCTCATACCCTCCTAAATACTTCATTGTATGTATGTATGACAAGGCAAAAATGGAATGACCAAACAGAGTGATTGGCAGAAAACATCCCAATGATTTCTGCATAACTTGAGGTTCACAAGGATCATAATGAATTTAGTGTTAAATTTAACTTTTCGTGGCCAGCAAACGGATCCCAACCAATCAGTTAAAATTATAAGCTCGCTGAGAAGATGACCAATATAATTTTCCTCAAGAACTCTATATTTCTTTTGCTGAAGTACAATTATTACATAAAACCATACCTCAGTGGTCTGTCTGAACTGTGTTGTGAAAACCCTTCAGCACCCACAGAGCCTTGTGTTCCAACTGTACTTACAGAGGCGGCAGTTCCTTGTGCACTATCAGCCACATTGGAAATCTCTTTCTCTGCCATCCGATATGAAGAATTAACAACTTTGTCTTGGACACAACACTGTGTAAAAGCAGAAGGCGCCTTCCCCAAATGCTTTGCCTGAGGTCGGGGAAGATCACAATTCTCAATACTCTCAAGTGACTTGTAAGAAACCAAGGAAGGCAACTCATCTTTGTCAACTGTACGCCACCATGGTTCGGTTTTCTGAACTTCAACCCAGTGGGATTCTAAATCAGAAGAAAGTTTTTCGGGTTGTTTAGTAACAATGCAGTCAGAAGAATCCAAGTCCATCAGATTATCATCTGCATCCCATAACTCTCCCATGACCTTAGTCGTGGATGTTTTTTGCGGGTTAACAATTACATCTTTAAGTTCACTCATTCCACTATCCTGCTCAATTGTCAAATTAGTTGGAAAGATGTTCCATGGTTGGTCACATGAGCCAGCAACAATCTTAGAACCATTTGGAGGACAGTATTCTGTAATAAATTGTCTCTCCCCGCCAAACTTCAAGCTTTGACTGACAAACCCCGAACTCAAAACTTCGAGCTCTGACTCCACGGCATTTAACTGTTCATGTGAATTGTCTTTCAGGTGCTCAAGGTTAGTGTGCCGGTGTAACCACCACTTTGTGTCAGGTAGCAGATCCGGACTTGAGAAATTCTGGTTATAACGTATGCAACCTTGGACAGGAATATCTTTACTATTCGCTGCATTACCAGGACTACCATCAGATTCTGACTTTGATGAAGATGATGGGCCGCGAGATAAATTTGGAGCTCCCCTAGCATCTTCTTGGAAGGAACGATTGCAATTGGCCTTTGCTTCAGCTGTAGCCATTACCCTTTTGGCCTCTGATATTTACATAGCGCTATACAAGAATCTGTTTGAGCAACAATATCAAAATACACTGTAATCTAAAACATATAACCCTTGAAGGCTTAATGGAGCATTGCCTACGTTTAAACTCAATCAAAGAAGAAAACAACAGACTAACTATATAAATCCCCACATTTCATAAATGAACATGCAACAGATAAGAGTTTACAAGCGAAGAAAATTCTTGAACTCTGTTTGTAATTCACAATTTAGAAAGGCGTTACTATTGAAGAACAACCATTGATATAAACAAGTACTATCATCGACAAACAGAGACACACAACTCAACCACGCGTAATATGATATTTGCACACCCCAAAATAACAAGTCTCCTATTTAATAATATTTCTGCTTCATGTCTCTATGCCATCTGAATAACTAGCCAACTCAACTGGATGTGCAATGATGCTTGTTTGCTACAAATCTGAGAGAGTGATTTTTCTCTTACCAAGTTTGAAAGATTTACCCAAAAGCTCAAGCATCTCAAAATCTTGCATCATGGTTTAAGCATTAAATTCCATTTCAATTTAGCCTTCATGCACCTAAATCTTATGCATGATAGTTCAAGAAAATCATGCACCAAGCACTTCCATGCCAATGCTATTTACTTGATGAGAACAAATGTAACAGTCAAGGTAAGCTACATAAGCATCAATCTCTTGCAAACACACATACACAGAGGCACACACAGAGAGATTGAAAAACATAAATGCTGTGTCATTTTTTTGAGCTAACCCGTCAGGCCCCACAAACCAATGAGTAAGAACCAGAAGTGTATTCACATTTTCCAATCAACATCAATTAAGAAACCCCTTCATCCACCAAATACATGAGGGGGCACACCACCCTTTTTATAGTGAACACCAGCTTATAAGTCCACATACTTTGTTGTCAAAAACCATGAATTACTGTTGTTTTTTCATCTTGATTCTTTTGCTCACAGCTTACAAAACTGCCTCTTCTTCGACTCCGATTGTTCAACACACATATTCTAAGTGAAAACAACCCAATAAAATTCACAGGACAAACCCGTTTTTGACTTACTAAATTGAGTAAAGCTCCAGACACACTTGAATTGTTCAATTGCAACAAATCAATAGAAAACCCAGACATTGCAAGAGTTGAATGTCCATATACAAGAACTATATAGCAGCGATGCATAAAAATCAACAATCACTGGATTAAGTAAAGAGGGAAATCACAATATGAACAAGAAAGTAAATACAAATGAATTCAGACAAATATGCATGTATTGCTCGGAGATTTAAGAATACCTGACCGACATCGGTGGGAGATGGGTCTCTGAGGATTTACCAGAGCGTGTTTTCTGAGATCAAAAGATGGATTCAAAGACACTGATACTAATTCCTCGTTCGGCCATCACTATTATTAAGAATAAATTATACATATAACCCTTAAATTATAATAATTATATCAATTAAATCCCTTATTTTTTTCGTATCAATTGAGCCCTAAATTCTCTAATTGTATTAATTGACCCGTTCTATCTGCCTCCTTTGGACGGAAAATGATAAAATGTACCACTCACTTGACACTATTGACACAATTAAAAAGTTTAGAAATTCAATTAATATAAAAAAAATTAGGGCTTAATTGATACGGTAATCATAATTTAAAGTTATATTTATAGATTATTCTTAAAACAATATAGAGATAAATATACCTTCTACCCCAAATGTTTACAAATGATGACACTTTGGTCCAATCCAAAAAGTTTCAAGTATTTCTTTGAATGGAATTAAGAAATTTAGACTAGTCAAAATTTTTGATTTTGTTTTCATGCCGTAAATATATCAAAAGTACCTCCTGAAACCTTTTCTACCCGTTAAGCCTACTAGGTACCCTTATCGCTGCAAATTAAGATAATTTGAGGTCTAAAATAAAAATATTAAATGACGTGTTTTTCTTTTAAAAAAAATTAAATTATTTTTTAATATTTTATGTGAGAGAGAAATATAAAAAGATGTGCTACTTAAGAAAATGTTTCAACTTTTATTTTTGTATTTTACTACAAAGAGAGAGAATGATTGAGAGTAAATATGATTTGATTTTTAAGTAATTTTTTATTTTTTTAACTTCTGATTTTTAGGTCTCTAACGTTATAAATTGAATCATAGACACAAATTATTGTAATAAAAATTTGAATTAAATTTAATTTTTTAGGACTTTTTAAATTTTTTGTAGTCTAATAATATAACCAAAAATTAAGGAGCCTTTTAAAAATTTAAGGCTTAAAGTACAAGCTTTATTTTTAAAGTACAAGCTTTATTTTCAAGGGTTACTGGCAAGTTGTATTATAAAAGATAGTTTGAATTTTAATTTAGACCCTCAAAAATCAAAAATTTTAATTTACACCTTCACAAATAAAAATTTGTATCAATGCGCACCCTCAAAGATAAAAAATCTCAATTTGCACCTTCAAAGATAGAAATTTGTATCAATGTGCACCCCCAAAGATAAAAAATCTTAATTTATACCCTCAAAAATAAAAATTTGTATCAACACCTAAAACTAAATTGATAAATTATACCTAGATCTCCTCATATGTTGTCACTTAATCATTTGGACCCCTTCACATTTAGAATATTACTCCTATATCTCATGGCGTTTGTGCACGTGCAACACGTAACCTATTTTCGTTGATATATGTTAATATAACCGTTAAAAAATATGATTTTATTCTAATAAAAAATTATAATTTTATATTATCTTTTTTTTGTAGGTCTGATATACTCTAAAGTTTAAAATCAAGCTTACCATTTGAATGTCTAATAGAATATAGATATTTATATAATATTTTTTATATCCAATGTAATATATTACTCAATGTGCAACCATTTATTCTATTAGAAATTCAAATGGTAAGCTTGATTTTGAACTTTAAAATATATTGGACCCATAAAATAAAGGGTAATATGAAATTATAATTTTTTTATTAGGATAAAATCATATTTTTTAACTGTTATATTAACATATATCAACAAAAAGGGGTTACGTGTTACACGTACACAAACGTCATGAGATGTAGAAGTAATATTCTAAATGTGAAGGGGTCCAAATGATTAAGTGACAAGCATAAGGGGATATAGATATAATTTATCAATTTAAATTTAGGTGCACATTAATACAAATTTCTATTTTTGAGNATGTGAAGGGGTCCAAATGATTAAGTGACAAGCATGAGGGGATATAGATATAATTTATCAATTTAAATTTAGGTGTGCATTAATACAAATTTCTATTTTTGAGGATGCAAATTGAGATTTTTTATCTTTGGGGGGTGCACATTGATACAAATTTATATCTTTAAGGGTGAAAATTAAGATTTTTGATCTTTAGGGGTGTATAATGATACAAATTTTAATTTTTGAGGGTATAAATTAAAATTTTTGATATTTAAGAGTACAAATTAAAATTTAAACAATCTTTTAGGTATAATTTACGATTAACCCTATTTTCAACGATGTTAAACCGGCCCTACATGGCGGTGTGTAACACGTGATATTCCTCAGTTACATCCCAAATTGCATTGGTCATCACACACACACTTCTTCTTCTTTTTGTGTGGGGTTGGTGGGTCACTTTTCCATTTTTTTTTCCCCGCAAATGTCTTTGCAGCCANTGATATTCCTCAGTTACATCCCAAATTGCATTGGTCATCACACACACACTTCTTCTTTTTTTTGTGTGGGGTTGGTGGGTCACTTTTCCATTTTTTTTTCCCCGCAAATGTCTTTGCAGCCATTGGGAAACAAATGACAAATAAGAGCAACTTTTCAGAGGGACCACTGATCTTCAAAGACCAATATCTATCAAGTAAAATCCGAAATTTGAGAGTTTTCATGTTGTATGACCATTTTTTTTTTTTTGGTTCAATAGTCGAGAGTATTTGGACCAACTTATACGCACCTCAACTAATCTCCTCTCCAATCGGCTAAAGACAAACTATTCGCGCCGGAATTAAGGTATTCATGATACTTTTATCCCACATACCTTGACCACATGAGGTTGCCAAGTTTTTTTTTTTTGGGGCAAAGTGAAGGTTTCATCTATCATCTCCATTCTATCACAGCAGAATACAAACTATTTCAAGGTTTCCCTTATTGTTTCACTATCATGGCCAAATGCTCTCCCATGCATTCTCAGAACCCTCTTGAGCTGCTCTGGTAACACTATCATCTTCTCCAATCAGGAGTGGACACCAAACAGTCGAGACCCACCCCCTGCAACCAACTAGATACTTTGAAAAAATGTAGCTGAGCATGTATATTACAATCCACATAAAGAGATACTAGTACCGCTAGATGTTTGGGAGAAGTTGTGGGGGAGAAGTGAATCCGCCATTGTTGGCGCTGGCAAACTCATGTTATTTGCAAGCAAGTTGACAATGAACCAAGGAACAGATCCCAAACTATCACATAGCAAGGCATAAACTCGTCTTTTAAAAGTGTGAAAGATTTAAGGGGAGTAATAAATCCATAATGTATTTCAGTTCAAAAACAATGCCTCAGCTGCTACAATAGTTTTCAATTCTCAAGCCAAAACTGCAATACAGAAGCATTTGGGATCATGAAGCCCATTTACCTCAGATGCCTTTCATCATTTTCTTCGGATTTTAACATTAAGACCCCACTGAATCTTTCCCTCAGGCAAAGGAATTGATTTTGGCAAGCGTAGTGGAACCTCAAATTCTCCCAACGATGACAAAGGTGTTGGTAGGTGCAAGTTTTCAGGTTCAATGTGCACACGAAGCTGTCTTGCCACCTGTATTAGTGTAAGAGCTGAATTAGGTTAAAAAAAACTGTACATAATCAACCTGTTTTCAAATATTATCCTGACATATATGCGGGGCAGCTTTCCTATGCCCATCAAGACAGCTCATCTCAAGCCACATCATCCACTAATTTGCAACACAGAATTTACAAGCAAACTCATACATAAGATAAAACCCAACCCAACACATGCCCACCTTACTACTGCATGGAAAGACCAGAATGATCAAATAAATGAGAACCTGTAACTTTGACTCTCCAATTGACATGACAAAAAGTTGAATCTAGATATTAGGACAAGATTTCATAGCAGATTGTCCATAAACATGAGGACGCATTCTTTGCATTAGCATACCTGGATCCCCTATGGTCGTGAAACCAAAAAATTTATTGTGCCATTTATCCATTAACACACATGATCTGAGTGTTGTCGTATTGACCTTGTTCATCTAACCAAAGAAGAAAAGGTATGAAATTTTACAAGGCAAAAGGGAGGGGGGTAAGAGGGGTTTAGCATTAGGATGCTCTTCTCTAAATGGTCAAAAAAATTTATGCTTTCCTTCTTTGGTTTGTAGTGTGCAAGTTGCAAGAGGGATCTAACTCAGCAATGCCCAAGCCCAAATGATCAAGTTCCTCATACCGCATGCACTCATATTTATCTAATTACCATGAAAACCAAATTATTTCGCCCACTACTCTAATCTACCAAGCATGTTTCTCAGAGTANGTTCCTCATACCGCATGCACTCATATTTATCTAATTACCATGAAAACCAAATTATTTGGCCCACTACTCTAATCTACCAAGCATGTTTCTCAGAGCGTGCGCAAGCACATACACACAGGTACTGATATTAGCACTAACTGTGAAAAAATATGGACCAAAACGCCAAAGATATCATAACAAAATGTCATCTATTTCTTATTTTAAAAATATGAACAGAAAAGCAACAGTTTATATCAAAAGCATACCTCAGCTACAATTTCATCTTTAGTCACAGGATCACGCAACTCGTTGTCAACCTTGATAAACCTTCTCAAAACCTTTGGAAGAAAATTGCTATACAAGTCAGATCACAGATTGCTAAGCAGAAAAGCACATGAACATTTATTAAGCACAAAAACATGTAAAACTATTGAAAAAACAATGGAAGATACTGAAAAAAATGGAAGAAAGTTAGCCAGTTTCCATGTTTCTAAAATTTACAACAGGAAGTTCTTTCAGACTCTGACACCAACTCCCAGGCAATAGAGCTACTTCTTATTTCAATGGCTGGATAAGCATCAAAGTCGGTCATTTTGCATTGGACAAAAGCAAAGTAAGGTATGCAACAGGAAATGGGAAGATAAGAATCTGTGTAGTGATCAAGAAGCTATTTCAAACATTTCAATTGGCACGTAAGAACTTCAGAGATATGGAACAGACCAACTTGGCACTATCCAGGTATTTGGCCGCTGTTTGATATTCTTTCATAATATCTTCCTCAGTCTTAGAAACTACTTTAACCTCTTCAACTTCCTTGGGTTGGTAAATCTGATCAAAGCAAAATACAACATAAAATCAACAGAATAACATTAGACAAAAGAAAGAAAGCCAATTTATGGCCAACGAAGTGAAGAATTTAAGAGAGATCTACATCATAACTAAGCAGTATGTGTACAGATCTAGGTGATAATAGGATAGTAAGAGAGATACTGCAGAGCAATTAAGAGGGAGAGAGAGGAACTACAAGTCTATAACTACCATTTCGCAAAAAATGTGTCAGAGGATACCTTATGTCACTTAGGTTATCAGAGCAAATGCAGAGGCATACACACAAATTGTCCCCTAAGTCTAAGCTCATAGATGCAACATGTTTTCGCCTAACCAAAAACACATTTTAAGCTCTCCTGTATATGCAGGTGCACCTGCAGGGCTTGGATGTATTTGTGCATGCTGGGGTGGGGAGCTAGCAAGACAAGAGGTCACTCCTGCTGGAAAAAATCAAAGGTCATACTATATAACTAGTGATGCAAGCATCAAACAGTTTTGGAAACCTTCACTGAATGAAGAGTGTAGCAAAATGGAGAAGAACAACGTTGTCTGATTTCTAGATGGTCAAACTGCTACTTAAAACAGACAAGAGAATCAGAATTCATAACAACCACCTAGACGATTTTGCCTGCTGGCCATGTCAATTTGTATAAATAAGTCAAAAACGCATATGGCATGGCCCTATTGACACAGATTTACAGTCCATCTTGAGATCCCATGTCAGAAAAATTTCCCTGCTACACGAATTACCCAATCACCACAACTGGCTTACAAGCCCAACTCATTTAAAAATCTAGAACTCACAAACGTACAAAAACTAATCATGTCAATGAGTTTTACTTCCATGCACAATTAATCAAAATTCCAAGGCGTTTTTGATAGCAATCACTTGAAAAGAAATGATCAATCAAATAGGAACTGGAACAGCAAAAGGCATATAATGACCTTTGCACAATTATATATATACATAATTTCAGGGAAAAACCTTGCGCTGCTCACTGATGAGATGAGCGAACTTGTCTATATTTGGGACAGCCAGCAACTTGGGCATCAGGTGGTTGCGAAAATAACCCGGAGCCACTTTGACTGTTTCACCAGCTTTGCCAAGTTTGTCAATTGTCTGAAGTATTATCATAACATTAATCAAAAAAGTTCCAACTAAATCATATAATGATCAGAAATTCAGATAGAATTATAGTATTCACAAGTTTAAATCTAATTTACCGTAGTTAGGATAACTTCCAACTTTCTGTATCTAACACCTTGACCAGCATACAACAACGGGTGATGCAAGACTCTATCGGAGCTCTGAAAAAGGGAGGTTGGGTCTTTGACAGCTTTAATCTGGCGGATGATATTCCTACCGTATTGCATATAAGCCATTCAATCTGTATACAATCTAGATGCCTCTTCCAGTATATTTCTACAAATTACCAATAACGGATCAGAACTTTATTTTCCGACAGAAAATTAATGTGAAAACATATTGAAAAGTTGAACAGAAAAAGAAATTTAAGTGAAAATGTACTAAGATTTCTCACATGATCGAGCTACGGCACACTTGGTTTCTTAAGCTATGGTGGTTTAGTCAAAGTAAAACAGGACAACATAAACGAATGAATGAGATTCGAATACTATAGCGCACCGGCTACTGGTCGGAGGTTGAAGACGGTGGCCGCGGCGGCGATGGTGGCAGTGGCGACGGTGAGAAAGGAGGAAGATGGGGAAGCAGGCTCAGGGCTCTCTTGTTTGTAGTTGAACGACAAGTTTTGGGGAACAGCCCCAAATTAAATTAAATTCGGGTCATATTTGGATTGAAATTCATAAAATGGGGCTCAACCAGAAAAAAGATAAAAAAATATATATATAGACAAAATTGAAGTGTATTTTAAATTTTCATTGCGAATGTAAGTTGATTGATTAAGTTATTGTGTCATGTTCGAAATTGAACCCAAATTAGTTCATCTAAATCAACCCGAATTGATCCCAAAATTAACTTAAGCAATATTTGGGCTAAGTACCGCTAGTTGAAAGTTGAATTCAAGTTGGATTAAAGTTAAAAGTTTTATAACTCAAATTGGACCTAGGTTGATCCACTAACATGTCCGAGTTGTATCCTATGTTTAGCTAAAGGTTGACTATATTAAATGCTAGGGGTGTCTATTCGTGTCGTATCATCCAGGTACTGTAATTTTTGTATTTTATACCATCTATATAATAAAGTAACCAAATTTATTTATTTTTAGTTTTTCGCGATTCAAATCGCTTGAAAAAATATTGATCTGACGGGTTCTAATATGAAATTTCCTCTCCCCCCATTTTTGGAGCAAGACTTCCATTCATTACACAATTCTAAGACTCTTATATCTCTTATAACTCTCTATCTCATATTACAAATTAATTAGGTCGTTAATTATAATTTTAATTAAAGATTAATTTTTAAAAATTTAAATAAACAAATGAACCATAAATACAGATTTTTTGCATCAAAACTAGTCGAATGACTATAATATAGATAATATTTTATATTAAAATAAAAATATTCTAATATTCTAATGGTATAATAGACAAATAATATATATGTAATGTGATATATATAAATACTAAGAGGCTAGCATTATTAGTCTACGAGTTTTTCGCGACTCAAATTGTTTTAAGATTATTAATCAAATGATCGAAATTCCTCCTCAAAATTTTATTTTATTAGATTATCAATTCGAAGTGATTATGATTATGATTCGAATTGAGTTGAATTTAATTGTCGAGTATAAAATATTTTTACTTAAACTTAATTTTACAAGTATTCAAGTTAAAGTCAAATTAAAATTTATTGTAAAAATAATAAAGAATAATCAAATTAAAAAAAAAAAAAGTTTTGGCATCATAGTGAACTGAAATAGATAATAATTAATTTGTAGATTTAAAATAGAAGCGTTAATTGAGTCAAAGTTAAATTCAATTCTTGGTTTGACGTAATTATGATTAAGACTCGAATTGAACTGAATTTGATTGTCGAATATAAAATATAAATTTTTATTTAAACTTAAATGGTGGGGTTATTCTCATCCCCAAATCTCTATTCCTACCTCATTTAATTTTTCATTATTAAACTATTAAATCTACCTTTTCTATACCCACTATCTTTTAAAAAAAAGAGAACAAAATAAGGAAAAAAAAAAAAAGAAAGAAGCAAACCAAAACAAGAACGAAAAAAAAAACTAAACAAAGATTAAAGGAACAAACAAAACTACAAAATATAAAACCACAAGATGCAAAATTGGATCTGAAAAAAAAATTGTCGAGCACAAATATAAAATTGAACAAGAAAAAAAGAAGTATAGATGCAAAACCTAAACAAAATTAAAAAAATAGCAAATAATCTAAAAGTATACATGTATATATACATATATAAATTCTAACTAAAAAATTATTAAACTCGACAGAGATATCAAAACATATTAAAAATAATGAAAATTTATATAACAAACAAGAAATCAAATATAATTGAATTGAGAAGTAATAATAATATGTATTTCACTAAAAAAATTCATATTAAAAAATTATTTTTGTGAGTGTATCAAATGAAATATATAATGAAGCTCTAATTATGACAAAATATAATATGAGTTTACTTATTAAATGACGTATATATAGCATAAGGTTGACTTAATTATTAATAGGGTGGGTATAGAAGGGGTGAGTTTAGTAGTTTGGTAATGAGAAATTAAATGGAGTGAAAATAACTTCACAAAAACTTAAATTCGATTGAATTTTACGAATATTTAAGTTGAACTCAAATGAAAACTGATTTTAATTTATCAACAAAATATTTTACATTTACGAGAATTCACGTGAAACTTTTGGATGTTTTTCTCACAAAAGTTACACGAATTCACATTGAAAAAATGGTGCAAAGATAATATTATGAACTTTAGGTAGAAACCTGCTAAAAAATAAATAGTTATATTTTTTTTTAAATTTGAGATAAAATTTATTAAAAATGTTAAAATTTTGGATTTGATCAATAATAATTATATTTTCTCAGATTTTTGAATTAATGTTACAGTAGTTGTAGAGTGACTTTCGTAACTTTCGTTATATATATGTTCTGCATACATGTTGAATAATATCAATTTGACCGTTGTATTGTTAAAATTGTATTATACATTACCTTTATTTATGAAACAATATTTACATTTTTTTACAAGTAATGTATTACCTTCAAATACGGGTAATTACTAGTGTTATTTTAATTTGTAGTGGATCTGTGTCAATATCATGAAAAAAAAATTATTTAATGTGTTATGAGTGTTAAACATTAATCCAACTTTGTATTATGCGTATTTATCAATCATATTAATTTTAGACGAGTAACGTTATTGGAATCTAATTTGCTGATTTAATTCACTGTGACATTTGGATTTACTGTAGACCTCATCAAACATTAGAATTTGATGTTGATCTATTGCTTCTTATGAAGCCATATCTTTATATCAACAAGTTAGATCACATTTTTATGTGCAAATAGTATTACTCATTTTAGAGTTGTGGTGGTAGCGTCACGTCGTGTTCGTGTTAAACTGTTAATAGGTTAAATTGACACCCCTAATTATTTCATCCCAATTCCATTTTAAGTCCTTAAGTTTTTAATATCAATTGTGTCATTCAATTTTTTAATGGTTCAATTCAATCCAATCTAATTAGAAGTTGCAAACTTGTAATCGAATTTCATGTGGTAGCTAATCTTTTAATAATTTCTTTTACAAAAAATCATTAATTGGATTGAATAAAATTTTGTTAAAAATCAAAGAACAAAAACAAAAAAATCGAAGTCAAGATTGATGAAAATTTTAGCATGATTCCACCCTTGCCTTAAAGGTTTTTTTTTAAAAAATTAATGCAAGCCAAAAAATTGATTTGAATAAATTGAACTTACACTTGCGACGTTTGTAAAGAAATAAGACTATCCTATGACATTTTAAAAAGTTTTTTTTCTGAACATGTAAAAGAATACATACATACTTTAAACATATTTCACCAAACAACATATCGTAGTCCCAAAAATCTAAGAAAAACAACAAACCCAAGTCCAAATACTACCTCTAAAAAAGCCCAACTCTTGAAAGATTGAATGATCAAACGAGATATACTTGGAATTTCCTGGCCATTTCAAACTAGAAATTAACTGCATGCATCTGAGTTTTTCGTTGGAATCGAGTCTAAAAGACATGTGGTTGACATCTATATGTTCACAATCTGATAGAAAGTCGGTGGTGCTTAAACAAATTTTCCTTATCTTTTGGTTGTTAGGAACACAACACGAGATGGGTCTCCTGTAACTGGTAAGGAATGTGGATTTCAATATTTAAGTTTCTATGCTCTCTATGCAGTAACCACNTATTTAATGTGTTATGAGTGTTAAACATTAATCCAACTTTGTATTATGCGTATTTATCAATCATATTAATTTTAGACGAGTAACGTTATTGGAATCTAATTTGCTGATTTAATTCACTGTGACATTTGGATTTACTGTAGACCTCATCAAACATTAGAATTTGATGTTGATCTATTGCTTCTTATGAAGCCATATCTTTATATCAACAAGTTAGATCACATTTTTATGTGCAAATAGTATTACTCATTTTAGAGTTGTGGTGGTAGCGTCACGTCGTGTTCGTGTTAAACTGTTAATAGGTTAAATTGACACCCCTAATTATTTCATCCCAATTCCATTTTAAGTCCTTAAGTTTTTAATATCAATTGTGTCATTCAATTTTTTAATGGTTCAATTCAATCCAATCTAATTAGAAGTTGCAAACTTGTAATCGAATTTCATGTGGTAGCTAATCTTTTAATAATTTCTTTTACAAAAAATCATTAATTGGATTGAATAAAATTTTGTTAAAAATCAAAGAACAAAAACAAAAAAATCGAAGTCAAGATTGATGAAAATTTTAGCATGATTCCACCCTTGCCTTTAAGGTTTTTTTTTTTAAAATTAATGCAAGCCAAAAAATTGATTTGAATAAATTGAACTTACACTTGCGACGTTTGTAAAAGAAATAAGACTATCCTATGACATTTTAAAAAGTTTTTTTTTTTCTGAACATGTAAAAGAATACATACATACTTTAAACATATTTCACCCAACAACATATCGTAGTCCCAAAAATATAAGAAAAACAACAAACCCAAGTCCAAATACTACCTCTAAAAAAGCCCAACTCTTGAAAGATTGAATGATCAAACGAGATATACTTGGAATTTCCTGGCCATTTCAAACTAGAAATTAACTGCATGCATCTGAGTTTTTCGTTGGAATCGAGTCTAAAAGACATGTGGTTGACATCTATATGTTCACAATCTGATAGAAAGTCGGTGGTGCTTAAACAAATTTTCCTTATCTTTTGGTTGTTAGGAACACAACACGAGATGGGTCTCCTGTAACTGGTAAGGAATGTGGATTTCAATATTTAAGTTTCTATGCTCTCTATGCAGTAACCACCGACTTCTTGGCAAAGGGGGAAGGAGGAAGCAAAAACCACATGCTATTACAGAAAACAAGTTCATCAATTGTAGAATACAAATAACAACACAGGAGAGAGCTTCTCAGGAATTAAATTACAACGCCACTCGGTTCTTTTATGTACATTTTAATTCTGTATTTTTAAAAGAGATTCAAACCTTTCCGCGCCTCAATCTTGGAGCAGACTACCCTTCCTAACAAACATATCCGGAGTTTGGAAAACAGATTAAAATTGTGAGGCTCCCATGCATAACTCCACACACCATTTTTAAGGGCCATCTTCAAGGGCTGAATTGTTGTCAACCATACACAAAAAGGCAGGTGTCACGCAAAGTTCTGAAATTAGAACAATAAAGCTTTGTACATATAAACACACTTGCATACGAGACACACAGAGACTTACTGCTCAAAATAAATCCCTGAAGCAAACTCTGGGCTCTCTCAGCTTGTTCCGGGGTACCTGATATTTGAATGACCTTCTCGGTGATCTCTGGTCTATCATCAATCAGTTTAACATTGGCCCCCGACAACTGTTTGCATTATGACACAAGTCAAAAGACATTGTCTCAGCTAGATGATATGAATGAAAGAAATTTTCCAGGATAGAGATTCACCTCACTGATCTGAGCAAGCTTGTTTTTTGATTTTGTTATGAGTTTGGGCACTGCATGCTGTGGTATGACAACTTCAAGGGTACTCCTAGTGACCAGCGGGACAGGGATACTAGCAAAAAGAAAGTCAAGTTACACAGTCAGTAGAAATGGCAATGTGATTAACAAGGCGTTCAACAACTAAACAAAGATTCTCTACCGATTCATTCCACTTGGCACAGGTTCACGGCGCTCAATTTCAGTCTGTTTCACTTCTTCGCTGCCAGATCCTCCCGAGTCCTACAAAACAAGAAAAAGTGAGGCTTCTCTTCAACGACAGTACTGGGNACAGGTTCACGGCGCTCAATTTCAGTCTGTTTCACTTCTTCGCTGCCAGATCCTCCCAAGTCCTACAAAACAAGAAAAAGTGAGGCTTCTCTTCAACGACAGTACTGGCGACACAAATTTTTAATCGACTTACCTTTGCTGGAAGTGATGTTGCTATGGCCTGCATATTCGGATGGATTGCAGTGGGATGATCACTCCCGGAGTAAATTTGTCGAGATGGAGTTATGTTAGCGCCAGAAACTGCCTCCAGTCCCAATGCACTCCCAACAGGGCTAGATGAAGACATAGGAGGTGGGGTCATATCCTTTTGAAAGAACTCCCGATATAAGAAACTTCGGAGTCTTGAAGTCACTTCAACGAGAGCCTCTCGAGCTGCTTTGATCTCCCCTACAATCTGTGGATATGGAAAGTTGCTAGTCAGATGCAAGGACCGGAGCTGGTTCTGTCCATTAGGCCTTTGTTTGGTGACTTCTAGGTTTGTGGATCCTTTAGTTATCATAGTCAGTAAGTAACATTTCAATCAACATACGTTCGAAATGTGGAGATCCTCTAATCCACAAAATGCCGAGGAGATACAAACACACTAAGGACAACAGGAGAATCAATTGTTAACCAATAGAAATGTGTCTACTGTTCATCAGCAACATGGTGCACGTGAAAGGACAACCAATTATTTGCAGCTCAATTGTGTACTTCTTAGAGCAGAAAATCATACCATATATCAAATATGACAACTTTTTGATCCACTAAACAAGTACCTTAGGAAGTTAACCTAGAGCTTCATGCATCAAACAAGTATGGAACTTCTAAGCATTTATGGGTTCACTTATCAACAAACCTGTACAAGCTCATCAGTTCCTGCTGCACAAATTGGAAGTTCTTCCCTGGGCAGGATCTGTATGTTTGCACCAGTTAATTTTCTCATCTCAAGTAACAACCCATCTCTTCCATCTAAGCAGCTAAGTTCACCAGATGACACAAGTAAACGAGTGGTAATAATATTTTCTTTTTCTGGAACAAGATCAACAATGCGAGTTTGAATATGCAACAAAGCTTCTTGAGCCGGAAACAGTTCATCATCAGGACCCTGTTAAATAACGTAAGCCAGAAACTCTGTCACTACTGTTAAATCATTGAGAAAAAAACAGAAAAAGGGATCACTGAAGAAGACCAACAGCAGGAACATGTGCTAATCTTACCGACAACACATGTAATATGTTCTAACTTAATGTACAAAGCTGAAATAAATAAGAGCACAAAATACTGGAAGAGTGAAGTTGAGGCCAAATTTCTCGAAACCAAAAAGCCATAAAACATAAATCCCTAGCAATTGGAGTTGACTTCATATAAGCTGGATATATATAGAGAAACAACTAGATAGATAGAATAGAGATATAGATCGATAGATATGCAGAAAGACCAATAGAGCAAAAGAGAAAGCAAGTACCTCCTCAGAGGAAATGATAATTATTTGTTCATTTGAGCCAGCCACATGATCAGCAAGCTTAACA
Organism: Ilex paraguariensis; assembly: GCA_963454935.2. Taxonomy (NCBI): domain Eukaryota; kingdom Viridiplantae; phylum Streptophyta; class Magnoliopsida; order Aquifoliales; family Aquifoliaceae; genus Ilex; species Ilex paraguariensis. Next base: position 544,895 of record CAUOFW020002158.1, on the reverse strand, counting down.
TCCACACCAATTTCATTATTCAGCAATTCTATAATCCCATCCGACTCCCCAACCACACAATCGACTTTATCGGTTGGGCAAAGTATGCGAAATACAAGGTCCTCAACAGACAGTGACTGCATACTGTCAGTGACAGGAACTCCAGATTCAATTGTATAACTAGATGCACGAGAAAAGTGATTGCTTCTGGGACTGGTCAAGCTGGAAGATAACCGTGAGCCAAAAGTAGCCCCGTCCATAGGCGTTCTGCGTGGTGTATTATTCACATGAGGTATAAAATCCTCATCAGCAGGAAAGAACCGTTGACCATGCAACTGACTACGATCACGATGCTGGCTCTCCCTTAGCCGTGAGGAAATAATTGATATAGCATTCTTCACAGCATTCATATCACCTACAACCTGAGAAAGAGAACTTTACTATATCACCCATCATGTAACATCAAAAGTTCTTTCTTTCATTAGCAAAGGATCAAAAGCAATATTCACACCACTTTTTCATCGATAACAAACATACTTTCTACAAGTTAACTTAGACTAGTACCAAGAAGCGTTCTTGATGAACATGAATGATAAATATTACCCCTTAAATTAGTCACGCCTACAACCAAGGAAATAAATATAATTTAGTCCCAGAACTGAATCAAAAAATTCTGGTGCCATTAACATATTTATGTATTCAGTCTTTAATTAGTTGATACATGATCCTGTGGCGCCTAAAGTACTTAAATTATAGATGGTTCATATATTTTGTGTCCTCATCATGTTAATATTCTGCTTTTCAAGATTTCCCATATCAGCATATAAATGTCTGGTGGTGTCATATGTATGCAGCAAGTTCATCTACATGCTAATTTGAGCCCCAATATGAAATCTCATCGATGTGAAATTTCTTAGAGCTGGAATGAGTGAATCTTTCTTGATTCATCTGTGTTTCTGATTAATATTGCTATCAGTGCCCCCAGCTCACTTATACTACGCACCGCAATACTCTACTGCAAATTATTGTTCCTTAAAAAAACTGTTAAAACTCATCACCACAATATAGGCTGGCCTTGAAGTGCAAGAGCCAGTTTGGCAATCATCTTTAAAAGTTAAAACAAATATCAACCCAGATTGTACCAGAGCTGAATGGTGTTACCCGCAATGCTAATAAAACTTAAATCTAAAATTCTTAAATTTGCAAGGAAAAAGGCTTTTAACTTCAAAGTTGAAATGACCAAAACCTGAACAATTTCCTCCGACATCTGAACACACCGAGGCAAATTATGATCTCTAGGTAGAATCCTGATATGGGTCTTTGTTTCAATCCTCATTTGCTCAATAATCTTCCCTCCTTTCCCCAACAAACACCCCACATGCATTCTTGACACCACCAGTCTCGTAACCACCCGATTCGCCCCTCCCCGAGGCCCATAATCCTCGTCATCATCGCCGGCATTAATACCAAAGCCGCCATTGGTGTAGCCACCACCACCATCACTCTCAAGTATCCTCTCATGAATCAAATACAACGCCTCCTGTGCCGGAGAAAACGCCGGCATTCGACCCTCCGGGTCTCTCCTCCTTGTATCGGAAATCTCGATGATTCGCTCTTCATCACCTGGAACCAATTCGTGTACATTGATCCAAGCCCCAGTGTGTTGTCTAATTGTCTTAATTATACTTCCCGACTTTCCAATCACACCACCGGCTTTAATGTCGTGGCACAGGATTCGATAACTGGTAGTCACCATGAGCGAAGGGTCTTGGATTTTCCGTCCACCACCTCCGGCGGAGCGGCGGTGGCTGGGAGAGTAGTGATGGTTTCCATGGTTATTGTACCGTGGTTTCGTCCTCGGCAGGATTTCAGAATCGTAGTCTTGGTCGTAGTAGTACCTTTTAGATCTTGATCTGTCCATGTCTCTCTGATCAAATTTTCAAATCTAAAGTAGCTAATCGGAAATTTGTCTACACAGATCCAAATTCAGGCGTTAGTATACTCAAATCTGAGGTTCAAAGTTTCCGATGAGTTCATAAGTCCTTGGGAAATGGGAATGATTGTTGTCTCTGATATTTGGAGTTCTTTCCTTTTTGTTTTTCGACTGTTTATCGAGAAAATTCGAACCCTAGAGAACAAGGGAAGTGAGCTCAGCAGAAATAGGTTCAGTCCGTGGAGATGCGTAGTGTACCACTTCAGCTAGATTGCTGCTCTCTCTCTCTCTCTCCCCCCTACTATCCTTTTTTGTGTTGGGGTTAATTTCGAGGTATATCCAAAAGATAGTTTGAACCTTAATTTAGATCTCTAAATATCAAAAATTTTAATTTGTATATTTAAATATAGAAATTTATATTAATTTACACCCCTAAAATTAAAAAATCTTAATTTATACCTTCAAAGATATAATTTGTATCAATATGCACCCATGAAGATAAAAAATTTCAATTTACACCCTCAAAAATATAAATTTGTATCAAGGTGCACCGAAAATTAAATTTGATAAATTATATCTAGATCTCCTTATGCTTGTCACTTAATCATTTGGACCCCTTCACATTTAGAATATTACTCCTACATCTCATGAAGTTTTATGCACGTATAACACGTAACACCTTTTGTTGATATCGGTTAATATAATCGTTAAAAAATATGAATTTATTATAATAAAAAATTATAATTTCATATTACCCTTTATTTTATGGGTCCGATATAATCTAAAATTCAAAATCAAGCTTATCAGTTGAATGTTCAATAGAATGTAGATATTTATATAATATTTTTTATATCCAATGTAATATATCACTCAATGTACAACCCTTTATTCTATTAAATATTCAAATGGTAAGCTTGATTTTAAATTTTAGAGTATATTAGACCTATAAAATAAAAGGTAATATGAAATTATAATTTTTTATTAGGATAAAATCATATTTTTTTATTGTTATATTAACAGATATCAACGAAAATGGGTTACGTGTTACACATGCACAAATGTCACGAGATGTAAGAGTCATATTTCTAAATGTGAAAGGGTTCAAATGATTAAGTGACAAATATAAGAAGATTTATGTATAATTTATTAATTTAATTTTAGGTGTACATTGATATAAATTTTTATTTTTGAGGGTGTAAATTAAAATTTTTTATCTTTAGGGGTACACATTAATACAAATTTCTATCTTTCAGATTGAAAATTGAGATTTTTGATATTTGGGAGAGTGCATTGATATAAATTTCTATCTTTGATGATATAAATTAAAATTAGAACGATTTTTTAGGGTACAATTTGTAATTAACCCTTTGTGTTATTTTACACTTTTGGTAGGTGATGTGCTCGAATCACACGCAATGCTAAATAAAACGGTTTCGTTTTGGTGGAACTCTACATTTCTATATACAGGTGTTAATCGAGCCAAAGTTTATGAATTTGAACCGAGTCCAACAAACTTGTTTTAACGAATTTAAAAAATGTTTAAACTTGACTTATTCAAAACTCAAGTTTAGCCCGAGATGATCCTGAGTCGAACTCGAGTAATTCAATTATTTTACATATAAAGAAGTTAAACTTTACGAGTTTGAGCCAAACCTTTTAACTTTGTTTTTTTAAATAAACCTAAAAAATTATACAAATTCAATTCGTTTAAAATATGAGTCGAACTCCGGTCAAATTTTATTTGTATTGAGACCGAGTATTTCGTCCTTATTAACATCTCTATTTCTACCAATTAAATTTAATTTCATTATAATCTCTTATGTTTGAAGCGCTATCTCTCAAATATATATATATACTAGTCATGACCCGTGCCTGAAGGTGGAGATGTTTGAAGCGCTATCTTCTGTTTGGCGATAGTTTGGAGAGAAAAAATATAACTAGGATAAAATTGAAACAAAATTCTGTTTTATTACATNTTATAATCTCTTATGTTTGAAGCGCTATCTCTCAAATATATATATATACTAGTCATGACCCGTGCCTGAAGATGGAGATGTTTGAAGCGCTATCTTCTGTTTGGCGATAGTTTGAAGGGAAAAAATATAATTAGGATAAAATTGAAACAAAATTCTGTTTTATTACATATATATATATATATATATATATATATATTAATGTTTTTTTGGTAAGTGGTATCACTTTTTTTCAAACGGATCTCTCCCTCATTAATGATAAAGAATCTAACCAGAAGACGATTATAAATAAAATATTACACGAAATCTCGATCGGTCACTTCAAGTGAATCTTTCACTTGGGCCTCTATAGTTGACTATTGCGGTTGTGGATGGGTAATTGCTTATGGGCCTGCTGGTGGGTCGGTTGGTCGTTTAAATTGCCCATATTTATCGATATAATAAAACAATTTCTAATTTAAATTTCAAAAATAAATAAAATAATTTTTATTATTCACGATTGAGATTGTTTTAAATTTTATTTTAAAATTAATCTAACGACTAATATTAATATCCTAAATTTAATAAGAAAAATAGGGTCATAAGAGTGTGTTTGGAGTGACTTTTTTAAAAGTACTTGTAAAAATTATTTTTTATAAATACTTAAAACAAAAAATTATGTTTGAAATCGCTCCACCATCTCCACCGCCACCAACACCGCCGTCGCCGTCGTCGACAACTGCCACCACCACCATCGTCGTCACCGTCGTCGTTCCCACCGCTACCATCTCTTCCTTCGCCACCATCATCAGTGTTATCACCGCCACCACGGTCATTGCCACCTACCTCAACCATCACCGTCTTCTACTACCACCACTGTCGCTCCACCACCTCTCACTCACACTAAAAATCGATATTTAAATTCATTTATTTTTTCTCTATGTTTGTGATTTGATTTGAATATAAATATAAATATGTTTATTGTTTACAATTTTTTATTATTTTGGGCCTTCATAGACAATAACTAATATTTAAATATAGAGTAAACTACACATATTTTAAAATTATTACCCATATATCAATTAAGTCCCCGAATATTTTTTTTATATCAATTGAGCCACTAAATTTTTTATTTATGTCAATTGAACTTTTTTATCGATCCGGTTAGATTTTTTATCGAAAAGTGACAAAGTGTATCATTGACATAAATGATTAGAATAAACTATACATATGACTCTCAAATTATGATATTTATATCAATTAAATTCTGTAACTTTTTTTTTATGTCAATTGAACTCCTAAATTTTCTAATTGTATTAATTGAGGCATTTTATCTTTTTATGTCATATAGTCACATGAATGGCGAAGTGTGCCGTGACACAAAATTTCTTAGAATAAACTATACATATAACTTTTAAATTATGACTCTTGTTTCAATTAAATTTTAAATTTTTTTTATGTTAATTGAGTCCGTAAACTTTCTAATTGTGTCGGTTAAATTATTTTATTTTTTTGTGCCATATAGTCACGTGAGTGTCACAATCTAATGGAGACAAACAAAATTATTTAATTAGCACAATTAGGGAGTTTCGGAGTTTAATTGATATAAAAAAAATTAGGGACTTAATTGATATAAGTATCATAATTTAAGTCCTATGTGTATAATTTACTCTTAAATTGAAGATATTCTAACAAAAATTTAAAAAAAAAAAATGACAAAATGGACTGAGAGAACGGTAAAGCTTAGTCTGAGCAGAATGAACGCGGCAATGGCTATTTTGACTCCAACCTTCACCAGCTTCTCACTTCCACGTTCACCCGTAAATACTCTTCTTCTTAATTAAACCTTGCGTTTGGTTGCCTAGAAAGTTAGACATAGAGATCTGAAGTAAAGAAATTTTACAATAAACACAGTTTCAACAATTGTAAAGGCCTTGGCCTTATATTTTCCCAGTCACTTGAGGATTTTACATCCAAATACAAATTGGGTTTCTTTTTCCCTCGTTTTCTAAGCTGCCAAACAAGCCCAGGGGGTCCTTTTTTTTTTTTTGTTCAATTCATTCATTACGTCTGAGAATTCTGGTGGTGTTGTTTCTCTGATGCAGAAAATTGAGGTGAAAGTTGAAAATTCATGGCGTTTGAACTTCGCTATTAGGTCACAGGTAAGAAATTTTGGATTTCTTCCCCAACTTCTGCTGATGTGATAAATTTGATTTTATTCTCAATTTTCTGATTACATGTTTCCAGGACAAGTCACAGTCTCAAAATGAAAGCCGTGGTCACCGGCGAGTATGGAGGCGGAGAAAATTGGTACTATAACTTCCAATTTCTTGCCCTTTCATTGTTTTTTATTTTCCATACTTTTTTCCTGGATAGGTATAATTAGAGGTGCATGTTATGTCTTCTGGATTTTGAACGGGCGTTGGTGCAACGGTAAGGTTGTCTCCATCGTGACCTGGAGGTTACGGGTTCGAGCCGCAGAAATAGCTGCATACATCTAACCTTCCGTGACCTTGCAACGACGGGAGTTTAGTGCACCGAGTACGTCCTTTACCTACTGGATTTTGAAGGTGAAATTGGGGGTTGAGCATTGTATGGTTGATAACTTTGTGAACATGGTCTAGCTGTAGTTCATGGAAGAAGTTCAATTAATAGCTCAGCCCACATGGAATTTTGGGTTAGTATACTTCCAAAATGTAATTCATTTTGGGGAACTCATACACTAAGTATCTTTCAAGTCAGTCATTGGATGCTATCAAGGATGTTTCAGTTCAAAGCATTAATGAGTTGACAATCAAAGAATACATAGGGATGCTACAAAAGATAAAGTTATGAATGAGCATATTTATATAAAGAAGTGGAGGATAGTGGTGTTGGTTGAAGAGGGCAAGAGATTTCGAGTTTGGGTGGGTGTAGATGGCTAGAGTAGTTGTAGAAATAATAAGAAATGAAATGGATCGGATAGGAAGTCTCATTGACCTACTCAACTCTTCCATATGGCACTGGTTCACAATCCAGCTGTGGGGAAATCCGCTCATTGGCAGATATGTTCTTGCCGCTATACAGGCTTTGAAAGAAAGGGAAGCTCATGGAGCTTTGTATTTTTTATTTTTTTTTTGGGGGAGGGAAGAGTTGAACCTTTGACCTTAAGAATTCAAAACCTTCACAAGACAATGACTACCATTCGACCAAACGTCCGTTGGTTGGAGCTCTCTCTACTAGTAAGAAGGAAGATGGGGATTTCTTTCCAGATATCTACCTATTCAGTTATTGCATGCACAACAAAAATAAAAAGAAAAAAGGCATCACGTACCCCCTTTATTAGGAAGAGGGGAAAAGCCTAGGCCTTGCCTTTAGCACATATATACAAAGGGTGCTCCAGTGCTTCACTAATATAATAAAGGGTGTTGATAAGTGTTGGGTGGCCCTTAGAGGCTTTTATTGGTGTATGATAAAGAGCATTGGTCAAAGAATTTTATTGTGCACGTAATGTGATATCTGAAATTTCTGAGCATGAGTCATGTTTTTCACATGAAAAATTAGGACTAAGCATTGAATGTAAATTGTTTACTGTTGTTGGTGGCTTGCTCTAATTCCTTCTTTCTCATGTTTAGAGGATAATCTGGTTCTTCCATATCAGAATCTCTGCAATTTCAAGCACTTTTTGACCTGACATTGCATATTGTACAGTACATCCCTTGATGCTTATGGGCATTAACTGAAAGTGCTCATTCCTATTTTGTCTTTGTTCCAGACAAAGAAGGATGACATGTTGCGATACAAATTGGAAAGAATCCCTTTCCTTGAGGAGCAGGTGAGAAAGATAAGGGAAGGAGGGAAGCTCTTGACAATGGACATCGAAAGACTATTATTGTCTGAGGATAACCGCTTCGATTTCGTGAATGAGGTGGCTGCTGAGGCTAAACAGTATGTTGAGAACAACCGAGATGAGTATGGTGCAAAGAAAGCTATCCTTCATGTGCTTAGCAATCGTATGAATGAGGCTGGTGTTTATCGCCCAGAGGCATACATGGAGTCTGATCCCTTCAAGCCTGGTCCTGGATATCTAAGAGAGGAACTTTAGGGTGGATATTCAACACTGTAGCATTAACTTCACGATGAAACTTGTCATTTCCACTAAATTTTATTTTCAATACTGCAACTTCGCTAGATTTTCTTCTTCTTTTCTTTACGTATTAGATGAACTACTTGTCTACTGCAAAAGTATCCACTGTTTCATGCTCTTACTTGAAGCCAGTGCAGATTGCCAATAATTTTAGCAAAGGCAGTGCTTAAGCAGACGATGTGAAAAATAGGGATGATATGGTACATGGGGAGCTAGGAGAGGAAGGCTGCCCTGCTCCGGGTTTAGGGGAGAGAATTTGATGAAGTTGCACTAAAATGGGTGTTTCTTGCAGAGTTATCTGAGGCATCATTCCTAGTTCTGGATAGAGAATAGCCATGAAAATTGTTAGAACAACCTTTATAATTAATTGTGCCTCATTCCATGCTCAGACTAGTACCCAAAAAGGGTTGACATCTATGACATTAAGAGTGGGACGCAAATGCAATCAATATCTGATGATATGCATGACATTGATATTAGACTAACGGTTACGGGTCTATCCACCTTGAGAGAGTGGAGATTATCAGTTTGAATTTGCTATCTATAATAATAATAATAATAAAAATGTATGGCATTGATATGAGCCCTTGGTGGCAAACTGTATCGACTGGCCTCCTGGTCTACACCTACTTGTGGAAGAGGGGGGTTACAGTTTGCACAAGGAACTTCTTTCTATTTAGAAAAAAACTGTTGCTTTCAGGTTTTACCATGGATTCTCTGTTTGGTTGTTGCATAGGTACTCAGTACTGCAGGCTAGCAATAAAACAACCTCTAAACCACTAGAGACAGCAACCTACAATAAATCAGTCTTATATGATTAGCATAAGCTAAAAATTGTTATGTGGGGAGACTTAAAACGGTCAATGATCCATGGGCTGGATTAAAAGCCCAATAATGTATCAGGCTATGAGCTTCTTGGCGGATCATACGAGTGCATTGCATGGCCCATTAGCGCGATAGGTAGGGCTGCAGGTCTTCTATTGGTTCTACGAACTGGTGCCCAAGTTGGCATATGGGATTTGTTTGCCCATCTAGGTATGTGTTGGCCACCTGGACGGTTCCACTACATGGAGGCTTTTGGTGACCCAAAGGCCAATAGCCCATTTGACAGGGCTGTGGGGCTTTTTTTTGGCTCGGATTTGTTTAGATTTTTATTTTTTTTTCAACTCATAAAATAAAAATCTGTAAATGTTTATTATCCAATGGACAAGCCATGGGTAGCAAAACTAATCTTCGAATCCTATGGTGGGTAGGTGGAACCATTGCAAAATGGGGCCCTTTTGCTATCTGGGGATGATCGGAGCATTTGAGAAAGAGAAAAAAAAAAAAAAGGTGGAAATGAAAAATCCACACAAAGTTGGATTTGGGTCGAATTATATTCCGCCCATCAACTCCTCAACCAAAAGGTCCAGAACCCAATTGAACCAGCCAGGCCCACCAATGGGCAAATCTGAAATCTAATCCGTTTTAGCAGTTAGAGGTGTAGCTTCACTCTCTCTCCTCATTCACACAACCTGAACCAACCATTTCCTCCTCACTCCTTTTTCAGGGACTCACACTAGTTTTGAAAAGCTCTGCTCAAAAATTCAACTCCATTAATGGCGTTGTCTCCTCCACAGTTGCAAAGATTCCTTTTAAACAGAATCGCTTGCAACTCAAGCCATAACAAGATCACTGGCAAAAACATTATTGCTAAGGCACGAACTGGTCGGTGTTGCTCTGCTATAGCAATCGATGCACCTTCGTCTTTGACCAGCGTTGTTCCGATTAGGTGGGCATCGACGAAATTGCAAGGTCTACGTGAAGAGATGGAAGACGATGTTGTTATTGTTCAGTCCGATGATCTTCAGGGTTTCTCTTTTGCCGCTGTTTTCGATGGCCATGCGGGCTTTTCTTCTGTCAAATTCCTCAGGTCTGTGGACACATGATGTAGTTCTTTTATCGTTTGAACAAGAATGGATGCATATGATTGTGCTTCTATGTTAATTTGGTGTTTTTTTTCTTGCAGAATTGTAGTATATTATTGAGTTTGTATATTAGAAGACTACTGGGGATGCTTGTGTTGATTCATAACTTTGCTTATATTTTCAGTATCGGGTCATATGATACTTGCCCACTCAATGTTTTGTATAGTATTTTTGTTATCAAGTCATTATCATGGGTGGTGCCCCTTATGGAAGTGGCATACCGGTAGCGTTTGTCTTTAATGATTGAATAAGTGTCATTCTGTATGTTCTGATACCAAATCCATGGCATCATCACTGGTGATTGCTTGCATGTTCATTAATTGCCACATTCGCGTTGTATTTATACTAGCAAGTGCTGTAAAAGAAACGAGACTTCAGTCAAGTTTTCACAACATGCCCAAAATTTTATGGACAAAATATATTGTGTATCTCAGATGTAATATTTACTATGACAGTTAAGAATTCAGATTCTGAAAATTGTCACTATGAAGATTGGAATTTATATCATCTCGTCTTGCATGGCAGTTGGTTAACAATGTTGCTAGTATGTGCATTTTTGTGTGTTTCAAGAGAGGGAGGGGGGGGGGGGG